>OU696529.1:142127057-142727057 GCA_916048285.2 Bellardia pandia | reverse complement strand
TAAAAGCGCCAACCAAACCAGAACCCATCCCACTAGTCTGTCAGTCAACCACCAGTCATATAAACAATCATCAAAATGTACATTACATCTCAGTTTGGCCGCCACAATCATATCAAACAAATGCACTCACATTCACACATACACATGCTGTGAAGAGAAATGTAGTCGCATTATATATATTTTTTTGGAGAACATCTCTAAAATGCCCAAATAAATGTCTGTGTCAGTGTTGGCAAACATGGTACAATTGTACTATGTTTGATACATTTTAGACACAGTTGGTACCGTGGTCCTACCACGAGACATTTGCTATAATTTCAAAATACTGTTGCATCAAAATTTGGTATTCCAGATGAAATATATAAATATATAGTTATAAATAGTAACTTAAACGATATTTTATTATCATGAATATTTTGGAATTTATATCAATTCGATCTTGAAATATGCATCTATTAGACGATTATCACGACAAGAAATTGTTGGTTGAATTATCGAGCAATGAATCCAAAAATTAAAGCTTAAAATGTAGTTAGACAGGATTTTAAAATCGTTAGAAGTTAACTCTTCTAATTCTTCTATTCTTTAGGTAATAAATCTGGTAATTTTGAAAATATACATATATATTTAACAAGGTTAGGTTTTTGTAAATAATTCGATACTTTATAAATAAGAATATTTTAAATAATCGCGATAATAAGCGCAAATAATATTCTTAAAGATTCAGAAGTGGCCCTCTTACTCTATATCATCATTTTATTTCGAAACCAACTCTGTTTCTTTGCCTTTCTTTCTTCATGGAACACTAGTTGCATATCGTTAACAAACGCTTTATCTGATAGCATTTATCAATAGAGACCAGTTTTGTAGCATTTATAATATCACCAGAAGATAAATATTGATTCTTTGAAGAAGTCTTACACCGTATTCTTTTTTATCACTTGCAAAAAATCAATACTAATCGAGTATAAAATCGTTTAATCATTCCTTATATAAGGTAATGTTGCCATAAATTACATACATATATCGAATTTTTGATAAAGTAAGTTTTTGCTTAAGCTTTATTATTATTTAACAAATATTAATTAAACATGTTAACGTGGAGGTCTAAAAAGAATGTTTTATTTATATAGTTGGTACAAAATCTAAAAACACATTTTCCATCCATCACTGGTCTGTGTAATGAAGAAAAATGAGATGTAAAATAAAAAATATACTCGCATGCATACATATATAAATGGATGTTACACTCGCATTTGCTTGTTGTGTTCGTTGAAGAGAAATTTTTAGTGAATTACATGAAACCAGTTACTGGCAAAAGTTGCTTCATGTATACTGGATATGTTGCTAGACATAGTGAAATGTTTATAAACAAATCTTTCAAGAATTTCTATCAATGATATCGAGAGAGTGTGTTTGTGTAGGAGTTGTTTATTAATGTTGGTTGGTTGTTTGTTATTGAAATATGAAACTGAATGTAAAAACATACTTTCATAATAGTTCACATACATATGTACATACATACATATGTATTCCCTGCCAGCAATTGGAAGTTTCTTTCATCGTCCATCGTCAAAGGCGTTACGTCTTACTCACTTCCAGACGTTAATTGGAAGATAACAATAACAATTTACATTGCAGTCGTCTTTTAATCATCCAGACGACGTTTGGAAGATTGTTTGTTGTTTGCAACACCAGCCGAAAATGACATGTCCCGTTATAAAAGAAATGAAAAGAATGCAAATAAGAAGTTTTCGACATCATCGAAATTAGTTTTATTTTGTCATTTGCTGTGGTCGGTCAGTGGTAAAGTGTGATTTCGATTTGTTATTGTTATTGTTGTAGTTTTTACATATTTGTTATCCCATAGTCAATATGAGTGTATTATCTGCAAAGGCAAACAAAAATCAAAAGCAAAAGAGAGGCGAATAAAATAACTTCTGGAAGTTACGCTGAAGTGACTTCTTGAAGTTACGCTGAAGTGACTTCTGGAAGTTACTTCCGGGGGGTACAACTTCTCAATACGGAAGACGCTTCTACGATCAGAAAATGGTATCGCAGAAGATGAGTTTCAACTTCTTAGCGTCACTTCTGAGTCACTTCCGCAATAGAAAATGTTGGCAGGGTTATATGGTTTATATGTGTTTTTCTTGCCTTCAATTGTATGCATGTTATCGCTTATAAAATTTCAACACCTCAATGTTGCACTTGTAATTTGTCTGTTCACTCGCCTTAATTTGTTTGTTTTATGAAGTGTGAAATATTTTTATTTAAAAATAAACAATATTTTGGAAAAAATAATTTATATTTTTTATTTCTTTTATACAAGTTCTACTTGCTTGGTGATGGTTTTTGTTCACAATAATTTCATATCTAATGCCCTTAATTTTCATGGTAAATTGGAGTTTTCCTTTTGTTTATAATTTATCAATACATTTTCATAAATAAACAAACTATTTTGTAACATAATGTTTATTATATGTTGTTTCATTGCCATACAGAGAAAAACTCAGGTTATTTTCTTTTCAAGAAATTAATTTATCAGAAACAAATTTTGTTCAAATTGTTTTCATCAATTTATGAAAAGTGCAAAGGACATCGTTCAATTCAACGTATCTTGTAACAACAATCTTAATTAGAAAATCCTACCATAATTTAAAAAAGTTATATATATATACTCTAAATGTTGTTGATCTAATTTATCAAATGTTTTAGCCTAATATTTTGATGATCTATAAATGAAATATTAACTTGTATATTTTTACTTACTTTACTTTCTTTATTAACAACATAATAGCCAATTTATTATATAAAAGCACAAAATATTTAAAAAAAGAAATAAAATTACTGTTTGCTGTCATTGTGTTGCAAAAGATTTGTTCTTTATACAAACACGTTGTGAGTGCTTCATTATTTCCATTATTATTATATAGTTCTATATACTGCAATATTATCGCTAGCATTCCTAAAACCTTTGGAAAAAGGTTAAAATCTAAATAACAGAAAAATCGACCTAATACCAATAATTAGTATTCCGCTGAAATTTGAAAAATAAAACCGAAACTTTTTAAAGGAAAAACAAAGATAATGGAATTTTAAGGAGAAACCATACACAAACTTATATTTTATTGTAATATGTTAAGCATCCTGTTAAAACTAAAATGTTATATTTTCTGTTAAATTATTATTGAGATATTTAGGGCTTTTAAAAAATTATATGTATATTAATTTTGTAATTTAAGATTAACAAATAAGGAACACGATGCTGCTTTCAACTACCGTAGGATGCTGCATTTTATTTAATATATTATGAACAAATATTCGCTTCCATTACATCATAGAGGTGAAAAGCTCTGGAAAGTAGCAAAACATAAATAAAACTGATACTATGTTTTATTTTATACTATGTTTTATATTATAAAGAAGCCTTCAACAAGAACTTTGTTTTCCAAAAGGCGGATATTTGAAAGCTTTGACATTTTACTCGGAAATCTTATTAAAATTTATTATTTTCTTTTCATTATTTTGCAATATTTGAAAATTTTCAAAAAATTCACACTGTATGGTGCGGCATGTTGCTTGACATGATGATGCCATAAGTCATACAGCCACCGAAACAATGAATTTATTGCAAACCAAATAAAATTTCACGAAATGGGACGGAGATCCCGATCTTGTGATTTAACACAACTGGATTACTTTTTGTGACGCTGTGTTAATTATAGGTCCGTTTTATTTTGTTTTTAAAAACATACATAGTTTTCGTTGAAAACCCCTTGATTAAGAATGTTTAAAAACACCAACATTTTTCCAAGTTTTTTCATAAATTTAAAAATTTTAAATTTTCTGTAGATAAATGGTAGAAATATATATATATTTTCAAAATTTTTGGATAAAATACGCTATTAGAATAATTCCACATATAAAAAATCCATACAAATCAAAAATTTATAAATTAGAAATAATTAAAAAAAAATAAATTTTATTTCTCATTTGATTTTATATGACTTTTCTAATGAAATTTCTCTCTTTACAGATTAAAACTCCGATGTTACTTGTCGTAACGAATTGTTTATAATGCATTTAAATGTAAGTACATTATTTGGAAAAATTACAAAACATTAATTTAAGGTACAATGTCTAAAATAAATGAAGGGGCTGATTAGAAATTCGAAAATCCATTACTCGCACCCATGTAAACTAATTTAAAACACCCCAAATTTCAATACGAGTGTAAAAATTCAACCACCTAAAATACGTTAAATAAGTGTTGCAAAAAAAAAGAACAATTCAGTCGCCCTCTTAGCCATAGAACTTAGAAAAAACACAGTTGGAACAAACCCACCACCCCAACTATTATGATTTTGAGAAAAGAATGTGAGAAAGGCGTTAATGCACATTTGTCTTTTGGCGAAAACGAAACACTAAACTGCTAAGAATAAAGAAACAAGTAAATTATAAAGGCTACTATAGCAATTTATTTATTTAGAATAGAAATGAAAAATCAATTCTAATACAATTATGTAAAGCAAACGCTACGTTGTTAGAAGGAAGGAAGTGCCACTACATTTGCACTACAAGTGTTGAATTAAAAAGCACAATAATGAAAAGGAAGGAAACATCCCTAAGTACATGAATTTTGGTTAAGACCAATAGTCAAAATGGGAAAAAGAAGATATGTTTAGTATATTGAATAGCAAATTCGAAACAAACTTACATAAATATCCAGATATCCATAGATATACACACATACATATATTATTGATAAATTAACCCAAATTTAATTGTTGTGGTATCATCAATCTTGTGTTTTCTTATTCCTTCTTATTTGTGGAAAAATCATCTTTATCTTTGAAATTTCCAATATTGTTTTATTTCTTTGCCACGTTCAACATCTTATTTACTCATGTTTATTTGCTGCAAAATAAACAGAAATTTAGAAAAATTTAGTGGAAATACTGATACATTCATTTAAATAATGTAAGTTGGTACACCACAACTATTATTTGAAAATTAACACCTTTTTATGGTTTAAGGGATACTTTAGACTTTCATCATTTACAAAAGCAAACGTATCCTTATTTCATTTCATTTTAATTAGTAAGATTTGTTGATCACGCTTCTAAGTGTGTGACCTGGCAAATATTTACTCAAAAAAGCGTAACCACTATTTTTTGTACAAATTTGTTTGACGATATTCAATCTTACAAGTGTTTTGTACAAACAAATATCATCAAATATAATAAAACTTAACTTTTATGGTGATTTTTGCTTAGTAAAATAAGTTTTCGAAATAAAATTAAGAATAAAAACAACTTTTATTCAGTGGTTACGTTATATTCGTTAAATAATTTCCATGTGTGATCGTACCTTAAAGCAACTATAAATGAAATGAAATTAAACTAAGCAAAGTGTGCTCATACTGATACTGATGCTGTGTCTTTAGGATTTATTTACTTTTTGCCTGTCTTAGCCGTAAAAACATCACACCTTTCATATGCAATACATAAACAAATGCATATTTTCATTATATTTATTTACTTTATTTCTAATGTTTTTTTTTTATTATTTTTGTAAGTGTAATGTGTACAATATGTGTATATGCATATCACAAACATGTACAAGTATGATTGTCTATACATATGTATGTATGTATGTCTGTAGTACAAATATTAGCCGAAAAATAAAAATTAAAATTATCATACATATTTTATTCAATGCAAATTCCAGTGAATTTAAAATGGAAAAGGATAACAGAAATATTATAAGAAATATTTAAAGTTACTCTATGGAAAACAAAAACGAAAACTGCATTAGAATAGAAAATAATAAAACGTCTATTGCTAGGAACACAACTGGGACGAACGTCGAATTTGAGGTCGCGAATATTTGTCGTAAAAAATAGAATATATTTTTGTATATAAATTCGTCATATGCGGCGAACTCTGAAATATATGTGTGACCCGGCCTATAAAAGGTGGCTTATGACTCAAAAAAAAATTATCCACTTTTTTTTTGGTTTCGATTGTTTTTGGGACGCTCTTTCACGTGGTGAAAACTAGAAAGTCCTAACTTGCTTAAAAGTGTACTAAAAATGTAGAGAATAAGAGCACAAATGAAAGAAAAACAGAATTTTATTGAAAATCCAGAATCAAGATAATCAAGAATCAATTTCTTTTTTGAGTCATAAGCCACCTTTTCATAGGCCGGGTCACATATGTATATGAAAAGTACAACTGATATAAACATTTCTTATAGTGAATTTGCACTTGTAATTTTCAAACTAGTTTATGATCATAAGCTATTTTCATAAACCATACCGTTTACATCAGCATTTTTGACAGTTAAGTGGTTTATCTTTTACAAGTCATAAAACAGCTGACTTTAATATTACAAATTTAATAAAAATATGGACGTTGTTATGAAAAAAAAATTTTAAATTTGTGTTTTTCATCCACGATGAATAAAATTCAATTACAGTTTCTTTTTTTAAAGAAAACTTTTTTTTATTTTTGAGCAAATGTCAAATGTGTCCAGCGTTGCCAGAAAACTGTTGAAAAAACAGAGTTGCATTAGCAGAAACTGGTTGTTTATCTCAAAAGCTAGTTACAAAACCTGTTTTTGATTTGTATGGATAAACAAGTTTTTCAAACTAGTTTATCACCATAAACAACTTATAACTAGTTTATGGCGTAGGTATAAATGCACTATTAAGCCAAGCGAACGACGAACAAACAATACGGGGTGACCATATTTCGTTTTAGTTTTTAATGTTTTAGGGAAATAATGTTAATTTTTACTTTAATAATTGTTTTTTTTTACTTTATATAATTTAAATTATATAATTGTTAATGTTTATTTTTTTATATATATTTTTTTTTGAAATATGGTCACACTATCTGTAATTAAAATAGCTATATTTGTTCGTCGTTATATTGTTTCATACAACGAATTTACAAAGCGAATCGTCACCGACTAATTCGTCATATTGGGCGAAATTCGACGTTCGTTCCAGCTGTGTTCCTAGCATATAGACCATATGAAAACATACGTATATGTATTTACCTAAAGTATCTATGTCTTTAAATATTAGGGTATTGAAATTATTCGGTTTTTCTTTTGTTTAAATAAAACGATTAATTCGTATAATTCGATCACATATTTAAAATTTATCAAATTATATAACTAATTGATTTTAAATAATATAAGAGAGTCAAGTCGTACATCATCAACGTTTCGCTTAAAGCCACTTTTAATAACATCACCTATTTCAACACAATCTTTAATGTCATCTTTAGTATCACGTTCAATAACATTCAATATTTCTTCTTCTGAGATAATGTTTTAATTAGTAATGTTTGTTGAGACATTCAATAGAGGTTTCAATAGCGACCATAAATATGTCAAATAAAATACAATTGTGATTCAGCCAATATTTCGGCTACATATTCTCGAATTACGGTCGCCCCATAATATGGGAAATTTTCCTTTACTCCTTTTATTACTTAATTACAAATATCAAATATATATATATATATAATATATATGTATGAATATATAAATGATTTTTAGTCGTAAGAAATTGTTCGACTATTCGAACGAACATTATTCGAATAAATATATATGCACATGTATGTAAATGAGTTTGTATGTGTGTAATTCTGTAAATGACTGCACAAGCACATGCATATTGACATCAAAGGACAATAGTAGATAGAATTTATAAGGTACACATATACATATATGCAGTCACACACATTAATTTGAATATCTAGGTGAATTGTAGGTAGTTAATTCATGTCCTGCTTTGTAGGGTTTGCAACCAAAAATTATGATTCTCTCCTTTTATATAGTCCACATTTATACATATACATTTATAAGCATGGCTGTTTGACATTGTATGCTGTTACAGGTGTTTTGTAAGATCAAACCTTATCAAATAAGACAAAAAATTGCAAACAAAAACATACAAATTTTATTTATTATACTAGTTGGAATGCTATATTTGGCTGTATGGAATCTTCAATACTCTCCGCTTAATAGACATGATATTTACATGTTACTAACATGAACATTTCAAAGTCTTTAAACATGTCATCTCTACGAAATTTTTGTAGTAAATAGTTAGCTTTGTTTGACAAAATGCAATCATTAAAATATGTTAAATAATGCAATGTTTAGGCAATGTATTAACAAATGGTAGACATTCATTTAAATGTCTGACCAGATATGAATAAATATTGCACATACATACATTCATAAATATGAGCTCATGAATATACGTACATATGTAGTTACACATACATACAATGTATATCTACAATATGTTTGTAATTGTTTTGAAGGTAACATTGTGTACGTGTGTATGTACATAGGTATGTAAATATGTGGACATGCATGCATGTAAACAATGTATAGAATGTATGATATTCCTCTAAATATTTAATATTAGAGAGAAGTATGAGTGTTTTTGAAACAAAATATATTATTTAGGGTGTCATGCACCCCTTAACATTCATATTTCATGTGACACATACACATGCAACATGCAAATATGCATGTACATATGTACATATGCATTGGTGTGTAATTTCACTGGCAATTGTTTTGACCCATATTTACTATAAAATTTCACATACAAATATTTTTTTTCAACTTTGTTTTGCAAAAAACACTGTCAAATCTGTGTTAAGTTAAAAAATGCTTTTTTATGTAAAAACTAACAACTATGTATAACTTTGCTGGGTAAATTACAAGGAAAGTTCTTTAAATCATTTACAGTCATTTCTAGTTAAAAACCACTTTAAACTTTTTGCTTTTTTTGTGTACTTTCATTCACTTTTTCTTTAAAATTTATGTAAATAAAAAGCCATTTATGATATTTAGTTGCTACACATTTGATTTATAATAAAATTTTACCTTCAACTTAATGTAGTTTAAATTAAAAACGAAACAAAAACTATTTTTATTATTTTTTGGAAAGTTGTTAGAGTTAATATAGGGGCTCGGTTTGTAGATACTTTTAACAAACATTAGGATTATCCTTTGGTATTATTAATTATACAAATGTGAGTGTGGGTAAATTTATTTGTCATGTAGGTATGGAAATACATGAAGAAGGTAAGAGATTCATTTCAGCAGTAACAATGTGAGGATAATGGTCAAAATATGACATGTAAGTGCGGTGGCATGCCCGGATTTGAAGGTGTGTTCTTGTTAAATGGATAAATTTAGGTTAACATAAAAATGTCTCTTTTTTTTTTTGTTGTTATTGTTGTTGTTCTTTTTATTGATGTTATTTTATAGGATCATATTTGTATATGCCACATGCAGGATTATGAATTTAAGCTGCACACACATATGTACCATGTGCAAATATTTGCATGTATGTATGTACAAGCAAGTGTGATTGTATGCCTGAATATTTATATGAACGTTAAAGTGAACAAACAATAACGAACGGCTCATATGGATTT
Source organism: Bellardia pandia (assembly GCA_916048285.2). Taxonomy (NCBI): domain Eukaryota; kingdom Metazoa; phylum Arthropoda; class Insecta; order Diptera; family Calliphoridae; genus Bellardia; species Bellardia pandia. The sequence goes on along the minus strand of OU696529.1, from coordinate 142,717,581 downwards.
ACGTTTAATTTCCATATGCAAACAAATTATTTGGACAGAATATTTGTAGTTTTTTTTTTATATTTCATTTCATTAGATTTGTTTTTAAATAGTGAAAGTAGTTGTTTGTTTTTGCAGATTGTTTTGGAAATGATAAACACATGTAAATACCAGTGTTGACAATCACTTTGTGTAATAGGGAGGGAAGGGATAATAGAAACAATTACAAATGTTAAAACGACAAAAGGCTAAAAAAATCCATTTTACTTATTGCGGAATGTGTGTTGTATGAATGGAGCCTCTAAAAACTTTAATTGACATTTTAGCGTTCAATATTAATAATAATGTATTAAAAATAATTATAAATAACACTTATTTATGTTGAATCTCATCTTAAACTAACAATTATAAATGATTTTTTATTATTTTCTTCAACAATTCTTTTTTTATTTAAATATGAATAATTATAAGCTGTGATGATTATATTTTATTTTTATTTTATTAACAACTGAATAATCTTTTATATATAATATTGTTAAACTAAAGATATTTTAATTAAAGGATTCTTAAAGTTGACTAGCATTGTTTTCAATTCTTGAATTCCTATTTACTAAAGCTATGTATAGACGGTCGTCAGATATTACAACCTTGTCCGAAAAATGTTCAGAAAATGTCTAACAAGAAAGAAAGTAAGAAAAAGTATTTTCAGTATATTGCCAGACAAAAATATTGTCAGACATTTAACAATCGTGTAAACATAAAATTTTGTCATTGTCATTGTTTGAAGACAATTGTCAAACACTTTTCAGTGTCATATGTGCAAAGTTTATGCATCTGCCAATGGCAGCATTGTCATAAAAATTATTTCTAAATGCAACTCTGTATATACATAAATAAACAAATAAGTTTGCATTAATAACATTTTGGAAAAACAATTTCGGTTGACAGATAAATTCATTGTGTGACAATTGTGTGCCAATGAAATTGTTAGTTTTCTTACAGTCGTCTGAACTGACAATTTACCTTTTGCTAACAATTTTTCAATGTCAGTACATTGCTAGCACGTTGTTAGATATGATAACGTTGTAATATCTGTCGACCGTCTATACATAGCTTAATGCCCATAAAATGGTTTTTGTACGCAAAGAAATATAATTAATTAAAGATTTGTATAAAATGTGTTTATAAGCAAACATTTCATCTACTCTGGTATATATTAACCAAATCTTAAATTGTTTCGTACTGAATTTTTGTAATGTAACAGATTGAAAGAAAGTTTAACTAAACGAAAACGGAATGTTTTAAATCCACAATAATATTAAACAGTTGTGTCTATGTATTTTCATATACATACATACATTTTTAATTAATTTCATGCCAACCATTAGAACCAACAGCTGTCTTATGAAACCGAAAAAAAAACTATTTTAAATAAGCTTGGAAAAATCCCTTTCAATCTGGAGATGTTTTAATTAATTTATGCACAGTTTGACAAAAGAAAAAACTCAATAATATATAAAAGAAAGTATCGGACTTTCATATAAAATAAAGCAAACAAATACATGTGCAATATTTCTGATCTTAAATCAATTTAAAGTTGTAAAGTGTTGAAAATTTGTGTTTGCTTTTTGTCAAATGTATCAACAGACAGATAGATCCCCCGCTTTCCATTATTACGTTTTGTTAGACTCTTTTATTAAGCTGGTGGTGTTTGGTTAGTTATTATTTCACTGCCTGTTGTAGCAAGAGTTTAGTTATTTTATTATTTTTGGCATGACTGACAATTACATAAACGGAAATGAAAATGTTCGCACTATATACACACAACTGCTATTCATAAATAACGAAAAATAATAATACGATAGTCAGAACAGTATACGAGTATACGAAAATAAAACAAGGCAAAAAATATTGGAAGGCTCGCAATATTGGATGCATTTTATATACAAAAATGAATTGAATGCTGTCCTGATTACTGGCAATATGATTGTAGTATTTATATATTTATATACACACATTCATTCACTGGAGTTTTTGTATGGATTTATTTTAGTGGCTGTTCTCTTAATGCAGTTATCTTGCCAAAATAAACAAAACATCCGTATATCTGAAAACCCTAGAAAATTTTAATATTTAGAATATTAAAAAGTCAAATCTTTTTTTGATGACACTTTTGTGTAATTTCGATAGTTTAATTCCAAACCATGCTATGTCGACTTGGCATGTTTTTAATTTTTTTGCGTTTTTGAATTTAGATTTTTTCAACTTAAATTCTGTCAAATTGTGATTGGCTAGTCCAATCAATAGTTATAAACAACAAAGTTCTACCTTATATGCTTTTTTAGATATCGCCTGTAAACTTTAGGAGCTTTTCCTGCAAAACTCACTTTTTCGACTTGGCATGTTTTGGAATTGAGCTGTCGATTTATAACAAATCGGTTCGCGTGAAAGAATATCATGAAAGTTAGTTTAAATTATAACGAAATGTAATAAAATTTAGTTTAAATTCGGCAATTTAGGAGTTTATTTTCTAGTATAAGTGATCTTTATTCATATAAAATGTTCCTGGGATTTTACTTTAATAAATTTGGTAAAAATTATCTATTTTTATATAAAATACTAGCTGTACCCTGCGTGCGTTGCTACGCTACCAATTAAAATAAATTTGAAAGAAAGACATTACACAAATATTCAATTCATTTTGAGTAATTTTATTGATTTTTCTCATTTTGAAAAAAAGTAGGCGGTCGAAAGAAGTATTCTTAGGCATGCCGGAGTCTTAGTTGTATTCCGTCAAATTTTTAGTAAGATTGGTCCACCGGTCTGACCTTCCCGGCAGGCGTTGTCCTGCAAGAGATGGGGACAACGTGAAAGGGGGCGTGGAGTATGAATCTTAATTTTTACCTCACCTAGAGTAACATGTGTATTCGATTTGAAGTAAATTGTTAAAATCCGAGTAGAATCAATTACACAATTTAAAAAAATTGGAGTGGTCGAAAGAAATAAAAAGCTTTTCTAATTTTTACATCGCCTTCAGTAAGATTTTTTTTAGTTTTCTATAGAAAAAACTTTTCTACAGAAAAAATGTTATTTGTACAAAATATTTTAAATACATTTCAATTTCGGCCTTAGCGCCGAAATTTGAAGTAAATCAGAAAAAATGTTATTTGTACAAAATATTTTAAATACATTTCAATTTCGGCCTCAGCGCCGAAATTTGAAGTAAATCTGTAAAAACCCATGCAGAAGAAATTAATCAATTTAAAAAAATGGGCGTTAGAGTAGGTCGTACCAACTGAGAAACCTTCCCGGACACACACAACAACTTTGCCGTTTATCATCACATGATCAAATGCATAGTTTACGATTCTATATACAAACATTCACATTTTGTGATGGGGCGTAAAAGTGGGCGTGGCACATACAATTTTTATTTTTACCTCGCCTTCAGTAAGATGTCGATACAATTTGTATGAAGTAAATCAGTAAATACCTATGCAGAAGCAATTAATCAATTAAAAAACTGGGCGTTAGAGTAGGCGTGGTCGTACCAACTCAGAAACCTTTCCGGACCTTTGCCGAATATCATCACATGATCAAATGCCTAGTTTACGATTCTATAAAGGACATACATACAAACATTCATTAATTTTTTTAATATTAATTTTGTATATGAGCTAAATATTCACTTTGTATGGAAGCTCCCCCGCCCACTGGTATTATCCCGCCCAATTTTCCCATGACTATTCATAATATAAATAACGTGCACAAATTTCTGAGATTCTGGCTATTATAGAACTGTAGATATATGATATTCAATATTTACTTTGTATGGGAGCCCATTTTTTTCATGAGTATTCAAATCAGTAACATATGGGATACTGCAATGTTTCAAAACTCTTGCTGTCACAATAGTCAAGATATATAGGATAGAAGGGTAGTGCATAAAGTGCACTTCCACTCGGAGACCTAGTGGTCCATTGTGGAGTCAAGATATATGATGCTATTCAATTTATGTGGGAGGGGCCACGCCCACTTGAAATATATGTAGCCGTAAACCTAATCTGCACTATAACCTTTCAAATTAAACCAGTTTGGGCCAAATCGGTTGGATAGTTTTAGAGTCTATAGAGGACAAACATACAAACATTGTATTTTATATATATAGATTTGATAATATTAAAATCAAAAAATATAACATTGGTTAAATAAATATAATTTTAAATCGTCCCAAAGAATTACTAAAGCAGTCTTCCAAATGGAAACGATGAAAACAAAAACATTAATTACTTTTAATTAAAATGTCTATTCTAGACACCAGACTTTTTTTACACCTAATCGAAAACACCACAGTTAATAACGATGACAAACGATTTTAATTCGAGAATGACGCCATAATCCTTTAACTCGTTATTTTTCTTTTACAATTTCACACCATCACGGATGGACGGACACATATCAATAGGGATCATTTGGCGGCGGTTAGATCAATTGTTACAAAATTCTCAATCTCGGTTGATTGTTTCTAATATTAAATAAGAAAACAACGGATGGAATTTAACAAATGTAGCGGTTAGAGTCTGTGATGTCAGTGACATTTTTCTTTTTGTTATGAAACAAGTTAATACCTCAAAGCGAGACCAAGATGAAGAGCAAAAGAAGCCGCATTTAAAAGCCAACATTACATTAAAAACGAAAAATAGAACAATAATGTTTCTATTAATGCTGCATACACCCCAATAATATAAAGAAGTTGACAATCTTGTAATACTTTCTAAAAGAAATAAAGATAAAAACCAGGTAGCTTGGAATATAATCTTCGGCTAAGAGATGACAAAAAAGAAAAAAAAAAAACACAAAAAACACAAAAAAACTACCACTACTTTGTATTATGTTCTTTGTTTTAATTATTTTATTTATTCCTTTTTGTTGCGGAATCTAAAGAAAGTAAGTTCCTGAACAATTGACATTTTTGATTTTGTAGTTTTCTTACATTTATTTTCCCAAATGCTCCTTCTACACCACTGAGCAATTACTAAATCCTCTGCTCTATCTTTCTTTTCTACCATACAAGTTTTTCATTTATATTTTGTGATAAATGTGGTAGATGATGATCTTGATTTCGGCTGATATTGCAAATTGTTGAGGTATTTACAAATAAAAATATATTTCCCATCATTGTTTAATTATTATAAAATATAAGAAAAGGTCAAAATATATTAAACTGCCGACTGACTTTCGGCAAAATATTGTTGTAGCATTTTGGTTTTCGTTGAGTGTTTTTGTGTAACATCTTATAATAGAAATAATTGTTTGTTTGTTTTGTGAGAAACATTAGTTATTCCTTTTCTATTTGCCGACTCAAATTTTTTTAACATTATGGCGTTTCTGATTGTACTAATTTGTTGGTTTTTAGTAAGATGCTTTAGAGAAGTTACAAACAAATAATATTTAGAGAAAGTTCTAAATTTTTAAGATTTATTTCAATAAATAATTAAATCATTATGGTATTTGTGTGCAAAGTACCAGCTAGCAATTTGGCAGATATAGCGATAAAATTTTATACGTGAATTTCTTTAAGGACGATTGGTATTAAGGATTTTATCGGTCGTAAATGCCTGATTTATGCAAGTATCCCAACAAATTTTAACACAAATTATTTGTATATTAAACCAAATCACACCCAAAAAATTTCTTTTATAATTGACTATAGCTCCCATATATGGCCCATTTGGGAGCTATTGCACTGTACCTTCGTTTGGGTATTTTATATTTATGAGTAATTCGTTTCAGATTTGGAATATGAAGGATAATATCAAGTAATAATATAATAGTAATAGTCAATAATAGTTTATTAATTGCAGCTCAAAAAAGGATATACTCGTACGTAGAATGCTTGCATCCAAATTATACAAGTCTGCTTAGATGAGTGGGAGTGAGTGTGTGAGTGAGTGCACATGCCTGTATGTATGTATGAAGGCCAGAAGGTATGAAGTAGTAGCATGTTAAAATTATATTTTAAAATTTAAATTATTTTTATTATCTTTACAAATACAGTGGCGCCAATTGTGTATGTATGTATTTCATCAGTAGAAACAAAAACAAATGTTTAATTCATTTGGGGTTTGCCATGTATTTTTCGAGTTTTGTCTAATTTTTATTATAAATTGTTTTGTGCATTCTATACTTAGAGAGATATATGTACATGTGTATAGTAATTACCACCATCTAAAAAGAGATGACAGCTCATAAACTATCTGGCAAACAATGCACATACATACATATGTATAAAGATTGTTGCGTGTTTAACAAGGAATAATCTAATAAAATAAAAAATTTCCTTATAATTAATGCCGATTAAAAGAAAACTCTTTTTCTATGCCTCGTTGGAGAAATGAAAACGTACAAAAGTCTATAAAGATAAACAAGCAATTTTTAATTAGTTTCGACTTTATGACATCTCTAGTGTAGACCAGAGACTACATGACTCTACCAACTGTACAATGCTCATACGAGCATATAAAATTTAAGATTATGCTGGAAAATAAATCAAGATGAAAATGTAGTTTTTATTTCGAAAAAAAACCCCCTAGGGTTCTGAAAAATGTGTTATAAAATTTTGTAAAAGTAGTTTTGAAAGTGGCTTATTGTGCACTTTTAACCAGAATGTTAAACCGGCAATAATTTATTTATATACGGTTCCATTTCCAGGATACGTTCCATGGGACGCAACAGGACTCCTTGCTCGCCAAATTTGTTGCATTAGCAATGTTCCAATCTTAAAGACAATTTACATTTGTAATGCATGAATGTGTAGGTATACTTTTCTATCGATTTTTTTATAACCTTGTCATTTTTCACAAACATTTACCAAATCAAGTCATAAACTGAAACTCAATGTCAGTTAGATGGTGTAGCCATGTTGAGAGAGATTTGTTTGTAGTCAACCATTACAGGAAGAATAGAACGTTTATAAGATTGTTGTTGTTTTTTTCATCATATTGTCCTGCACTGACATTTGACGTTTTTTTTTTTTTTTTTTTTTTTTTGATGATTTTTGTTTTATGATAGCTCATCATAGCATGCCATTCTGGTATGACCATGTATTGATTAGTTTGTCAATAATTAGTCATTAAAGCGTGAATAGTCTTTTTGTTTCGCTGCGTCGCTTGTGTTTTCCAAATCATACAGACATATACACGAGCAAGCATAAGAGACGACTCTTATAAAAAGTTCTTGGGAATTTCATTTGTTTGTTTAAATATTTAAGATGACATTTCAGTTTTACATTTTTGTTAGGGAGTGTTTGAAATAAATGTTTAAATAAGTTACGCTTGTCAAAAAGAAAACACAAACTGAAATTGCTTTTAAAATGGGAATATATGATAGTGGTCAAATGTTTCAGGAAAATGTTTCGGCTGGATTAGGGCTTTATGCTTTAACATTCTTTGGGTCTGTAGCAACGTATGTACATACTTATGTATTTAAGGGTCATTTTAGTTTCAATACCCAACCCATACATTTTTGATATTGTTATTATGATTATTATTCATAAATATGTCTTTATTACTTATGAAATATAAAAACCACCTTGAACATTTATAACTTCTTATTTATTGTGTATCTACTTTTATTAGTGTAAGAAATAATGATTTCAAAAACTAAAGCTAGATTTACACGATTGAAATTTTCTTCAAAATTGCTCTTCCAAATGCTTCAAACTCGTGTAAACAAAATTTATTTATTTAATAACTATTTAATAACTATTAATAACTATGAATAACTATTTAATAAATAAATTTTGAAGAAATGTTGCTGTTTACACGAGTTTGAAGCATTTTGAAGATCAATTTTGAAGATCAATTTTGAAGAAAATTTCAATCGCGTAAATCTAGCTTAAGACTTTATAAAACTATTGCAACATATCAAACTAAAGTTAAAATCATAGTTTTGAGACTTTGACGATGTTTTATCAGAACATATCGATGGTTTCATGTAGAAAGGCCCTAACTCGCATATTTGAAACTTTACAGGTGAAGGTAAAAACATAATAGCAACTGTAACATGTAACTTTTTTTGCACAACTGCTTATAAAAGCGTTATTTTTTACACTATTGCAATCAACTTTTGTGAGGAGGTGTATTTGCGTTAAATGCATTGGAATCGCAAAAAAACCAATTTCGAAAAATAGCGAGTTAGGGCCTTTCTACATGTGACCAACGATATACAAAGTGCTTGTGTCACACATTTTATAAATACGGATTGTTTAAATTTTGTTGTGTCGAGTAGTGGCCTATAAACACCATCATGAGCCGAGAAAACTAGATTTGTTGATTAATTAGTTTTAATAAAATCATACATTCAAATAAATTAATGTTTGTCCGTCCGCAATTGCAATATGTGTACCTACAATTGAATGAATATATTTTAAAATTGAATGTAACATCAGTTTACTGATACACACGAGTACATAATTATTTATGAAATAATTTGTTATTGAAATAAGAAAATCTAATATACATATTTAGAATTGTGAATCTTTCTACAGTCCTACAACTTTTAACTTCCATTTATAGGAATTGGTGTAAATACTTGTGATATTAATCATCAGAATAGAGGATTTATGTTTCTTTGTTGAGTTTAATAATGATAAATAAAAGTGAAATTCATCTTAATCCTCTTGTTATTATTTATTGTACATATTTTTATGTGCATACCTACATTGTTTTGATATCGACCTCACTCAACAACAAGAAACAAATAACAATATCCACAACAATGTGTCGTTTTTAATTAAAGTTCTTAACAATTTGTTATTTCTTTCATTTTTATACAATTTATCAAAAGTAAATTTTTCTCGCACAAAAGAAAATAGTGTGTGCATTTAGTTTATATTGAAATTTATGTTGTTTTACTCACAACAATCATAAAAATGACGTGATGCTGGGAAATCCATCATTCAGAACTATTCAACATTTTCCATAATTTGAAGTTGGGAACTATGATCAGTCAACACTTACAATGAAACAGAACATACAAATGGATGGCAAGTGTATATTTGATATTGAAATAAAAATAATAAAATAAACATAAAACATAAAAATCTAACTACAAATAGGGGTCCGTAGATGTGTACATTAAGTATTCTCGTACATATTGAGAAATTATAAATTATGTATAAATATGAGTACATATGTACATTGCTATATGTGGATATATGAGAGTGTCCTCTAAAATATCAATTTTACGATCTCTTCTAATTGTAGCTAATAAAACTAGTATTCGATCATTGTGACTGTTGTTGTAGTTTGATGGAATATTTTCCATAGTTTTTATGAAAAGTCCCAGTCAGTGACATTAACAAATGACATGTAATTGTTAGGCGAGACAAATTTGTTTATGTTTGTTTGATTGTATCTCTAATTGTTCTTTTGGCATTATCACACGAAGCTGTTGCTGAAGATTCTCAATTATGTTGAGGAGGCTATTTTTATAAATGTTTGATTTTGTGTTAAATAAGACTACCCGCTGTTTATTTCAAATTAAATGATGCAGCCTGCAAGCACCATCATCCATCCTTAATATGTATAACAACAAATTATAATGATAAACAAACATTTATGGGAAATTATTTTATTAGATTAGATTAGAAATATTTGTTTATACATTAGTCGAACCTTTTGAAAATATTGTTCAGCTTTTAAAAAAAATTAAATAAAGTTTGTGAAATTTAACTTTGCAATACCAATAAGTAATGCGTCTGCTGTAGAACGTGAAGAAACTTAACCAGCCACAGAGATATGCTCGTCTGTGATGAATCTTTTATATCCTTCATCTTAATAGAAAAAAAGCACCATTTATAAAAATATATATTCTAGATCGTTTTATTGTGAATATTTTAGAGTGCGTTTCTGAAAATTGGCTCATTGTTGATCCAAGTTACTAAGTTGTGCAAAATACAAATGTTCATCGATCTCGAACGATAACGTTCGCTTAGATAAGACTTAAGACACAAACTTTTTATCGTATCAATTTTTTACTCTCTCAAGTTTGTTTATTCCACAATCAAGTTTGTGTCTTAAGTCTTATCTAAGCGAACGTTATCGTTCGAGATCGATGAACAGGCTTTTACATTTGTATTCAGTTCATTACAATACTTAATTTAATTTTTAATTGCAAATATATTTAGTTTTAAAAACTTATTTTGCTTTCGAAATAAAAAAATAAGAATTTAATTTACATTTTTATTTTTGTTGATTTTTTTTAACATTATTATACCCTACACACCACCATAGTGGGGAAGGTATATTGGATTTATGCTGATGTTTGTAACTCCCAGAAATATTGGTCCAACACCCACCTTAAAGTGTATCGATCGACTCAGAATCACTTTCTGATCATCGATTTATCGATGTCCGTCCGTCCGTCTGACTGACTGGCTGGCTGTCCATGTAAAGCTTGTGCGCAGAGTACAGGTCGTAATTTTGAAGATATTTTGATAAAATTTGGTAAGTGATATTTTTTTGGCCCAAGGATGGATGGGATTGAAACTTGTGGAAATAGGTCCATTATTTCACCTGTCCCCCATACAAATGTCCTCCCGAAATTGGGGTTTACCGATCATAAATCTTTGAATTATACAAGTATGCAAACAAATTTCACCACAAATGAGTAATAAATGAAACTAAATCACATCTACAAATATCGTGAAGATCAGTCCATAATTAGTCGTTGCTTCCATTTCCGAAAATCACTTAAAAGAGCATAACTCTTTTAAAAATGTTGGTATCCAAATAATATTTAACACAAATATATTTCATATGTATACAAACAATATGGTACAATTTTATTGTCATCGGTCCATAATTAGTCGTAGACCCACTTCCCGAAATCACTTTAAGAACCAAAAATCTCTAAAAAAATGTGGTTATCCGAATAAAATTTAACAAAAATGAGTTTCTTATGTACAAATAGGATGACACCTAATTTTATAATAGTCAGTTCATAAATAGTCAAAATTCCCATATAAGACCCTCTTCGTAATTCACTTTAACCTTCATAAATCTGTTAAACGTATTTATATCGAGATAAAGTTTCTCACAATTATAATATTTTTATTCACAGACATCATGACACTAAATTTTTTGATGATCGGTCCACAATAGGTTATATCTCACATATAGCGCCCATATCTGAAAAACTTTTTATTGATATACTGGGTGTAGGGTATTATATGGTCAAGCTTAACCGACTATACTTTCTTACTTGTTATTTTTTAAATTTATTATTTCAATGACATTTCAATCTCGAGTAGAAAATGTGTTCATTTGTGAAGAAACCATGTTATAATTGTTCATTAGTCTCAGTTGTGCGATATGCACAACCATTTGATCAATAAGTTAAGTAAAAAATTAGTAAGCAACCATCGGATAGCCCCGGTGTAAATAAAAAATATTAAAAGAACACCTTTATTTTGACCTTTTAAGAGCTCAAAAAATGTTTGCTTAATTGCCTAAGCCCAAGAATGTCCTTGAGGCCAACATAATTTCATTAGCACTGCTTACCGCACATTCATAAAAATAACTACATATCTGCATTGTACATATTTCACAGTCAACATTTAAGAATCACTATGGAAAGTTACTGTATTAAGAAATAAAATGCTAAACAGTGAGACAAACAAATTCACACTTCATTATCATCATCGCCGTCCTTGTAGTGGTAGTAACTAGAAATCTGCAGAGTATCAGTGTGTTTGTGTTGCTATTTTGTTGTTTGTGTTAAACTTGTAGTTTCAACATCTCTTTGTTCCCATCCATTATACTTTGGAGCATGAATTACGTTTGCACTTGCCAGATATTTATTTCTAAAATACAAATTTTGTAGCGTTTATTGCTGCTATGAACTTTGGATCATTTGAGTACCTTTCTAGATAGAAACAGCAAACTGAACATTTTCAAGACATTGTACAAAAAGTACGCAAACACATATTTTATAAAAACTAGTGAGATCGACAAAACTGTTTATTGTAAACAAGGTATATTAAAACGGGGTCCCTTCAACTCTACTTAAGTGTTTCCACGTAGTGAACTAGCCAACAAGGTATGTACCTATTACGAGTATATGTACATATTTATGTAAATATATCGTACGAACCCTATTGATCAAAATAACATAAATATATTCATTTAATCTCTAGGGGAAATAAAACTGGCACAGAACTTATTATTAGAAGTTCTCGTTCTAAAACTTTATATGAACGCGAGACGTCACTTAATATTGAATAACTTGAAATCGTTTAGATGATCTGTGACATAACTTGGACTGTTTGAATGTAATTTTAATAATAATTATTATATGCTTCTTTTGTTTCTGTTTTGGTTTTTCTTTTGTAATTTCTATCATATTAATAAAGTGATTTTTTATTCATTATATCACATGCATACATACATACATATATATTTATGTAATATAATAGTATGCAATTTAATTAATAAAATGCATTCAAGAGTACTTTCGATTAAATATGTACATCACAAAATTCTATTTACGTGGTATAATTTGCATCAAAATTATTGAAATAAATAAAGCCTGGCAACTATGTTTGTGGTCAAAGGTTTTGTTTTCATTTTATCCCTTTTTGTTTTTTTTTAATTTTTCTGTTTCGAATAAGGCAAGTCCGAAACTGCATTAGTACTGGTTGTATATAATATAAGCTATTCTGGCAAAAAAAAAAAAAACAGCAATAAAAATAAAAAAAAAACTAACAACAACAGCGTACTGTATGCTGTGTGAAAATTCGCATTTAGTGCGGTGCACCAACAATCCACAGGAGCATTAGGATATTTTCATTTACTATACAAACTACATTAACGAAATGTATGTTAATATGTACAATGGCTGTGTATTAGACCTGTCTTTATAAAATAGATTTTACTTTTTAATATCAAACACTATCTGATGTAATCCTATGTGGAAATAAAACAATCAAGCATAGTTATCCAATTTACAACTTAGAATCGATTATCGGCCATGCTATACCTCGCTATACGTTTGGCCTTAAATTTAGTCTCAGGTCAGGGCAGGGCAGGGCAGGTCTAGTGAGTATAAGCACGAATGAATAAGTACTTTTGAGTTTATTTATAAAAGAAAAAATTTATACAATAAAAAATAAAAAACATATCTATATCCATATATGTATATTTATGTACATATATACTACCTACACTGTCGGACAAAATAAAGTGCGGTTTCAAATATTTCCTGTTTTTTTGATTAAAACATGTATTTTTTATTTTCTAGTAATTATCAATTATAGTTTTATTTTCAATACATTTACTATTTTATCTAATATTTTTGTACTTCTTTGCAAAGTCTAAGCGCTTTTTTATATTTTCAGCTCGTAGAAGAGGCTTTTTCTCACCGAACGTACTGTTTAGATAAGACTTAAGACACAAACTTGATTGTGGAATAAGCAAACTTGATTGAGTAAAAAATAGATACAATAAAATGTTTGTGTCTTAAGTCTAATCTAAGCGAACGTTATCGTTCGACATCGTGGACCAGGGGGTTATGCTTGGTTTTCACTATGTCATTTTTGTTGTCAAATTGTCCAAATTGTTATAAAATTACCAACAATTTGGACAATTTGACAACAAAAATGACATAGTGAAAACTAAGCATTAGTCTTCTTTGAGCAGTTCGAGTCGAAATATTTAATTCTAGTTCCTCCTTTATATCTCTGGCTGTCGTAAATGAATTTCTTTTTGTTAGAATTGTAATATGATCATCGTCTAGCTTCGTGGTCTTACGTTTTCTGCCACATGAGTTCTTTAGGCTTTTGTTTGACTTTATTATTTTATACAAAGCAATTATTTTTCTGACCGCAGATTCCGATTTCTTATACTTAAAATTCAAAGCTTTCTGTTTCATCCCATTTTCACGATCTAGTACCAAACAAACCTTTTTCCTTTTCTGCAAAGGATAATATTAAATTAAATAAATGAATAAGTGCTTCACTATAATTTATTATTTTACGACAAGTCTTTCAAAAAATCAGGAATACAACTCTTGTTTTAAGGTTAACAGAAAACCGCACTTTATTATGTCGCAGAGATTTCTTGTGCACTTTAATATATTTACATCAGAAATATAAATGGGCGACTTTATAAAACTGTAAATAATTCAGATACACCAACAAATATGTAACGAAGAAAAATATGAAAAAGGAATGAAGAACCGCACTTTCTTTTGTCCGACAGTGTATATGTACTATTTGTTTATTGCAATGTGGAAGATATGTGACCACTGCGGATATTCATAAATAATAAAAATGAGAGCTTTTACAATTATGGTTAAAATTAATAAATATTTTTTAGAAAACATATTACAATGGAATTATAATGACTCAAATAAACAATATTTCGGGATGTATGTATGTGTGTAGGTATGTGTATGTAAAAAATAAAAGATAAAATCATGTTACAATGCCTATTTCTAAAAGAGAGTTTTTGCTGTTATCAATGAATAATGAAAAATATATATTTTGAGAAATTTAACATTCCAACATATTCATGAAATTTTTTATATAAATTTAATGGTAGAAAAACGTTATCGATTTCAAAATTCGATAAAATGGATTAGATATGAACTTCAGTGACTTTCGCACATTTAGATTTTTTTACTTAATGTCATAAGTTTACACCAAAAAAAAAAACATCATCAATGTGAGTGTCATTCTCGGAGTCCGTTGTTTGTTGCTGCATATACTAAATAGATTTTTATCGTCTGAAATTGTTCGTTTAATGTCTTAATTTGACACTCATAATAAACATTCATCAAGGCATTAAACGATCGCTAAAAATTGTTCGAAGTAAGGAAAGAATAAACAACCATAAACCATTATATGTTTATACGAAACCAACCGGCAACCAGCCAGTCAGTGCCTGATGAACGATAAACATCAAAAACTGAAAGAGAAGAAAACATGCAGCGAACAAAGAACTTATAGGGAGGAGAGAAACAAAAAAAAAACAAGACAAAACAAAATACACAACCATATGGATAGATCTTTGTTTGTATGGCGTCATCGTCGTCTTGTGCACATACATATAGAAACTTATTTGAATGCCTTGCTTTTGATGCAAAATAGAGATCTTTTCCCTGCAAATAACGCGACTAGTCCATACATGCCTGTAAAGACTAGTCCAAAGAGGAGTAGGAGTACTCCAAAACTACTCCAAATATATGAAAAAAAGGTGGTCCATTTAACATTGCGATGTCCTAGGACTGGACCATATAACCCATCGGAGTAGTCCCAAAACTACTCCATGGAGTACTCACGAGGGTTAGTTTTAAACAACAACAACAACTCAATATGCAATCGTGTTAACACGAAACCATGTCGTTTAACTACAAACTCTTGTTTAACTATGACATGGTCCATGACTGCATTACATTGGACCATGTTGTGAGTAGTCCATATCATCTAAAATGGATCACGTAGTCCAATATTATTTGCAGGGTTGGCACTCACTACCACAGACTAGCACGCAGTCAGCCAACAAACGCGTAAAAAACGACTAAAGAAATAGCGAGCACATGTTGTGGTTTGCGGTTTTAAGCTGAATGAATGATCGCAGAGCTGATACCATCCTTGGTTTGGTGCACTTACAATAATTGATACATTGATACAGTGTACATATACTCTGTGCATCTACGGTGCAACTCAACAGTTGATGCTTACAAAGGCAATAAGTAATTATGCTGCTGATGGTATTTATTGAAGGCTTCGGGGGTTGTACCCATGAGCCTATACCATATTCAATCTGATAATAATGGTGAGTGGTTTTGGGTATGTAAGTAACTGTGACGATTTCGATCTTATCGACAATTTGTCATGCTAAAATGTTTAAGCAAAATAAGAAATCATTTATATTCTTTTTTTTATTTCATTGTATGTATCTTTAGGTATTTGAAAGTAAGTTCAGCTGCTGATGATAAAGTTATTAAAAATGTTTATATAGTAAAAATACAAAATAGCAAAACTATGTTGATTACTTGTACAAATTATTTTTTCATATTCTACACACATCTGGAAGACATTAATCGCCAACATGCAACATGTGAATGTGATGACGGTCCTAAGAACAAACAGTAAATATAAAAAAAAATCTCCTTATTTTGTCCTGCTGCGTTTTTATGGATGTACATACAAGTATTTAAACTAAACTCCCCCTAGAATCACAGCTTCATATAAATTCACGTCATTCAAGACTAACATAATAGCATACATGGGGCTGGGGAGGCATTGGCTCCCCCAAAAGATGGATCTCCATGCTGACTTTGATGGATGTCAGTTGTTTGTCAAAAAAAAAAATTAACTAAAATAAAAAAAAATGATACATATTGCTCTTCATTTCTATACAGCAAGTTCAATCGCACTACGGCTTTGAACCTTATGTTAAATCTATCACGAGCGTTTCAGTTGATGATGAGCTGAGTTCTATTAGTGAGTGAAGGAATGAATGAGTGAGAAATGTATAAGTGACTGTCTACAATGGATGGCATAAATCTACTGCGTGTTTTGAATTCGTTAAAAAGCTTCTCATAGACTTTATCAAACCAACAACAAATCGAACACAACAAACAAGAATACAAAGGACAAAATTTCGAAATCATTTGGGAATTCCTGTGTACATGAATTGAAAAACTACCATACGAAAATCATGCGAGTGCGAGTTTATTGTCTAAGTTAATCTACTCCATCTCTATCTCTAACTTCATTTTCGTTTCTATCTCTTCCCACCAGTAAACGACACAACTCGCGCCATAAACCCGACCAGCGTCAGTCAGCGTGTTTTGTATGAAAAATAACATGGGGTTGTAACAGATTAACACGCTGACATTTAACGCACATTTATACACCATTTTATAGCTTAACAGCTACTTTAATTGGATTTAGATGTAAGATGGATAAAAAATCATCAACTCGAACACAGAAACTCACTCGTACACAAAACAACTAAAACAAAAACTGTAAAAAGCCAAAGAAAAATTGAAAGCGTTTTGCAAAGCAAATCTCTGGGGTTTTTATTGAATTATAAAGGGATTCTAGTCTATATTATTTATTAGCCCGGAAATATTAAAGCAAAATTCAAAAGTGTTGCATGTAAATGTTTTGCATTATGTACAAAGATATTTAAAAATTTTCTTGATTGATTCGAATTTTCATCGATCTTATAATCTGATAGAAGAGTGAAATATTGAGAACACTGAAAACTTAAAAAAAAAAATAAATCAAGTATACAGCCCAATCATGAATAATAAAAACCGCGGAAGTTTTTTTCCCTTTTTATTTTTTTAATATTGAATTTGAATAGGAAAAATGAGAAAAGGGAAAAAACTCTCGCGGAATTTTTATTCATGATTGGGCTGATAATATTATTGAGTTAAATTTAAAGAGCAATAACAACTCAGTAATTCAGTGCGATCTTGCACCGGGCTTAGACAATGATTTAAAGTAGCAATGTATATGAAATGGAGAGTCCTTATCTAAAGCCATTACTTTTATTGAAAGCTTTTACGTCGAACACATGTATTTAAATCGCTTACTATTAAATGATATTAAAACATTGTTGTCATATGTAATATGGCCTTGAAACCATATGGTGGCCCATTAATATTTGAAACCTTTCAAGTCCTTGAATACAACAAGCACTTTAATGCCAGTTCACAACTGTAACTCATTCCATTCATAATGGAAACATATAAATATTAACAGTTTTTTAGAATACATTTCACAAATTTTTAAGTAAATTGAACCCAGACGAAACATACATACATATATGTAATTGAAAAAAACCCAACACTTGAAAATGTTGAATTTTATAAATTTGGTTTCAATTTGAAGAAAATATAACACTTAAACAATTCCCTAATCAGGGAAATTTGAAGATGCATGAAATGAACATTTTCAAAATAGAACTAAACAAAAGAACTGTATTGCAACAACCGATGAAAATCGAAATGAAAGATTTTTCAAGTGCCTTGAGATATAAAAGATAGAGTCATAAAGATAACAAACCGATTGCTACATAAAATCAAACACAAAAGAGACACACAAATGCAGAAACAATAAATACAAGTAGACAAAAGAAATTAAGAAATCGTATTAATTGTTTATTTAAAGCAAAACAAAAAATAATATATAAAAAACGTAACATATGGATGATATGGGTTGATATGAAATATTGGTCAGTTGTGCGAGTATAAACACAACAGTTGCACACTAATTCAAATTTATTTATACAATAACTTTTGAATATTTAAATAGGGATGGAGTGATGGCTAAATAAATAAAAACTCCTCTGCCTAAATTTTTTTTTAGGAATTTATAAATGTACGAGTGTGTATCTCCACTTTAACACAAATTTTTATTAAAACAAACAAATATTTAGAGTAAAAATATTTTAGCGAAGCGTTAGAAATCTTGTAGAGAATCGCATTTTTTGGGTTTACTATTATTATTATGTGATGTGCAGATATTTAAAAGGTCTTAAGTGTAATTTGCAGAAGAATTATTGAACAAAAGCAAAAGAAAATTTGTGCAGGTACTTGGATGTTGAAAAACGACTTTTAAGGATTTTCTTTCAAATTGCAAATATTCTTCGAGAGTAATTCACGCTTCAATTTAGCCACAATGTAATTATGAGTTGTGGGCATTCCAACAGTTACAAACTTAACAGTGCATAACTGCAGCTCTGCAGGAGATTTTTTGTCTTCTCACAATAGGTTACTTCTTTTTTTTTATATGTAGTAATAAATATTTGAGGATGTCTTAGGGGTTTGACAGTGTATGTTGTATTATAGTCGTATGCTATTGCTAAAACAGCAGCTTTTAAAGGTCTACTGAAACTAATTAGATTTTGCAAACTCTTATTACAAAAACTTTACAAATTTTCATGGTAAGCATATGTTGACAATAAATAGAATCTAAAAATGTTTTAAACACTTTAACCACTAAATCAATTATAAGCGGTTTCACAATAGCTGCTAAAATGTGTTTAAAAACAGAAAATCTTTCAACATTTTCATCGTCACACTATAAAAAAATTAAACTCTTGCAATGGGGGGTCTTCAGCTCTGACACTTTGAAGGAAAATGTCAATGTCTCATATCGATCTTGTAAGATGGATGGTTGTCATTTAGGTGAAGACAATAAAATGTCAAAATCTCCCTAAAACTGACAACAAAAAACTTGAAGTGAAACATGTTTCTCGGTAGTTTTTTTTTCTCATCTTCAATGTTAAGCAAAGTCAAAAATGTCATAATAAATATTGTGGCATTTTCAGTAAAAATTTAACAACATTTTCATTAGCGACTGAGTTTTAGGCAGCGAATGGTCAGAGAAATATATGTAATCACATTTTGTATCGATATGTAGTTAAATGTCCACCATAAAGAATACACTATCGTAATAAATCTTGCTAATTGAAACAATAGAAATGCAGTTATACACATAAATATACGTATGTATGTATATGTAGATATGTATGTATGTAGAAATTGCTATGAAAACAATAAAGCTACTATGCTAACTGGTAGAAAATTATTGTAAATATTAAAAAGAACAAAAATGATATTTTAATTTTTCAGTAAACTGCTCTTATTGTCTAAGGACCCCCGTAGAGAGCACTGACGTTGGAAATTAGTTCGAAAACACTTCCAGCACAAACTCAGTGGCGTCATTGGTAGACATTATTTCGTTTCATAAACGTTACGTTCGCATGTAAGTGGTAACATGACCCATGGAAAACTCAAACCATGATATAAATTAATTACAAATGCATGATGCAAACAAATAGACACTAACATACATGCATATGCATGTGTATATGTATGTGTATCTCTAGATATTGTACATATCGTTTTATAAACAACGGCAAACGGAGTAATTTTGTTGTTAAATTCGAAAGGATACAAACATGTTCATTTGTAGACAACACACAGTTTGATAGTGTATATAACCATAAAACGGACGCCAATAATTATAGACCTGTGGTGTTTCATTTGAAAACAGTAACAGCAATAGTAACAACAAAAACATTTCAAACGAAAACAACAAAACAAAATAAAATAAAAAACCAAACTGAAACTGAATAATGAAGTTATTAAATTTTTATTCTTGGTGATACAACACACACACATTTTCTACCAGGTAGTCAGTCAAACACATTTGTATTTTAACCAAAATCCCATGATTATTGGTTTTTAGAACAACATGACCATGAATAAGTGCATCTGTGTGTGTGTGTGTGTGTGTGTATGCATCTAACCTGTTATTATTAAAAACCTTATTGGGCTTCTTCTAATGGGTATTTTCCTTCTGCTGTTTTGTTTCGGATTTGTGTGTGAAAACCTAAAAATACTGAATTGTGCAAAATTATAATCATCATCATCATCATCATCAATTGAATTGTTATGTGGCTGTGTCAGTCAGTCGAGATCACGACATGATGTCCATCATTCTTAAGATCTTCGAGTTGTAGGTTTCTTTAAAATATTACAAATGAAAAAGCCGAACAATTTCATTAGAATTGTATCAAACATTCAGGTGTTATTATGATTTGTATTCTACAACCTGTTTCTGGCATTTACTGATCTTGGGCAATTTGTTATTTTCAAGTTTTAAACAAGAAACCATTAAATATTGTATATATTGCACAGACCAGCTTGCTCTTGTTTTTGATCTTGATGTTTGCATCTCAATAAGAAGCTAATTAAACATTTGATACTCCTCCATCTATCTAAGGATGCATCTGTCTTGTCTGTGTTATTCCTGCTGCCTTTGCTATAATTTATATCGTTCTTTGTTTAAGATGATCTACATACATATATGTACAAAAGCATTTTGTGAAAACTTACTTTAAATGGCGGTGTTCATGTTCATTTGAAATATCTACAAACATGTGTACAGAAGGCACACGAACTTTAGGCACTTCTTCCTTTTATTTATATCATATTCAAATATACCTACAGATATACATGTGTTCTAATATTTCTTTGTACTGTATAGACAGGATATTAGTTTCTGTTGTTGTTCTCGTATTGTATTTTAGTTTTTCAAATGTTGTTATTTTTATTTTTGTTTTTATTATTAGTTAGTGCGAGCATGAGTCTGCTCTGTTTAACTCATCTGATTAGAAACATTAGCAAACCCTAATGAAGTCATTATTATATAAATGTTATTTGAATGCTTTGCAGGCCTCTGGCTATAGTTATCCTTGACTTGAGTTTTTGCTTTTTCTTTATCATTCTCTTAAGAGTTACTCTTCATCCTCATATGTATGTTTATGTTGTTGTTAACTAATGCTCGCTATTTGTGTGTTTGTATTAAGGCGCTAATTGCTTTTAAGTGTTTGCTTCTAATGTTGTTGCCGTTAAATATGAAATTAACAAAAAAAAGTCAGAGAACTCAAAAGCCTTTCAAGTGTCTGACAATGAATTTGTTGAAATTAACTACTTAGGAGTATTTTCAGTTTAATTTATTCAGTTCCTGGAAGCAAATAGCTGGATTATTTTCACTTGTATTTATAATTTAATGGACTTATATTATATTATTTAATAGATGACACACTTTAAACAAAGTCGAGAGCATGTTTGTTTCTAATTGAACGGGTTTACAATTGCACCATTTGCAACCTTTGGTGTATATTTCTTAGAGGAAAATCTTTATTAAAATACGTTTTGGAATATGAGAAACAAAAAAATGTTTAACTTAAAAATTCGTGGTAATTTTCCACTAAATTAGATTGTCATATATTAAATTCAAAATATATAAATTGGACTGAATTCTGGAATATCTTGAACTTTATATTTTTTTAAACCCGTTTAAAAAAACAATTAAATTACATACCAAAAGAGGGCTTACAGCAGAAAAAACATATCTATTACAGGAATATTACATGTTATTTCTTAATTTTCTTTTTCAATATTAATTTTATATTTTCAATTTCAATTTGAAATGATGTAGATGATTTATTAAAAAAATAACTAGAATATGGCATAACTTGGATTTGGGATTTCTGGGAAATCCCAGGATTTTAATTAATGCTTAACAAATCAGAATAAGGGTTTACAAAATTGTATAATTTTATTAAAAAAAACACATTAATGGCTAAATTCACAGTCTTTAGTTAGCTAATGGCAAAGGCTTAACTAATGAATGTTTATTCGCAATGCTTAGTTTGCCATAAGAATACCAAGTAATAGTTAAACAATACATACATAGTTATTATTTTAGTTTACCAATGGTTAACTAATGACCGATAATTCGGCCGTAAGAGGGATACATATTTTTAAATCATTTGTTATTAAAAAATTTACATATATTTGATAGAACAAAAAAAGTAATTTTAAGTTCGTTTAGCAAAATTGTTTTAATGTGTTTTTAAAATAACTAATGCATTTTACACATACATACATACACACTTATGTCACATTATAGATTTTTGGTAGTTTTTATGACAACAATATCGTTTTTAAATTTACATATTTTGGAAATGCGTTGAATTTATAGATAATAGCTGTTCATATGTGAATGTGTATATACACATATATATGAATATTCCTATTGCAAATGTGGAACAAACAGTTATCGAATCTTTACGTTTCATTAGCTGCTACCTTTAACTATTGCAATAATTCTTAAATGCTAAAAGTATTCAAAAGATTTCCACTATTTAGATTTTTTCTCAACTTTAATTTTATTTTACCAACTTCAAGCTTAATTTAATATTACTTTAAAAGTACCCAGTATTTTTTAAATTGTGCCTAATTTTAATTGCAATTGTCTTATCATGTACTTCGATTTCGCTTCAAACAACTAAAGCGTTTATCCTTGTCTATATTTACCTTTTGCCTGCTTAATAAAGGATACGTTACTTTTATCTTGATTTGCTATCGCACTTGACAAGTGAATTTACGATTATCACAAGATAACTGGCGTTTTTTTCTAACAAAAAAAAAAATAAGAAAACAATATCAATAAACAGAAAAATCATTAAAAATATAAATATTCATGACTGTAAAGGGGACTCTAGTATATATGTATATATGTATGTATGTATTGTTTGTAAGTAAGTATGGGTAGATAAATATGTACATAGGCATCGATACATTTGTTTTCAAGTTGATTAGTTGCGTGTGTACGTATGAAGGAACAAAATTATACAAAACAAAATACGTATTATCTTAAACTAAACGTCAAGTGATCTGTGGACATTAAGTGAAACGAGAATGAAAAAAGAAACAACAACAACAACAATAACGATTAGGATACATACTCGCATCGAAGATCTCTTCGATGATACACTTGAGAAAGAGATACGATTGACTATTGTGTATACATGAAAATTATTAGACAATCTTCAAATCGAGACATGTGCTTGAATCAAGTTTTAATGTCTAGATATACAATACAAAACATTGATGTCTTTTTCAATATTTACTTTTTTTTATTTTCCTAAATTGATAAAAATCTTGGAATGAATTCATAGAATATTTGGACGATAGAAGATGGGCCTAACCTTTAAAGAAAACAGGTGTTAAAACTGTTACATATACCTACATATCATATGCACCTTAATGTCTTTGGGATTTCACTTGTTTGTTTATATTCATTTCTTAAGTATGTTGAATTTAAATCATTTAATTTTTGAATGTGTGATTTATTTATTAAAAAAAATTAAATTAAATTTTCTATCATAACAAATAATTCCGTGTTAATCCATCCATTAATTATTTGTATATTTATGAATTTATGAATTTTTATTGTTGAGAACGCACTTCTCATATTTGTTCAATTCTCTGCGTACAGACAGACACAAACATGCAAACACACACACACACATCTAACAATTTATGTTTTTCGATTAATTTTGGGATTTAGGGATTTTTCAATAGTGTAATTTTCAGCATGAATAAATAATATCATGTGAGATAAATAAATAAATGAATAAAGGCAAAAAAAATCATTATAATATTTATGCAAGTGCTTGTATAAACGAGATAGATGGGTAAATAACACACCGATAATATATGTACTGTTGTAAGTGGCAGTAGCCAAAATATTTGGGAGAAATATCATACATATTAAAGCCACAATAATAAAGATCTGACACTGTTCTAGAATTCAGATACGAACAACAATCTGAAAATATTGGGCTGTTAGACTTATGTTTATTTGCAAATTGTCTAAAAAATCTATTGTGTAGGGGTGAGGGGGGGGGCGCGTTTATACCCGGGGCACCTTTGAACTATGTTGATAAAATCTCAGTTTAACATTTTTTTGACCCTTAACCGAGTTTTTCACATGGCAACCTTGTTTTCTAGCAACGTTAACAACTTTTGCTAGTTTTTTCAGTCGTCGACCGAATGTAGTTGGGTGAACAAGTTTTCGCAGTGACATTGTAAATTTTTTTATTTTTTTTGTAAGAGTGTAAGAAGTATTCAGTGATCGTTTTCTTTCGTGAAAGAAATTTATTGCAGTCCAAAATTCATTTAAAACAAAATTAAGTTAAGTTATTTGATATTTATGTAAAAAAAAATATTTATTATAAATTTCCGTGATATGGCAAGCCAGTTCAGGTTTGAACAAAGAAAAAGGGGGCTCCTTTGAACATGTTAATTTATCAACCGAAGTATCAAACATTGTTGATTTTCTGAAAATGACAAATCCAATGCTGATCATGATGCTTTAAAGGAAAGTGTAATGTCACCTGAAATCGCAAGGCATTTTTCGTCTTAATAATATAAAACTTATTTTTGATCTGATTTTTTTTTTATTTTTTAATTTTTAATGTTTATGTTTTTCTTAATAAATAAATCGAATTTATTATATATATAAAACATACAACTGTTTATGTTATTTTTGGACATAAGCGCTACAAGAAAAAATTGCCGTTCAAAACTGCCCCAACCGAGTTCAATGCTGCCGCGTATGGGGGCACATTTGAACACAAGGACTTCATCCATTAAAAAATAAAAAAAATATAAATCGAACTAAAAATAAGTTACTTGTAGACTTAAGCTAAAGTTTATTTCCATAGATATTTTTGTTAAATTATGCAAAAATTCAATAATACAAAAATATTAATTTTTATGTGACTTGAAATGAATCCAAAAAATAATTTTCTGTTTAATATGAAGATACAAGATGAATGAAGTCACAATGTAAAGAGTGTGGAACAAACTGAACTGAAGCATAGTCAATCAATTAATCTCGACACTCTTCATTTTAACCCATTTTACTTTATTAATTAATAGCATATTTTAGAAAATATTCTCATGTATACGAATTTAAAGTGATTTTATTATTATTCTTTAAATAACTGTGCTGCAAATCGCTTGTCGGTATAAATAAATCCAAATATGACAACAAATCGTAGGCACAGAAAAATGACGTCCTTGGCAGGGTAGAAAATGCATTCCAGTTTGCCAATGGTCTAGAAAAATATAACTTTACAATGGTATTCTTTGAGTTATAAGAATATAATAAGAATATATAATAAGAAATTTTCTCTAATTAAAAATAAAATATTAAATTCAAAGTTAGGTAAGCAGTTTAAATTTTTGGATTTTTTTAAAAACCTTCTAAAGATACAATTGCTGCTACTGGCTATGAATTGCCAAAAACAATTTAATTGGCCACATCCTGTTGTAATATTTTTTAGGCTGAAACCGTATTCATGTTGTGCATATTAAATATTAAGCATTCGACTACACTAACCCAATAAAAAAAGTTAATTCACATATACAATTTATGTTTCTAGATGTTCAAGCAAATCTCCAATGTATTCTAAAAATACGGAAAATAAATGAAAAAAAAAAAATAGAAACCAAAACCGAAACAAACTTCAAAAACTGGAATTGCAAATTTCGAATGTATGAATGTTGGAAATATGAACATGTTTTCCTATGGGTATATTTCCTGTTAAATGTGTAAGAGTTTGTAAATAGGAAAATTTATGATTTTTCTAAAACCAAAAAAAAAAAATTAAAAGAAACAAATTATAAACTACTAACAGCTAAAGATGGTTTTTGCAAATGAAAGACACAAACATATTAAAATCTCAAGAAAAGATCAACTAATAAAGCAATTTGTTGGCCGCAGAAACAAATGACTTTTTTAATGACAATTTTTGAAATAAAGCAATTACAAAATGTATCCCATATGGTGTGTTACCATACACACACCCAATACAAGAGACAAATATTCAATTTACAATATGAATTGCTTGAGGATGGCTGTCTGCAGACAGACTTTGTACAGGCTGTAAGACTGTAAACTAAATTAGCCTTAAACGCAAAGAGTCTGACAGTATCAGGCATTAAGTACCCAGTAGCGCAACAATCTAAAAGAAAAGCATAATCATTTTATTACACTAATAATGAACGTAAAACAAAAAAAAATAAAAAAGTAAAGACAAAACTACTCGGCGGCACTAAAATATCTGTACGAAAAATTCTGTAATGGAAAAACTAAATCATATTCATTGTTAATATAGACACAGGAGTTATACAGCAGTGTTTTAATTAAATTTATGGAATTTGTAAAACCTAAGCTATTAATACTTCGTATAATCTAGTGTTGGGCCTTTTGTGTAAAATAATAAAAACATAAACATACACACTTCCATAACTGTAGATTTCAAGGTGTTGAAAATGTTTAACAATCAATCAACAATCAGAAAATTTTACCACATGTTCTTTTCACACCTGACTCTCTCTCTCTCTCTGTCTGCTTAAGCGCCACTTTTCCTATCACTTGGTTTGATGTTTGTTTTTTGTTTCCCATTTGTAAATACAAATCGTAAAACTGATAAAACGGAAAACTGTTTAACACTATTTCCACATTGTTTATTTAACATTTTAAATGTAAAAATGCATATCCAGTAAGATGTTTATACACTGAACACTTAATTTTCAGTTTTTTTTTTACAATAATAATTCTGAAGAAAAGGCGACCATAAAAACCACTTTGGGTTAATAAAATGTTCATTTCATTTGTTTGTGGTAAGAGGTGTGAACTTTTTCTTAATTAAAGTTCCAGTATTATTTTATTATTGTTTATTTATTTTAAATTTTATGTTAAGATATTTAAGTTCTAGTTGTATATTTGTATTAACTGCACTTGCAGTTGGTGTATTTTAATGCCATTTTTATGATCATACTTTTTTATGACTTTCCTTATTTATTAAATTAATACATTCATTTTATTGCATTCCTTTTGTAATGTTAAACATTATTAAAGAAAACATACATAAATAATATCCTTTTCTGTTTATGTTTATTGCGATGATCAAATAACAATGGCAATATTTTTATGAACAGATATTAATCATGAGAGTCGTTTGTTTATAAAAATCGTAAATAACGCTTCCGGTACACTGAGAAGCATAATTATAATACAATTTGAAAACATATGAGCCAGAATAAATAAATAAGAATAAACATTTTTTTCGCATTTTTAAACTAATAAATTTTGTTGTATTTTCAATAGAAACAATGAAAAAAGTATAGCCGGTCAAGCCCGATCATATAATACCCTACACCCAGTATGTGTATCACCTGTTTTTGGACCGATCATCTAAAAATATAGTGTCATGATTTCTGTGAATATAAATATTAAGTGTGTTAAACTTTATCTCGATATAAATACTTTTAAAAGATTTATGGAGCTTAAATTGAATTACGGAGAGGGTCTTATATTGGTGTTTCGACTAATTACGGACCGACGATTATAAAATTAGGTGTCATTATTTCTGTATATAAAAAATTATTTGTATCAAATTTTATTTGGATACCAATATTTTTAAGAAATTTATGATCGTTAAAGAGATTTTGGGAAGTGGGCCTTATATGGCAGCTACGAGTAATTATGGACCCATCATCATTAAATTTTACCATGTTATATGTGTATGTACGAAACACATTTGTGTTCAATATTATTTGGATACCAACATTTTTAAAAGAGTTATGCTCGTTTAAGTGATTTTGGGAAGTGGGCCTTATATGGGAGCTACGACTTATTATGTACCGATCTTCACAAAATTTGTTGGTGTGATTTGTCTTCATTTAGTACTTCTTTGTGGTGAAATTTGTTTGGATACTTGCATAATTCAATAATTTATGATCCTTAAACTCCTATTTCGGGAGGACATTTGTATGGGGTCTAGGTGAACTAATGGAGCGATTTCCACTAGTTTTAATCCCATACATCCTTGGACCGAAAAAATATCACGTACCAAATTTTATCAAAATATCTTCAAAATTGCGACCTGTACTCTGCGCACAAGCTGTCTTTGGACAGCCAGCCAGACGGACGGACTCAGAAAATGATTTTGAGTCGATCGGTATACTTTAAGGTGGGTGTTGGATCAATATTTCTGGGCGTTACAAACATCAGCACAAATCCAATATATCCTTCCCACTATTGTGGTGTAGGGTATAAAAACTAAATGTTTAAAAACTTAAAAATAGAATGCTAGGAACATAATCCTCTACTGAGTTGCAGACGTCTTTTACAACCAAACTATTGTGCAACTAACAGGGAAGTAACAATTATTAGACAATATGTTCCCAATAACACATTACCTGTAACGTCAGACGAAGGAAAATAATTTGACAACAAATATATTTTATTAAATGAAATACAGAATATTGCTAAACAAAACAGAAAATTGAAGTGATAGGTCCCAGATATAATTTTATGATGATCCGACTTTAATTAGTCATAGCTCCTTCATAGGTCCATAACGGTCATAAATGGCTTACAAGTGTTGCTATCCAAATTAAATACTACAAAAATAGGTTTCTCTGATACACAAATCATGGGTTTCTAATTTTGTGACGACCGATCCATAATTCGTCATATCTTCTAAATAAGGCCCATTTTAAAGACATTATTTTAAGAAAACCGTATTTGCTCATATATTGTATGGCAGGGCTTAATCTAACTTCATGCTGAATAAATTATAATTAAACCGACCGACTTATACTTTCATACTGGTTGCTTTATAATTTATTCAGCTTGAGGTCAGATTTACAGAATTTTTTAATTGCATTTTATTTATTTTAGAAGTTGTAGAATCTTATGACAAACAACAAAATACTTTTAACATCATTTATTTGGTAGTCTAGCAATGCTTTTACAAAGGAAATTTTAAATTTTTACAGAAAAACTCGTTGAGCCTGTTTTTAAAATAAAAGAGTAGATTTTCTATATTTCTTGCCAAACATAAACGTTTAAACATTTTTTTAAATCATTTTACAATTTAAATGTTGTATTTTTCTTACGAATTCTATAAACTGAATTTAATAATAAACGGCGCCGTCAAACAAATTTTTAAATCGTTCATATACCATTTGTTCTAAAAGACAACACTCCCTTTCCCTGCTCATACATGTATGTATGTACATATTTTGGCCTTTAAATGTTAAATAAATAGACACGTAACTACAATAAACTTCCCTTAGTGAAATAATCAACAAATTGAAAAACTAAATGTTCGACAAATAAACGGAATCGTACAAATAATACCAACATAAATATATAAAAACTAAAATAAAGAGATACATACTTAGATAGTTAGATTCAAGATAGATGGCTATGTAATGATAAATAGGCTGTTGGTTTTGTTCTTAAGAATCCAATTCAATGACAACAACATTGCATTGTTACATACACATGTGTATCGGTAATTTAAGCAATTTATTTGGAAAATATGAACACGCAAAGTCACGTTGCACTCGTAGCTAAAGTGAAAGAAAACGAAACGAATATCCTACATTTAAAATAAAAGTGAAATAGGAACAAGACAACAGCCATACGAGCGGACAGACATGTTTATGTACACTATATGTGAGAACAAGTCGCAGGAATTTATGACTTGTGTCACTTTCAGCGCCACCAAATCGTAATTCAGACTCTTCCGTGGCCTCGTTTGGATTTTCGACTGTTGAAATATTTCAAAGGAATTTTTCACAGAAGGAAGATCTGATCATGATGTTGACGTAACTGAGGATGTGAATGACGACGACGACTTCCATGAAAAAGATTCAACAACAACCAAAAAAAAAAAACAAACTAAACGATTTAAGACAAAAACTAAAATAAAAGGGACAATCAACAATGATACACACATAGTACACGTACATTTTACATTTTAAATATCTTCAGTGTTCACACAGTACCTACAATATGATTGCTTAAATCATTCGTATTTTTATGTGAGAGTAGAAAAACATTTGTATACACATAAGTAAAACAAATAAGAGAGTAACACGAATTGCTAAAACAGTCAAGTGTGTACTCGTGTTATCTTTCCCTCACCATGATGTCTAAAAGGTAATCAGCTAAGCTTAAAGAATTGCTTCGTGTAAATTGCGACAAATCAGCTCACTTGAATTGTATTTACGATAAGTCAGAAGCGATAAGCGCATACGAAGCAAAAAAAAAAAAAAGAGTGTCTCAGTGGAAATAACATGAACAGTAATCATTACACGAATTTGTATTTACATCTGCAGCCACAGAAGCACTGGGAATGCAATTGCGCATGCGCCTTTTACAGTTTACACCTCTATGGTCACAATCAATAAACATCATAAGTATAAGGCACATTTATTTATATTTGCTACTTTTATAGCAATGTTTTTATAAAAATATTCAGTCCAATCATGAATAAAAATTCCGCGGGAGTTTTTTCCCTTTTCCCATTTTACCTATTTAAATTCAATGTTAAAAAATTTTTTTTTTTGCGATACATTTTGTCAATATACTTTTCTAATTTATTCAAAAACTCCTTTGCATATAAAAAGAGTTATTTCTTTTAAAGTATGATTTTCAACTTGGGCTGTTATTGCTTGTCACTACAGACATTAAAGCAATACAATGGTATTAAAGTTTGCAGACTTGCGTGTCACCTGCAAGGTTGGCAACATGAAGAAACTTACAATATTGCAAGCTTTTATTAGGCAAACGCGATTTTAATGTTTCAACGAAAGAAAATAAATAAACGCAAAGTCAAACTCGAACAGAACTGATTATCTCGTAATCGAAGATAAAGACGAATTTAATTAGTTTGGAATGATCAACATTTGGTATTCTCATGAATTTCTGAAATACAACAAACTATTTTAAAGAGAATTATACTCGTGGTGTATCTTAAGAGTAGATGTGCATACTTCAATATTACAATATTATTGCGCATTACATCAATTTACACATACTATATACATATGTATGTATGTACGAGTACATGTGTATGTATGTATGTAAGTAGCTGAGCAATGAAGTTCTAATTAAACAACAGATTTAAATGAATAAATGATTGTTTAAACTATAAATTAATTGAAACTTCCATTTACACTTACAAACATATTTGGGGAAATTATATTTTTTTATCCACTAAATTTATGTCAATTTATTAACGAGATTAATATTGCCCAAAAATTAAATGCGTGTCAAACATATCATTTGTTCAGTGCTTGCAATGAATGTATTCATTTGTGCAAAACTATTTCGATGAAAATACATTTGTATTTTTATTAATATTTTTTCACATTTAAAGTTAAAATATCTGGACGAGTATCAGTAAATTTTCCATAAAACGAGTGGTTTTTAGAATATACCATTTTGCATTCACATTTTAAGACGGCTTCTAACGGTGGATGTAAAATAAAATAAATACTTAACAGTGGAATTGTAAGAAATGCGTGTTATACAAGGACATTGTTGTTATCCAAAACATATAATTTTTATGTATGATAATGGTTTTTAATCATTGGAATTGAATGTATTATTTTAAACCGCTTTATTGAGCTCAAAAAAGTAAAACAATTTATAAAAAGTCAATAAACTTTAATGGCATTTTAAATAGAAATATTATTAAAAATGAAAATATGGAATCTTTATTGACATTATCGCCATCAATGTTACAATTTAAACTAAGCGTAAATGTAACATTGGATTGTAAAACGGGTGCGTTTGTTTATTTGTATTTGTACTTGTAATGACATGAAATATGTTCTATTATGAGACAATTACTTTTTTGTTAATGTTGAGTAGGCACCCGCATTTTTTTTTTTTTTTTTTGATTTGATTTGTTTGTGGAAACATGTTTGGATACATGATTTCAAATGAGTAAAAGCAGTAGTAACAGCAGCATCAGAAGCATCAACTAAAACTTGACATTTTATTAACAATCAAACCCCTGTCGAAAACTGACAGCAAAGTGACAATGACACTCATCTAATTGAACAGAAATCGTAGAGTGGTAAGTACATACATACATATGTATGTATATCTACGTTTAAATGTCACTTTGGTTTGTAAACAACAACTCCCAAAACATTTATACTCATTCATTCGTTTATCCAATCCTCTCAAACAAAGCTTTAAAATGCCCAAAAACAAAAAGTAAATCCTCAAATCGTCGATGTGAATTTTTCAACATCATACAGCACATTCAGTGTTACATTACAGAACGCGTAATAACATGATTAAATTTGTTTTAGACAATATTTGTTTCCTCATGTCGTTGCAGACGGTTGTTTTTTAATCCTTCTTAAAGTATTTGACATAAACCAAATGCTTAAAAAATTACACAAGAAACATTTGTTGCAACTGCAATACATGTGCTGTATTGAAAATCGTATTTGTCATGCATTTGTATACTCGTAATACGAGTTTAGAGTGAGAGAATAATCATGACTTTTTTACCCAGTGTTTCCAGTATTTTTTCACTACTTTTCCCCAATTTTAGGTTTTATAACCGCAAAAATCCCTAATTATTTATTTTTTGTAAAAAGTTTCAACAGTTCCGCACTTACCATGAATATTTACTCGTAATCAATGCAAGCGTGCACAAAACTATCTAAACTAATTCAGATTCAGCATGTTTGGTTATAAACTCTTTTAGGAACAAAGATGACATCCCAGCAAAAACTTTACTTACAAATTAAGTTGACAAGTAATAGGCAATTGTCGACCAGACTGCTTACAAATCTACTAAAAAAAGTACTTATTTTTGTTCACAATGTCCCAAAATTAAACCATTATAAATTTGCCACTTTTAACTAACAAATTAATAAATAATTTTTATACTTAAAAGTATTATAAAATTGTTTATGTGATAATAAGAATATGTTGTAGAATAAACCCATCATACCATTCTAGGGGCGCTTTGAAAAAGGAGTCAGAAAAGAGTCCAACAAAAGAGCATTTTCGGAGCGAAAGAAAAATTTGCTTGTTACTGTTCTGAGTCGGCACGCAGTATGACTCAGAAATTCCACTTAATTATGAGTGTACCAAAGCGTTGTTGTCCTGTTATTTCTGCTTTGAACAAAAAAAAAAACAAAGCTGTACCACACAAGAATGATAAAAACAAGATTACACACAGACCAAAAAACCCCTCATAAAAGACTCTTTTTCTGACATTATCGAAGAGCTCTTTTTGACGGACCATTTTCGAATGTAATGACCCTCTTTTCTGAAGGTTTTCGGAGCAATTATGATTGTTTTTGGGCTCATAAAGAGCGTTAACGCTCCGAAAAAGGTGTCAGAAAAGTCTCATTTCGGACTCATATGGCTTGCTGGGAATAAGCAAACTTAACAAATATTAAGGAAACTTGTTGAAAAAAGAAAAATGATACTAATAATGATTAATAAACGTATAAAAACTTTTTTAAATTTATTTATTTGAAGGAATTTTTTTGGATTTTATAATCATGATATTTTTAAGATACACATAGATATCTTTGGTCACATGTAGAAAGGCCCTAACTCACTACTTTTTAGAAATTTGTTTTTTTGCGATCCCAATGCATTTAACGCAAATACACCTCCTCACAAAAATTTATTGGAATAGTGTAAAAAATAACGCTTTTATAAGCAGTTGTACAAAAAAATTTACACGTTGAATATTACAGTTTCTATTATGTTTTTACCTTCTCCTGTAAAGTTGCAAATATGCGAGTTAGGGCCTTTCTACATGAGACCATCGGTATGTATGTACATATATAAAGAAATTCTTTAATAAATTATTACAAATACAAAAAATGACGAATAAAGCTACAACAAACTGACAAAGTGAAGTTTTTGCTGGGATAAAAAGATTTTAGAGTAAAATTGTGAAATATCTTTTCCATGATTTAAACCATTTTTAAATTTAAAATAAATAATAGTCGAAAAAAAATCAAAATTTTTTTCGTTAAAATTTTCCAAATAATATGTTCAATCCCAACCAATTTTAAGCTAGAACATTTAAATATGATTTATTTACTTGTAAAACAATTCAGAATCATATACACAATTTAAAATTGTAATTAAAGGATTTAATTTTTAAAGAATATTATTTTTTTATATTTATATATTAGAGAAAATTTTTAATAATATCTAATATCTCATATTATTTGGAACGTTTAGAGAAAGGTGTCAGGCAATTCATTCATTTCACCATCTTTTATTCCACAATAAAATCTGTGTTTCATTAAACACCAGATTGAATCGTATGTACTTTCTACGACCCTCATTACTATTCACAGCTGACGGTAAGTGTTGTTATAATTAATTCATTTTGTTTTTTTTTTTTTTTTTTTTTTTGGTCCATGACAAATTGTTGTCATCAGTCTGATTGTGATTGTTTTGCAATAAATGAGAGGGTTTCCATTTAAAATTTAATGAATTTTTAATTGTTTACAAATACAAATGCTTTTAATAATATAGTTATAATAAAACAATGGAATGAGAAACAAAACCACATAACTAAATAAAAACACTAAAAATACAGATAAATTAACATAAATTAAAATCACAATAAGTTCTCCACTTGTAATTCAAATATGTTTTTCATTTCTGTTTCTATTTTAAACACAATGGCTGCAATTACATTGATAAAATTTCAATTAAAATGTCCACTAGCTTTTAATAATTCCAAATTGATTTATTAAGCCAGCAAGTTTCCCAATTATATATTAGTATTTAAACAAAAATTGTGCGAGGGGCATCGCAAAAATATTTAAAGCAAAAAAATATATCTCTTTAGAAGTACAGTTGAACTGGATATGCTAACATAGCTCTGGATCAATTGCATTAAAATTGGTAGCTTATTTTCTTTTTTTTTGATATCGCCTGTAAACTTTAGGAGCTTTTCATGCAAAACTCACTTTTTCGACTTGGCATGTTTTGGAATTGAGCTGTCGATATGTCTTTGCAATCCTTTACAAAATGTAAACGGCATACAGTTTCATATGTTGTAGTTTCCCTTTGGTTACTTCATTTCGTATTAAATTGGCGAACTTGGTTCATTTAATCGGGTTGACTCAAGATTTTTTACTTAGATGCGTTTTTAAAATTTATTATTGTAGCTGCAAGTGATTAGAAAATATTGTTTAATTTAATATTCCAACCAAGAATTAAGGTGTGTTCACATTATGTGTATTTGTCATGTGGACTGTCACTTTTTCGCATGTCAAATTTGTACATATAGTCTGAACACCTTCAAACAATATCATGTGTTATTTGTCTGTGTGCAATACACATGACATTTTTTATTTAGAACGAGTTCTATTTTCAAGTGACAAACCATCTGACATCCGCTTTTTTTTATAACAAAAATTTTGTGGCGGCAAAAATCAATTGAAATTTTAATAAATATAATTTATAAATAGTAAAACAAAAATACAAAAAAAAAAATTATACAAATTTTTTATTGAAAATGGAGGGAAAAATTGAAAAGGAGTTAACAAAAATAAGTATCTACATATGTATTTTTTTATTGCAATTTTTATAGTTATTTTTATGTTGTTCCAGTTTGACTGGTGCAAAGAAGCGGTTCTACAGTTGATCGAAATATGGCAAGAGAAGGAATGCTTGTATAACTCGCGGAATAAGTTTTACAATATCAGCTGTTTTAAGATTTTTTTTGATAGGTTATGTCAAACGTAATTGACATACCAACATTTGAACATGTAAATTATAAACCGTATGTGAAACTCAATTTTTGACATACACATGAAAACACATGTGGATAGAAAAGTGACATTCCACATGACAAATACACATAATGTGAACACACCTTTATTCAGCAAATAGAAATAATTTAATTAAAATATTATTATATTATAATATTTCTTATGAAAATGTACCATTATTCATCGTATTAAATATGAAATATTTTCAATACTTGTACACTGCAAAATACAAATTGTAATTGGTCGTACACACATGCAAGTATTTAGAATTTAGAACGATAAGTTGATGCAAATGTTTACATGCGTGCATTACATATGTATGTATGTATGTACATTAGATGACTCTAGTCCTTGTCATCTGAATCTGAAGTTCCAGATGAATTTACAAGAAGAAAAAGTTATTCTTTGCAGTTTTTGAAAATACAAAATATGGCACTAAAGCAGTGTTGTCAAAGGCAGGGAAAATTTCATTTTTGTAGGGATTTTTTGCAAAAATTTTAGCTGTAGAGAAAAAGGAATCTGTTGTTTTATTTTATGCAGATTTTTAAATATTCTTTAAAATTTATCTTTTTGCTGTTAAGAAAGCAACAATTTTATTAATTTGAATAAGTTTGTATTTTTGCTTACTATTGATATTTTGAAAAGTCTAATCCTTCCAAGAGCTTCACGACCTACATATCTGGATATTCGCTTGAAGAGTTTCAGGAAGTAATTAATGGCTAAAAAAAACGAAAAATTTAACTCTTTAAAAACACATTGTAATTTAAACTCATGAGATAATTTTTTGCCAACTAA
Source organism: Bellardia pandia (assembly GCA_916048285.2). Lineage (NCBI taxonomy): Eukaryota > Metazoa > Arthropoda > Insecta > Diptera > Calliphoridae > Bellardia > Bellardia pandia. The sequence continues at coordinate 142,680,774 of OU696529.1, read as the reverse complement.
AGACAGTTATAATGAAATTTTTATTAAAATTCTTATAAACATTTTCTCAAAAATCAGATAAAATCAGATTGTTTAAAATTTAATTTTTAATGAAATGGAATTTCTAAGCCAACAACACTAAAATCCTAAAAGTACAATATCAACTGCCATACACAAGAATGGTTAACAATGGAATATCATTTTTCGGAAAATCAAAAGCAAAATCTGTGTACTTTAGATTTAGAAACGGTTTGATCCAACATTTGTAAAGCTGAAGATTTTTATAATTATTGTAGTGATTTTACAAAATTCTTCTTTTTACACATTCCCCTGTCCATGTTTCAGGCTACTTAAACAAACAATTAAGGTTAAAGTAATATTTCTAAAAAATATTTTCGGGGAAATTTTTTCAAGCTAAACAAATAAAGCCAAGTTAAATTGGTACTAATAATGTCTATAACACCTGAAAACTCCATCTTGAAATGTTAACGCATAAGGTTAAAAAAATGTTTCTATACCCTACACACCAATAGTAGGGAGGGTATATTGGATTTGTGCATAGGTTTGTAACGCCCAGAAATATAGCTCAAACACCCACCTTAAAGTACATCGATCGACTTAGAATCACTTTCTGAGTCGATTTAACGATGTCCGTCTGTCCGTCCGTCCGTCGGGCTGCCCATCTAAAGCTTGTGCGCAGAGGTCAGGTAGCAATTTTGATGATATTTTGATAAAATTTTGCAAGTGATATTTTTTCGGCCCAAGGACGGATGTGATTGAAACTGCTACAAATCGGTCAATTATATCACCTGGCCCCCACACAAAAGTCCTCCTGAAATTTGTGTTTACCGATCATAAATGTTTGAATTATACAAGGAACCAAACAAATTTCACCAAAAATAAGTACTAAATGAAGACAAATCACACTAACAAATTTTGTGCTGATCGGTCCATAATTAATCGTAGCTCTCATATACGACCCACTTCCGAAAATCATTTTAACGATTATAAATTTCTTAAGAATGTTGGTAATCAAATAAAATTCGACACAAATAAGTTTCTTATATACAGAAATGATAACACTTAATTTTATAATGGTCAGCCCGTAATTAGTCGAAACACCAATATAAGACCCTTTCCGTAACTCAGTTTAACCTCCATAAAACTTTTAAAAGTATTTATATCGAGATAAAGTTTAACATACACAATATTTATATTCACAGAAATCATGACACTAAATTTTTGGATCATCGGTCCATAATAGGTCAAATCTCCCATATAATGCCCATTTGTGACAAACTCTTTGACAAACATATACTGGGTGTAGGGTATTATATAGTCGGACTTGACCGACTATACTTTCTTACTTGTTAATATTGTGTAAACATGAAAAATTAAAACATTTAAAATTTGTTATTAATTTGCATATTTTTAAACATTTATAGAAAAAATCGACACTTAATTAATAAATATGTATTACCAACAACATCTCGCAGCTGTTACCTGCTTGTTTCCCTTAACAAGTGTTGAAAACATTGTCTCATAACTTGGTAATATTTATTTGTCTTTTGTTGCATCTCCTATTGGTCGTAATTAAAAATGTTAATTCTTTTTAACTAAAATGAAAACGAAAAGACAAGGAATGAAAAAAACAACAATAGAATAAATATAGTTTTTAAATTGAGAGAATACTTTTTGAGAAAAATACACAAAATTTTACAAGATTTTTAAAAGGTGATAAGTTTAGACCGCAACCGGTTGCATGTAACACATTTCCATTTCTTAGCTCTAGTAAACTAAAACGGGAAAGACAAAAGAAAAGAAAGAATGCTGTAAATGCCACATTCACAAGTGATGAGTAGTAGTGTGGACTGGTGATGGTTGGAAGCAACTGACCTTATTAATTAAGATTAGGTGACGATTAAAGCACAAAAATCTTAAATAAAAAGACAAGTTAATAACCCAGTTAACAGCTTAATTAAACGTAACAAATGTTAAATGCTGCTATGAGGTTAAATGAAAATTTGTTACCAACTACGAGAAGGAAAACCTTTCTCGTTGAAATATGTTAATCAACATTGTGAACTCTCTACAACATTCGCCTTTGAACTAAGAAGTTGTGTTTTTTTTTTTTTTTTGTTATTTTTATATATTAAAGACTTACCAACTATGTGTGTGTGTATGTATATACAAAATAAAACAAGTAGACAATTTGAATTTATTGTTAAGTGTTAATAAAAGTAACCCACTGTGCTGCTGACGCAAGATACCAGGTAACACACTAGACACACCATACATTTATACAACCAACAATTTCTCTCTTATATATACATACATACATGCGAGTATACACATACATATTTGATTCATCGACATTATCATCAACATTGTAAATTTTATCATCAGGTATTGCTGCTGTGTAACAAGTCGTATTTTACTTTTTAATTTTAAATTGATTTGCATAAGTTTTTTCAAAATCTACACAATTGTATCAGTTTTCTTTTTTTTGTTTTGTTCTTTTGATATCTTTTAATCTTCTAAATTGAATTGTTAGATTTCAACACTCTCTTATTCTTCTATATTCAGTTAGTTGGTTAGTTAGTCTGTCTTTCTTTTTTTCGTTTGTACGTTTAATAAGGTGGGTGTTAATTTCCATGTGTTGCTTACAACGCTTATCAAATGCTCAGCAGGGCACTTTTTCCCTAAAATAATACAATCTATTCAAAACCGAAAAATATACACACACACACATATAATTTTAATAGTACTGGCTAATAAACCCAAACTAAATGGTTTATTTTATATGTTTTAATATAAATTCGTCTGCTTAACCTGACGACATAAGATATATCGATTGAAAATCTCCTAAATTTAATATATACAAACGAGTATAATATTTGTTCAATTAATAACAAAAATGTGAGAACATCACAGAATTTAAATCTTTTATTGCATATTTACTGTGTAAATTACACAATTAGTTATTAGCACTAATTATTTTTCTTATAATCTGTAAACTGCACAAAGCAGCCCGCAAAATAATTGCAAATCCGCTAATTAGGGTTTGGCATTGCAAAAAAGATGAAAGAAAGTAAAGGAACAAATAATACGTACTTCTTCTACCACAATACGAGTATATATTAATTCTTCTATTTAAACAAAAATAAACGCTGTTGAACAGACTTACATCCATACATACTCGTACATTCTTGGTATTGTTATCCTTTCTCTTGTTGTTTCTACTTCTTTGCAGTTTTTTGTTGGGTGAGAGAATCTTTTTAGAGTTTAATTGCAATTACTAAATCTTTATCCTAGAACGTAGTAGTTTAGTTTTGCTACTTGAATGGAAATAAAATACACCAGCCTGGAATTAACCTACATTTAGACAGAAGACTTTCCTCTTTTAAATCTTAAGCCTTGAGGGCGTAGCGTTAATTATAATGTCAGATAAAGAGCAAGGATGTACATTTATGGTGTGTGTGACTGAACAGGTAAAATAATTAAAAGGGAGAGTATTTAGTTTAAATTCTTTTTTCTTTGCAAAAACCAACTTTAAGACCTAAAGACAATTAGTTTATTAATATTGTTTTGTTCCATCAAAAAAAACAAAAAAAAATATTTATGCATGATAATGTGAAAGTGTCAATTTCATTCACTTCTGTAGAACTAACCAACTTTCAGGAAACTCTATTTATGAATGTGTACTTACGTCTACAACATTTGTGACAATGAAGTTCCGCTTAGACTTGTGCTTTGAATTCTAACAAGCTGACTTTCGTAGTATCCTAGTGAAAAAGTTTCTGATTTTTTCATTTTTCAATTTCTTTTATAGATTCAAGTAAGTTGAGTAAGAAAGATTAATTTTTTCGTTGCTTAATTTACTGAAATTTTATATAAACAATTATTGTTTTTAGTTGAACTGTTAATTTTTCAATTTTTGATAATTTTTAGTTAGGCTTCAGTTCATTAAATTTCATTTTCATTAAATTATTATTTTTACTGAAGGTAGGAATTGTTTTTACAACATGAAATCTTATTAAAAATTTATTGATAATTTTACATGGCTGAGCTGGAGATTGAACCTGGATTGAATTTACATGTTTCAAGAATCACCACATTCTCTCATCAGAATTCTTTGCGTTCTAACCTCTACACCACTGCGGTGCCTGCTAGCCAACAGACAGTGTTACCGGTGGTTCGAAATTTGCTGTAAACTCAGCCAAGAAAAATTATCAATAAATTTTTAATAAGATTTCATGTTGTAAAAACAATTCCTACCTTCAGTAAAAGTAATAATTTAATGAAAATTAAATTTAATGAACTCAAGCCTAACTAAAAATTATCAAAAATTTTATATAAACTTGATATTAGTAGAAGCTTTATTGTATATTAAATCTATGCTATTGAATAAAGAAATCCAATTTGTTACAATTCCAAAACTTCTAAGCTGGGAAGCCTCAAAATAAGATGCCCAAATACAAACAAACGAATGAAATAAATAGATTATGATCAAATATATAAATAAATTGGCATGTATACCGACATTGCAATGATGGAATCGTATCTTTAAATATCAACTTTAGAGTTTTTGTTGAACAATACAAAAGGCATCTGTGTTCTCCCGATTTCGTGACCAAAACAAGAATTTGAACATGAAAAAATAAAAATATTTGAATAATAATATAAAATATATCTAATAACTGTGTAAATAAGCATTTAACCTAGAAAAAGAACTCGATCTGTATTCAACTGAATATCAAACCTAATATTTTTGCATTTATGTAAATATATTAAAAGCTTAAAACATCTGTAATCGTCAATAACTGTGTAAACGATTTCTTTTATATGATCGTTTATATACGAGTGTGCATGTTGTTTTACATAAATATACTTAAAACGAAATCACATTACAAACTAAGAAATTCTGTTTTCGAAAACTTTGCATTATAAGATGATTATTAAAAAGTATATAATAATGTACGCATGTATGTTTGTATGTATATATATTACAATCAACATTCTTAGTATCATTACACACCACAACAAAGCCGCCAATAGCAACCATAAACTTTGGATAGAGATACTTTTAACAAGTTTTCCTTCTCAAAATCTGTATTAAAATAACTTGTAGGATTCTCGAGAAACTTAAAGATTGTCAGTCGCTACTTTTCTTATCTTGCTTGAGATGACAGTAGTCATAATAAACGTCATAAATATTGTGAATTAAGAATAACTATGAAGAAACAGCAATACAATACGAGTATACTTGTAACATAACTTTATTATTATGAGCATATTGTGGTTTACTTGTATTAAAAAGAGACTGAAAAAACGAAACTTTCTTACAATATTTTCTTTGCATTTGAAAGCAACAAAAGGCTAAAATGAGAAGGAAAGAAAAAAGAACAGCTGCTTTGTTTTGGCTTTTTTGGTTAAGAAAATGTCTTAATTTTCCATTAAAAATAAAACCAATAAATTATCAATAAATACTACTAAAATATTTGTGAAAAGAAAGGTTTATGATCAAAAGGATAACAATATTATTCTTTGTTACAAATGCACACACGACACACATGTACATATGTATGTATGTGTGAATGCTACTTTAAAAAGACAAACAGAAGAAATGGCAAAGTCAGCCTTTTAAACAAATGAAGCTGTCAACAAATAACAAATTCCTTTGAAATGTAAACCATACTATTGTACATATTTATTACGATATGAGAATACAAAAACCCACGTGGTGATGATGAGTCTATTAACATTTGCCCAACATATGTTATCAAGGATAATATACATACAAACGGACAGCCACAGAGAGACAACAACCAATGCACGAGTTCAGAAAAGAAAACTCTAAAAGAAAAATAAATATCCATTGCGGCGTCCTTTTTAAAAATTATGTTTCACAATAGAAAGAAAAAATAATAAAATTGAATAGAAAAAAAAAAACGTAGAGAAAAACGTCAACAGGATATGCATGATCTAAAATCTACCTACATATGTATGTATGTATGTATATGTATATATGATAGAATTTCACACCTACAAATAAGATCCCTGCAAAGCAAGGATACATTGCTATACAAAGTACCAACAAAGGTGTCGATTTATACAAAATAAAAAAGGAAAATGAAAAATCATGCAACCAACACAACTGACTCCTTAAAGAAAGACAGACAAATCAACACAACTAAATACAAGACATTGAAAAACTTTGGTCTAACGTTTACATTATCCTGCTACTACAAAAAAACCTTAAAAACCTCAAATAAGAGCCGAACAATAGACTTTGAAGATAAAGTTGAGGATGCACATGCACACAATCACATGATTGATTGTGGTTTATAATGCATTCAACACAATCTCTGTGTTCAAACATTTAAGAGCTGAATATATTTTTGTGGAAAAACTATTTTGTATTTCTAGGAATTTAATACAAAAAAATTACTTTGCTCGTGTATATGTAAGAGCTGATTATTGACTCCCTTTCTTCAAAAAATATATAAAAAGATTTGCAAGACTATGGGCGTTGTGCAGTAGGATACACCTTCTTCAGTAGTTATTTTCATTTTTGATATTTTTTCAATATTCAAATTCAATGGCAAAAAGTTATTTGATGGATCGAATCAAGGATACGTGCCAATAGAAGGTTACATTTCGACATTTTCAACTAAAGGTGTAGCAGAAGTCAATTGATCAATTGTGCTCATAATTTCTTTTAACATATAAATATTTTTTTGTATGTGATTCGGAGAAGGATAAAAAAGGACTTTATAAATGAAGATATTAAGACAACAGTATTAATGGGACATTCACTTAGGAATTTAACAATTGTAGTTTTATAAATTAAATTCAATGATTGATTTAACTTCTCAGAATATTTAGAGAGAGATTCATTTAGTGGTTTTTACAGATCAGTCACGACTGGTGTCATGAGTACTGTCATCTTATTTAGCATTATTTGACAAATTATCCTGGAAAGACTGTCACCGCAACAACGTATGCAAATTATTCATACTTTATTGAGATATCAACTAATTTCCGGTAGCACTGCTGGAGTTGTAATTCGCGTGATATCGGTAGCAATGCTAGAGAGGGTGATCGAAAATTATATCTTTGGAATGAACCACCTATATCATAGTCGCGGCTAAAATTTAAATGTCTGAGATTGTTCTATCGGGTCATTGTAAAAATTTCAATATCCATTTCCATTTGAAGTATTTGAATCGCCATTTATATGGAAAGTAATTTTTTTGTGTAATCTAAAGCACCATAATTAAAAGAATAAATAATAATTAATATTTGATCGGTAAAGATGTTGGCCCTAAAAGTGAGTAGAAAAATATATACAGAGGTAGTAGGGGAGAGGGAGAGAGTATATTTTTGAATTATTGACTTTTTACATAATTTAATATGTATGGAAATAAACTTTAGCTTAAGTCTACAAGTAACTTATTTTCAGTTCAATTTATATTTTTTTTTTTGATTTTTTAATGGATGATGTCATTGTGTTCAAATGTGCCCCCCATACGGGACAGCTTTGAACTGGGCTGGGGCAGCTTTGAACGGCAATTTTTTCTTGTAGCGCTTATGTCCAAAAATTTTTTTATATTATTAAGACGGAAGACATTTTCATAATGATCAGCATTGGATTCGTCATTTTCAGAAAATAAGAGAGAATCAACAATCGTTGGTACTTCGGTTGATAAATTAACATGTTCAAAGGTGCCCCCTTTTTCTTTGTTCAAACCTCAACTGTTTTGCCATTTCACGGAAATTTATAATAAATATTTTTATTTTTACATAAATATCAAATAACTTAACTTAATTTTGTTTGAAATGAATTTTGGACTGCAATAAATTTATTTCACGATAGAAAACGATCACTGAATACTTCTTACACTCTTACAAAAAAAAAAAATAAAAAAATTTACAATGGCACTGTGAAAACTTGTACAACTAATGACAATATTGCAGTTACTTCGGTAGTGGTGTTTTAAATAAAATTATAAATTGTTCCTCGGTAGTCAATATCTGTGGAATTTTGACAAAACAACCAATGTCGAAAAACTGAATTTTACAGGAGGGCCAAAAAACACTTTCATAGGGTCACAGAATCGTCCCAGAACATATCTAAGCAAATGTAACCTATTTTTATGGTGGAGAATTTAAATACCTTTATTTTACAATTTGCATCTTTCTTCCAGATACAACTGTTGCCAAGAAAATGTCAAAAAACCAAGATGTGTTGTTTTGTCAAAATAATTTTTGATCGAAAAATCAACTCTTCTCTAGATAAAGTCTTTTTTCATACTGAAAAGTAACAAATATTTCGCAACCTTTGTCGGGACTAGTGCTTTTGTTAAAATGAAATAAGACAAATTCAGTGAATTATCTTATTTTCTTAAATAGAATTCAGTTTACTTTCAACGAATATTATAAAAAGTTATGCTTTCTATTAGACCAATTACATGCATTTTTAGGTATGAAAAAGAAAAGTTGAAATTAATTGAATTAAAAATACAAATAAGAAATAGTTAATATATTATAATATATTGTAGTTCACATTTATATTAAATTGCTTTAATTTTTATAATTCAGAAAAAAAAAAGAATAATTCAGTCTTCAGCTAATCATATTCGTCAATATCCTAATCATCTTCCAATTGTACTTCACCTTCAACGTGAAAGTTATTGTAAAAATTATGAAACTCTGCATTTATAAATGACAGAACGGACGTTTTTTATTAGAAGATATTGGCAAAAGATCAGAATAACATTTATTAAATTTTAAATTTGTTATTTTCCGTCGTCACTGTGTCTAGTTCCTAGAAGTCCTCGTCCGGCTGATATCTTTAGCTTGTACTGTAATATTCCAGACTTAGATTTCTCATATCACATCTTGTCACCTTTACAATTTATCACCTTTACAAAACAACAAATAAAAATTATACTAAAAATATACAAACAAAGTTGGTGTTACACGCACCTAATGTATTAGTATTTCTCCACGTGTATTTGTTCTTTAATATACTACCAAAGTCAAAGTATTGATCTTGAACCATCTCGATTGCATTGTATTTGTGATTTGTAGTTGTTATTAAAGTAGCCCAGTCATGTGGGTGATGTATGGAATTCACACATTTTTTCTTCTTTTTTTCTATTTGGGAGTGAATCGTGTCACATTCCATAAGCGTGTGTCCAACAACCAGAAACTTCTATAGTATGATGATCTTATAAATATCAGTAGTTGAACAAAGGTGCACAAACACTGCACCCTCTAGAAAAGTCGAAAATTCTAAAATCATTGAAAATTACATACAAATTGACAAACTCTTTGGAGCCGTGACGTAATTACCTTCAAAACAGCTGATAATTGTCGTAATCTTGTATATATATATTCTTGTAGTCAATATATTCACTTGCGAGAGAGTCAATGCTCCTCCAAAACTTTGGAACCTTTGTATTTTTGTTGTCTTCCTCTGTGCATTGTTTATGTTTTTCTATATTAGGAAACAACATATTTTCATTAAAAACGTCTTAATTTGTTATATATGCACACGACAAAAGCACTTGATTTGATATAGGTTCCTCTTATATAGATAATTCTCACTACACTAAAGCACTCATGTTAACATAGGTTGTTTTGTCACAATGAATGCTAATGATCAAATGGCTATTAAAAGAACTTAACTTTAGAAGGGAACGTGCTATTTTCGTTTATGCATTTGATAAAAGAACATGAGTGCAAATAGGTTGTTTTGTCAAAATAATTTTAGTAAATTATTGGAAACCCATATTCAAATAGGTTCTTTTTTAAAAACTACGTTATGAAATTTCTCTTTGTTCCCTGCAGCATATTTCGATATGTGTTCTTTTGTCAAAAGCAGATTGTAAAAATTGCGAGATAGGTTGATTTGGGGGCTTCTATATCTTCCGATCTACACTATCTAGAAATACGCTGAAAAGACAGAAAGATGCGCTTTTAAAACTTATACATATGGTTTAAAAAGTGGAAAATTGTCCGATCTCGAGTTAGGTTCTTTTGTCAAAACTCCACAGATATGTATTACGAAAGTTTAGGATGAAAAGTTTCTTAGAAAGCCAATGCAATGCCGATGAAGTAATTATAAATTTATTAAATCTTTTATTTTTGTTACAATGTTGAATTAATATTTATACGCAAGCTAAATTGTGTTAAAGTAAAGTAAATTAAATTAAGATTATTAACCATGATGTTTTAAGAACTATGTACATGTGTATGTATCTATCAACTTGTGCGAGTATATTAAGAAATGTTGTTCTATATTCGTACAAAGATACTTTTGCATGTATGTATGTATGTATGTATGTTCTCATATGTGGTTGTGTTTATTGGTTGGTATAAAAGCATTTATGGTTTCTCATTGTGCTCTTCATCTTTGCTGTAAGTATTTGTAATTAATTAAAATTTGATTAAAATGTCAGTTACACATTCTTACTGGCCGCACGCAACTTATTTATTTACAATTTAATTTATAAATAAATAAAGGAAAAACATACACACACATACGTTTTAGTTTTTTCTTTCTAGAACTAAAAATTAATTTAATTAATTGTACAAAATGAGAAACAATAAGAATTCTAATATACGATATACTCATCATACAGATGATACGAGTTTTATTTTTATGATTGAAACAAATAGAATCTTCAACATGTCACTGATGAGCCAGCAGCCAGCAGCCACCGAGCCAAAGTCATACATGCACGTTCCCATATGGACATGAAGACAAACTGAAGTTTCTTACAGCATTAAACGTTTCATTTGTAACATTTGTTTGTTAGTTGAATTGTTTTAACATTTCATTTCAAACCTACAGCCACATGTGAACTTTACAGGAATTGTATTATTTTTCCACATATTACATGCACAAATCTAACTAAGAACAAAAATAAGAGGTAGAGGTCACCGAAAGCAAAGCAAAAAAAAAAAAAACTACAATAAATTAAAAAAAGAAACGAGAGAAAAAAATAACAAGAAAAATGAATTAAAACATTCTGAGGTCGTTTTTTTTTGTCTAAACGTCAGTTTCTAAAGGGATGAAAATCTGAAATTAAATTTATATTTAGAACAGAAATAATCGAAATGAAAAAGACACAAACAAAGCTTTAAAGGCAAAATATTATTTTACTCCCCCTGGCCGGTATGTTCGTTTGTTCAGCAAGTAAAGGGAGTAATACCAACTAAACGTCTTAACATGAGGACCTTTATTAGGTTATCAATGTCATAAGAGAGAACAGAACAATAGTTACAAAAGACGACGGCTGGCTGGACACAATTGGCAAGTAACCAACATTGTTTGTTGGTCATATAAAACATGTGAGTTGAATAGAAATTAGTGGCGCATAAAAATACCTGGCTTTTGCCATTGTTGCATATTGAAAAAATGGAATGAAATACAAAAACGTAAAAAACCTAAATCAAATGACAGAATAAAAAAAAAGGAAAAAGTCCTTTGGGTATTCTTAGGGCACTATATTCTTACTTGCTACATTAGTATATGTATATATACGTGTTTATATGTTTATATGTATGTATATACTAGAATGTATATGGGTGTGTGGAGCAACCCTCGGAAGCTTATGGCTTTGGAGTTAAGCTAAAGGTAACTAAAAGTCATAGAATTGTAATAGAAAATCGTCTTGTTAGATACTAAAAGATTTAACATTTATTATTTTTGCCAATAGATTTTTCATGTTGGGACTTAAACATGTGACATACACGTAATAGGAACACAAAAAGTATTACCTGCAGACCTTTAAAATACAAATTCTTTAAAGTAATTGTTAACAAAATTATTTTCAGGAACGCAACTTTGTTGGTAAAAATCAACTGAAGAAAAATATTTCAACTAGTTATTCTCAAACACCGTTAATCCATAAATGTTTAATATTATTATTATCTCTGCAAGCAAACTACCAAAAGTCATTATATTCCATTGAAATTACCAATTTTGGCTCAATAGTTATTTAATGTTATTGCCAGTGTGTTGGGGATGTAAATAGACAGCAACTTTATTTTACAGTGAAAAAATAAATTAACTCTTCGTTTGTTAGATTTTCACTACTATTTCAAATTATCAATACTTTACTGTTAAAGCATTAATTAACACATTTATTTATTTCATCAATAAAAATATATTTTATTGAGAAAGTTAATAAACAAAGTTAATATAGTTGTTGTTCACTATAGTTGAAAAAGATCTTAAAATCTTTCATATTTAAAATTTGAATTGTCTTAAAGAATGAATTGTTTGTATTATCTGAAACGAATGACATTATTATCATTAAATACACAACTGCTTACATAGAAGAAACCAAAGGATAAGCTGGGATAATAATAGATCATAGATAGATTTAAGACAAAAATTGCAAACTTATTTGATTGCATAGAACAAAAAAAAAAAAAACACATTCATAGACATTACACAAATGAAATCTTAGCAGTTTTTTATGCTTGATGCTTTTAAAACTCTTTTTTTGTTAAGTATTCTTAGTTCGTTATTATTCTAATTACACACTAAAATTATTTGTTAAAATATCTAAATAACAACAAGGAATAAAGGAACAAGGAATATTATATTTTTTATGACTTTGCAACCGAAAGTAAGAAAAATTATTCATAGAAATGGTTTCAAATTTCGTATCTGTCTTCTTTTTAACACATGTCATGAGTTGGTAATTGTTTCACAAGAATAATGTAAATAATGTTGATGATGGTGTTGAAATAAGGACGTTAAACATTGTTGTTGAAGTGATCAATAAAATAATAAATAAATGCACTTTGCTCACTTCATTTCACGCACTTCGAGACGCCAACGTGTAGGCGTCTAAAACACTAAGGTGTAAAATTACTAATTAACACACATGTATGTATACTTATGTGAAATACTATGTTCAGTTCCTAACAATGTAACAAAACCAATAATATTTACGAGGAAGTTGTTTGAAATAAATATGCAGCGTGTATGTTTTTTTTGTTTTACCAAACATCAGTTTATTTAAATTTAAATACCAAGGGGAGTTTAATAATTTTTAACACTCTGATTTCAAAACAAATAAACAAAGGAATTTCAAGGATATTTCATCTTTACATCAGGGCATCTGTTTAAATTGTTTAAACTCCATTCATTGGCAGCTGCTTTCTCAACTGCTTTTTATTTTGTTAAAATTAAGACATCTAAATAAGAAATATTGATTTATTGGGGAAGAAATCGCAGCAAAGAAACCTCTTAATTTTTTTTACTTTCACCACAAGAATTGTTAGCAAATTCAAAGATGAGTAGAAACAAATATTTAGACATGGTTGAATGACAACATATTTAAATTCAGGTAGCCAAGAAATTAAACTGACATTAGTTACCAATATTACCAATAGATATTTGTGTGATTTTAAAGAAAAAACTTTTTTCATGTGACTTGAAGTCAATCATAAAATCTTAATGTTAAGCATCACTAAACACAAGGAAACGATTTCACTCATGTTTAAAAACTGTTTACTAAAAATGCCCAACATTGTCAATGTATTAAAAACAATTACATATGTATGTATAGATTAAAACTTCGAATGGATTTACAAGGAATTTAAGCTTAAATTTCCGTTTTCCACCCTCGGCATTTCGTGTTCGCACTTCCAACTTTTGGTGCCCCGACAGACTAGGCGATAGAGTGCCGAACTATCAGTCAAAGGTTTGCGGGTTCGATTCCCGCCAAAGACTCTGGGTAGACCAGTCAGACATATGGAGATAAGTCACACATTTGTAGACCAGTCAGACTTTTTGGTAGAGAATCTAAGGCATCGCAATAGACCATACTGGTCTCTGGGTGAGGGTGTGAGGTGACTCACGCCAGCCTTCCTACCTAACCTAACCTAACCTAAGCTTAAATTTGTATAAGCTAATAAATACATTTCGCTCTTCCAAATGTAAACTTTCGAATATTTTGATATGTAACAAAGGTAAACAAATTAATTAATTTTAATTTGCTACATTTAGTTCAGCGACTTGCCACAGATTGTCAAAAAGTTGCCAAGTTTCCTTTTTTTATATCAAATATGAGATTAACACTGGCGGGACTATTTCTGTGTCTCGTTATTACTCCAAACAAGAAACTGACGTCGAGAAGAATAATTTTAAAAGAAACTTCTTAAAATGCACCTCAGATACAAATACTCGTATGTATGTATATCCAAATAGTCATTTAGTGAGTATACAATGAGAAATTAAATATATATTTTGTGCATACTTTAATCTATGTACATATATGTGCAATTTCACATCAAATGACCCAATTTTAAAAATCAATGTCTTCCGATTTGGATGAAATTTGCACCAAGGTTAGTACCATTGGATAGTGTGACAATAGTATGGTCTAGAGTTTCTTGAGTTAAATAACAATTTTTTTCATAGATATCCCACTCGCATCCCATTAAGCGATTATAAAGGCATTAAAGAAAATTGTATAAGCTTTCTTTTGAGGAAAAACTTAAAAAAAAAAATTTTTTTAAAAATTAAAAAAAAAATATTTTTGGAATTATTGAAGAAATAGCTATCTAAAGTCCTTTATACAATTTTTGCTAGGAGCATTAGGTGAAAAGTTACACTCATTTTAAAAAAACCCTGTATGACCAAAATGTCCAACTTTGACCCCTTCTAACTCCGGCAGTTCTGCAAATCTTCGTGCAAATTTCATCGAAATCGGAGCACATCGTTTTTAAAAATTGGGTCAATTGACGTGAAATTGCCCATATACTCGTATAGTTTAAAACAAAATGTAGGTACAGAAAAAAGATTGCGTGCAAATAAACAGTGATAGAGAGAAAAATATATTTTTATACTATTAAAAAATTCAAATCATCAGGAAGTTGTTGTTGTCGCACATAAATTTTATTTCATAACCTTGTATTGTATATATGTATGTATGTACATTTTTATACTATCATGTAAAAAAAAATGAAATCTAAGGGATGTCCCAAAATTTAAACTAGATGTAACGTTACCACAATACAGGTTTTTAATTTAAATGTGTATAATAATATATTTATAAGTTAAATTACTTTACAACAACATACCGAATATTTCATAGTTGTTGTATAAACGGGGCTGAATTTAAATCATGTTTCTCATTGCCATAAAGCACAGATTTCAAAACCAGAATAAAATTCTTAAAAAAGAATAAAAGTCTGAATGGCTAATTCCGATCAATAATATGTACGAACTGTCATTTTGGGATACCCTTTCTGTATTTATAAACTAGACCTAACATTTACATACATATGTATCTATGATTATATATTTTATTCACAGTTAAATGTACATGTGCATATAAAACTGCAAACTACAGTGTAGCACAAAACTTTTTTGCCTATTTCTGTATACAAGAAACTTATTTGTATCAACTTTTATTTCGATACCACCGTTTTTAAGAAATTTACGCTCTTTAAAGTGATTTTCGAAAATGGACCTTATATGGGAGCTACTACTAATTATGGACCGATCATAATAAAATTGCACCATATTATTTTTATATATAGGGTGTTTTTTTGAGAGGTATAGAACTTCGAATTGAAATAAAACACAAGAAAATCGTTTTAATGACCATCAATTTGGCTTTATTGGAAGGATAATTTTATGCCATTAATGTTTAAATATGATTTCAGGCATGTGGCCGCCGCGGCTGGCTCGAATAAAGCCAATTCTACAGGTCCAATTTTCAACCACTTTTTCGAGCATATGGGGCCGTATGTCGGCAATAACGCCACGAATGTTGGCTTCCAATTCCCCTAACGTTTCTGGTTTGTTGGCGTAGACGAGCGACTTCACATATCCCCAAAGAAAATAATCCAATGGTGTCAAATCACACGATCTTGGTGGCCAATTGACAGGTCCATTCCGCGAAATTATGCGCTCATCGAATGTTTCCTTCAATAAATCGATTGTGGCGTGCGCTGTGTGGCATGTAGCGCCGTCTTGTTGGAACCACCACTCATCCACATTCATGCCATCCATTTCGGGAACAAAATAGTCGGTTATCATGGCTCTATACCGGTCACGGTGGCGAATCGATTCATTCGGGTCCTCTTCAACACTTTGCTCTACAGCGGCAATTGTTTCTTCGGTGCGCACTGTTCGACGTCTCTGCGGATGCGTATTATCACATAGAGTAAACGTAGTGCGAAAACGATCCATGGTTAACCGAATTAATTGCTCTGATGGACGATTATGTCGACGATAAAATGGACGGAGCTTGCGGTAAACTTCGCGAACTGAACCGTTATTTTCGAAATAAATTTGCACGATTTGCAAGCGTTGTTCTTTTGTCAACCTGTTCATGATGAAATGGCAAACCAAACTGAACATAAATGACATTAGAGTTGCCAGATTTGACCACAAAATGCCAGTTTTATCTCTTTTCGAAAAACAAACCTGTAAAAAAAACACCCTCTATAAGGAACATATTTGTGTTCAATATCATGTGGATGCCAAGATTTTTGTTAGAGTTATGCTCTTTAAAGTGATTTTCGGAAGTGGGCTTTGTATGGGAGCTATGATAACTTACGGACCGATCTGCACAAAATTTGTAGATGTGATTTGGCCTCATTTACCATTCATTTGTGGTGAATTATGTTTGGATACTTGCATAATTCAAATATTTATGATCGGTAAACCCCAATTTCGGGAGGACATTTGCATGCGAGCCAGGTGAAATAATGGACCAATTTCCACCAGTTTCAATCCTATCCGTCCTGGGCCGAACAAATATCACATACCATATTTTATCAAAATGTCTTCAAAATTGCGACCTGTACTCTGCGCACAAGCTTTACATGGACAGCCAGCCAGCCAGACGGACGGACGGACAGACGGACATCGTTAAATCGACACAGAAAAAGATTCTGAGTCGGTCGGTAGACTTTAAGGTGGGTGTTGGACCAATATTTCTGGGACCAATATTGTGGTGTATAACAAGTGAGAGTTTATATTCGGTTGAGGCGAATCTTATATACTCAACACCTATAAATCAATAGTGTGATCTATGAATACTTAAAACAAATTTCTGTTACATTTGTATTGACTTTCTGAAGTGGACTTAACTAGTTATGGGTCGAGCACATTAAAAATGTTTTAAACATTTTTACAATAAATACATTTTTCGAGATCTTACTTAAAAAAAATATTGCAATAAGTATAAACTAAAAAATTTCATTAATTAATTTCATTAATACATGTTTAGGAAAAAAGATTTTATGTATGAATGAAAAACATATTTCTCCTAAAATTAATAGGGATATTAGTTTTGTGATACACTGCATATAGTTTTATGTGCATTTACATACAGATGCGAGTACTCGTACAATCATAGACTCAGAATGAAGGTTTGGGTGGTTTGTTCGTTGCGAATTTTAGAATATATGACTAGGAAATAAAGTGCACTTGATTTCCGTAAAGCATTGGCGGTAAAAAAGAAGAAATGAAAATAAAAATATTTGAAAAAATATCCTCTTGGCTTTTGTTGCTCAATGAATATAGTTTTTTATTTTTTTTTATTTTTTATTTTTCTACTTCCACTAGAAGCAAGCGTTTTTCTTTACTTATTTTTTAATAATAAAGTTTATTTTTTCACATTTATTTCCGGCTTATGTTTCTATATCCGTATACAAATATACTATACACACAGTTACACAAACATGCATACGCATGCACTCCACATCGAACACATACCGCCTGCCGCATTTAAATCGGCAAATTCGTATGAAAATTCGCTTACAAATAAATATAAGTATGTACATATGTATGTGTGTACATACATATGAGTATAAACAACTACAAACATGCAAACATTGCGAAATAATAAAATACTCCAACAATAAATACGAGCACAAAGTGTAAAATAAGAGAAAGTAACAAAAATAAAGCAACTGTAAATTTTAGCCAAAAAGTGTGGTGTAATAAATTATGGAATATCAGAGAGAGAAAAATAAAAATGAATATTAAAACAACACAGAAGAAAGTAATGAAAAAAGGAATCACGAATTTCGTTGGCACTGAATTCAATCATTTCGATTCTGAAAATCTTTATGCATTTTGATTTATGTAGATGTCATAAGATTTAGAAAATTATTTTCATGAAGAGCTCAAGTTTAATGTTACTCGTAATGAGTGCTTGTGATTTACTTTTTATGAGTTAACTTTCTGACTGTATGTTGCATTATTATAGAATAAAATATTGGCTTTATTTACTATTATTTTTGTTGCTGTTTTAATTAATCTTTGTTCATATCGAGTGGGTGGCAAAAGGTCCATAAACCACCTTTAGACTGTGTCACTAGTCTAAAAATAAAACTAAAAACTATTTGAAATATTAATAAAAAAAATATCTGCAAGTAATAAATTCTACAAGTTCATATGTATGAAAATGTTAAATGGGTTTATAAAATGTTGTTTATTGTTTCCATGGATAACTATGCACATTAGGGGTATAACCAAAGATAACACCAAGTGGTGGCCAGTAGAATACTGATAAGGAAAACATTGTAAAACAATACAATATTGCTTTGGGAAAGCAGCTGTCTTCGCCTAAATTATCCAAAATATAGAAATATTTTTTATATAATATTTTAATTTACTACAGAAAAAAGGAAAAATAATTTTTTAATAAATTTTAAAAAAGCTTTCTCCTTAATTCATTTTATTTAATTTTTTTTTTATCGGAAAAGCAACATAAAGCAGAAATATCATTAACTTTTAATATTTGGATCTCAAAAGCTGAATAAATAAAACGAAAAACATGTGAATATGTACTTCCACGCCAGGTTGTTTTATTAGCTTGGCTAAAAAATCTAACTCATACACGTATTTATTTATGTTAGTGTGGAAATTGTTTTTATATATTGGCACACGTGTGTGTATTTGGTCTTAGAAACAAATATTTTGTACATTCATAAAATTGTTAACGTTTATTTATAGTTTTTAATTTCCTTTTGGCTATATACAATAGCTCACACCATATATTATGCAGGGTAGTGTATTTTTTTTGTTTTCATAACTCTATAGAAAATTAACAGGAACTTAAATAATAAATTGGTGTCATTTAAAAGAAAAAATGTTACAGTACGTTTATATATTAATAAATTAAAACTAAAAAAACAAAAAAAAAAAAATGCTTCTTTTATGCAGGCACGTATGGGTTTTGAAAACTTGAAATTAAAACTGGAAATTATACGATTTATAATTTGGTGTGATAGCCTTTTTTTATCTAAACAGATTTAATGCGATTTGGCATAGATACGAACAGTTTTGTGGTAATATTCGACCATTCCCTCAGTAGCGCTTCTTTAAATTGTTTTTGTTAGAAATTTTGTGTTTCCTTATGCTGATTTCTAAAATTGACAATCAATTTTCGATAACGATATGATCTTACACCCAGGTTCTCTGCGCCTTCCATCAAGTTGTCCTTGAATCTGAAGGTACTTGTCCATAGTTGTATCAACGTATGCTTAATTCTCAGTATTAGCAGGTGACACACAGGCCTAAACCATGACACTGCCACCAACATTCTTTACTCTTGTATTTAGGTTTTCTTTGCTGAATTCTGTATTTGGTTTCAGTTAAACATACAACATGATATCTGAACCAATTATGTTAAACTTAGGTTCATCGGCGAAGATGACCGAATTCCAATACAGATTCCTTGCCACCAT
Organism: Bellardia pandia; assembly: GCA_916048285.2. Classification (NCBI taxonomy): domain Eukaryota; kingdom Metazoa; phylum Arthropoda; class Insecta; order Diptera; family Calliphoridae; genus Bellardia; species Bellardia pandia. The sequence goes on along the minus strand of OU696529.1, from coordinate 142,661,052 downwards.
CGTCTTTGGCTAAATTTAGCCTTCACAGTCTGATTTTCGTGTTTACAAGGTTAGCTTCAACTTCGGAGGCCATTTGTAACGCTGATAGCCTTGGATTTGCCTTATTTTTCTTAAAATGAGTCGCTAACTTAATATGGTGCCTTTCTGGTTTTGTTATGGATCCTTTTTAATGTAAAACATTTCTGTTATTTTAAGGGTTTAAAACCAAGGGAGTTACTCTGTAACTCGAGAACAAATTGTAGTATTTAGTATGAAAGTACTAAATGTTATTAATTTAGCAGAACTTAATTTACGCTTTTTATGATGCATTACTTGGCAGACATGTTTTACAGACCTTCAACATAATACCTTTTGATTGAACTTCTCAAGTATGTATGTCTTCTATCAACGATTTTTTAAGGCGGATAGAAGTTTTTGTGTCTGCAAAATAAGGCCCTTTGTAAGGCGTCTTTGCAGCATCTTTTCCCTGCTGGGTTGTCAGCATGCCCGTTGAATGTATTGAAATTTTGTTATTCATTTCTTCACTCTATGTCAGACTAAAATGTCAAAACGTTGTGAAGTTGAGCGTTTGACTTCTTCTTGTTAAGGCTAACATCTGCAGACATGTACATACATACATATGTATATCCAAAGCCCAAATATTTAAAAAATCTATTAAATGTATTTCGCGCTATTTCAATGAAAATGCAGACAAAACTTATGTAAAATTTGTAAAAATCTGAATTTCAAAAGTCATTTCACGCAAAGTCAGCTCACGCAAAGAACTATTTTTAAACATGAATCAAAATGGTTAAATAGGAAATAGAGCTTTCAGGTATTGCTTACAAATATATTTACATATGTCATTGAATTATTTTAAGTTTAAATACATTTTGCCAATAAAATTTCAAATACTTTTTTCTACGTAAGGATTCCTTCATGGTGTAATTACTCAAGGTGAGTGAAAATCGACAACAAATACAGAAACAACAGGCATTTTGTTTGTGTAAAATAATGTACTACTGTCAAAAATACTTGAAAAAGTATTACTTTTGACATACTCGTAAGTAAATTGTAAACAAAGTCAGTCAGCTGTGCTACTGCACTCACCTTCTATAGTAACACCATGAAGGAATCCTTACGAGATATATCTATTTACGTAGAAAAAAGTATTTAAAATTTTTTTATGTTTTTATGTTTTAAACAATTTTTAGAAACTTTAGACCAAGTGAGTTTTGTTAATGAAATTATTAAAAGTTTTTTATTAGTGGATTTAAGTGTTTTGCAATTTAGCGCTATCGATTTAAGGCATTATATTTTGTTATCTACTTACATTTGAAATGATTGTAGATCACACTTCCCTTGCTACACACTATCCCTGCTTTCGTTGGACATAACTCAACATAACTGGTTTCGAAAGAAATATTTCAATATTTAAAAGAATCATATTTTCTTTATACACTGTTGTTTAATAACAATATCATTTCGAATTTTAAACCCCACAGATTACAGTCACTACATGCGATAAACAATCAATTTATTTATTGCTTTGTCAACTTTTTATTTACATTTGAAATCGTTGGTAAATTCTGTCTGCTACTTGATATAAAAATAGAAAATCAAACAACATTGCAAGTGATGAAAGGACCTTAAGATGTCTTGACGCAAAATAAACTTTGCATAGTTTAGTAACAGTAAAATCAAATGGCAGTGAAAACCATAAAAAGGGGAAAAACTCAAAGAAGAGAAAGTAAACGTGTGCCAAGTGGTTAAAAGCCAACATAAACTCTTTACTTAGCTACACAAAAAGAACAAACGACAAAAGTCAAACCTACGAGACACAGTGGTACATCAATGTAAATTATTTTTTTTTTTCACACTTTTGAAAATAGTCAAAATTAATTTTTGGTAATAAAAGTAAAATAAAATAAAACAAACTAGAACCTATAACAATGGATTATATATTTATGAAAATTTAAATATTGAATCGAACATTTAATGCCCACTGTGGTTTAGCAAACAAACGTTAAAATAAGGATGGAAAAACAAAGCACTATGATTGCAAAGACTTTGACGACAACAGCAGGTCTATAATACCACCATCAAACAAAATGATAATGATGCGGACAACAACTACAAGGATAATGATGGTGCTAGAAAGGAAGCAAAATGTTTTAAAAAGAGTTAAAAAAGATTTTGATCAAATACTTGACGTTGTTATGATACATGATAGCGTGATTTCTAAAAGGGTTTAGCAAAAAGCACAAAAAAAACACAATAAACATAGATTTGCTCTTGAGACCCAGGCAAAATGATTAACCTTTCACATTCGCAGCTGATGCATAAAAAGCATTAGTGTGGGGGCACGTGACTAAGACACAAATGCAAACACTACCAATGACGTTAGACGATTGTTTTTCCTTTATGTTTAAAGCCCGATTCTATATATTTGTTCGTTAAAAGTGTACTGAATATAAATGAACGCAAATTATTACTGTATTAGTTATTGCATTTATTTTCAAATTTTTTTTAAACATTTTCCATTCGTTCCCTTACTTTTGATGAGTTGCAGCTTTGTGAAATGATTGTTTGCACTTTTACAGACCAATAACTAAACATTCATTAGTCATGCAGAAACCGGAACATTGTTTATTTTAATTAACAAAACTTTTCTTTTAGTTTATGTAAAGAAGACATACATTAGTTTAATAAAAAAAACAAATCACCAAATAAAAACCACTCTCACTTCAAAACATGGGGTGAATTCATCTCATAAGTATTCAACCCACATAACATATTTAAATGATAGACCATGATTATGTACACAAACAAACAGACAGACAGACAGACAGACAGACAAACAAACAGATATGTAGTTTTTAGTCTAAAAATAAATTTTACTTGTTAGTAATCTTTTATTAAGTACAAAAACATTAAAATATTCCTTTCGTTTGAAATTTAAACATTTTCTCGTTGAAATGTATTTTTCTAGTTTGACTGAATACAAATCTAAATAACAATAATTTTGTACTCCACTAATTACGACTGTTAGAAAGTAAATAGATTGTGCGTCCGGTCCATTAAACAATGATGAGCGAATCAAGCATTATGAAATTATTTGTATAATTCATAACTAACGTTGTAGTGTCGTAGGAGTTGTAAGTCGTCTCAATTTACAATAGTGGTACAAATGTTGTTGGTACTTTTTACATACGAGTATGTATGTTTTTCGAATGTTGTATGAAAGTTGAAGTGTTGCCAAAAGTCATAATATATATGTATCTTAAATCATAAACTGATGGCCAACTTTAAAACAAGTAAATAAATTTAATAAACAAAAAATTTTATATATTGAATATTGTTAAAAATTCTACGGTATGTTTTAATGTTGAAAAAGATTTGTGTTCACAATCAAACAAGTAGTTGTATCATACAATATACAACATACAACATACACCATCAATTGTGAATGGAACAATTTTTTTTTACAAAACTAATTTTTTATTGATAATGAGAACATTCAGCAAATTGAATTTTCAGTACAAGCTCATAATATCTCAAAAATTTCAGTTACAATTCTCAAATTAAATCCGAGTATTATAATATTTACATACCAACAAAGTAGAATTTTCACAATGTACAATAATATATTGTAAATAACATCACTATTTATAAGTATTACTTGAAAGTACAAGTTCTTTAAAATAATAATATTTTTTTTTGTAAAAATAAATAAGAGAAAATCATCTGGGGGTTACTCTCTATTGCGATGCGAAAGCAAAGTAAGAGTATCAATTTGTACGCTTATCGAATTTGCTTTCGCATCGCAATAGAGAGTAACCCCCCTGTTTTTGAAATCTAAAACTTAACTTATCACTTATATCTTCAATTGTTCATTCAGCCAACGTTTATCAATGCGATAAACTGTAGAAGTCTAGTCTTGAATTCAAGTTTTTTATCGTAACAATAATTCCAAACTACGTCTCCAAAAACACTCAGTGCAAAATATGAAACCTGTTCTTTTTATTGAACAATTGCATTATGTTTGTTGCATAAGAAAAATCAATTCATATTAGTTATATGAATTTAGTTTGATTAAAAACGCTTCCTCAACTTTTATACTTTTATGTATTTATCTGGTTGATATTATTATATTTAAAATCCTTATTTTATAGAATAAACCCATCAATAAATACAAAATACTCATATGTTTAAGTTGAAATTTATATTGAATAAAAAAAAAGAAGAAAACATTAAAGTGTTCGTGATCGGATTAGCTTATTATGATATTCAAAGTAGTAGGTATAATAATAAAAATGAATGACTGTATTGCCCGCATTTCCCATTTCATTCCCTTTTACCGTCAGTCCTTGTACAGAAAACTACTAGTTGTATTCAATATTACTAGTAGTTTTTTCACTCAATAGATACGTATTTATCCAATTCTATTTATGTTTTTTTCCATCCTTTTTTGTGTAGAATTAAAAAGTGTGGTTGTATATGCTCGTGCATGTGCTCATATGAATGTGTTTATAAAGGATTTCTTTTTAGAACTTAAAAATATAAAACTTCTATTGCTGCAGCATATGAATGTACCTATGGTATGGATGTGAGTCTAAATGAAAACTTACATATGTATGCAATAAATAGTAATTGCATGCTGCAACAACCAACAACTAACGTTACAACAACTACCCAGAGTAAAAACCTCAATGTGGAAGTATAAAAAATAACTGTTGCATCCATTATTTGTATTTTATTTTCATTTTTGCAAGTTTCGTTATTTTTTGTATTTCTATGCCACAACCTCACGAAACAACAACAATCCAACCACATATGATGTATTCACATGCGTGTATCCTACAGTCTCTATACAGATAGACATCATCCACACAAGTGTATCTCTTACTCTTATACTAAAATTGTCGGTAACTGTGCTGAGTGAAGGAGTAGGTTTGTATGTGTGTGTGTGTGTGTGTGTGTGTCAGAAGCAGCTAACACAATCTCAACCGAAAACATAATTTTCAATGAATTACTCATGTTTGTTTTGTATTTTTAAAATGCAGGAAGAGGGAAAAGGACCTAGGCATACATAAATAAATAAATGTACTTGAGAGCTCTATAAGGCTTAAAATTTTAAGTTTTTACAAGGCTTTTGAAGCAGAGCATTAACCGAAACAAAAAGAAAAATATACTTTCTAATATCAATAAATATCAGCATACATACATACATACATACATACACATGTTCATATATTGTTTATAATATGTACATTAGGGTGGCACTTGTTTTGAAAAATGTAAAATTTTGAGAACTGCGCCCCCCTAATTTTTTACGTTTGGTCTAATATATATGCGATGAAAATTTGAGTCAAATTGGATAATTCTAAACCGCGGCGCACAGAGGTTAAAGTTAAAATTTTAGGAAATTTGCGTTTTTTAAGAAAACGTGTATAGCTTTGGTTATTATTTTCACAAATATTGTAATGAAACACAGACAATTAATACACTATTACTTAATATTCATTAATAGTTTTTTTGCACAAAATCATTAACCCATTATAGCCTTGGGGTCATAAATGATCCATTTCATAAAAATTTTAAATTTTTATATGAATTGTCAACATAATATTAATTATAATATTTTGCTACGTGCGTTATTAAAATTTGTTTGAAACATTTAAAAAAAAGTAAAATAATCGTATTGAAATATATATATGTATGCATATTTTAACCCCCTTATTCATAAAACTTGTTAAAGGTCTGTAACAGGCTTATAAAGCAAATTTTGTATGGATATTTGCTTTATAAGCCTGTTATAAACCTCTCAGTCTTATAAAAGTAGAAGAAGACAAACAGTTTTTAATTAAGCAAAGATTAAAAGGTCGGCCTGGATGCATGCTTGGAGTAGATCTACAGTTATGCAGGAAAAATGAGAGAATTAAAAAAAGAATCGAGGCTGAAGAAGCCATAAAGAAAAAACATATGGAATCTTCCTTAGATTTAACAGGTAATTTAAGTTATTCTCGGACAGACTGTCTTAGAATTATATACACTTTTTGGTTCTACGACTAATATTTCGAAATGGCCAACTTAATATGCCCCATCTTTCTGGTGGCGGTTATAAAAATAAAGAAAAACTTAAATAGACATTTCTGTGTATGATAAAAAACTGCTGTTTTTTTTTCAGGTAAAACCGTTTTGAAACTGTTTTTTTAGAAAAAAAAATATTTTTTCGACCAACCTGAAACCCCTTTTTGTAAGAAAAGTCGATGTTTTTTAATACACTTATTATACATAATTTATTTTTAAATGTGTGTATCTACTATGTGTTATATGTATATGAATGTGTATAAATACGGGTGTTGTGTTTATAATTCAATCAAATTTTTAATATAAGCAAACCTTTATCAGAAACATTTACAGAATAACCATTGTATGCAGCCATGTGGGACGAAATAAGGTTTATGTAGCAAAATATTATATTTTTAGGAAAATGAATTCCTTCAGGGAATTGATGACCATCATTTAAGACTATTGTTTAGGTTGCATGTCTGCTTGTGTGTGTATTTTAATTTTTGTCTTTATCCTTTTTAACAAACTATTGTTATACAAAAATAGCTTTTTGATGAGTTTTAGAATGTAATTATACACAATCAGCATAAAATTGTTAATTTTCGCAAATATAAAAAGCAACAATATTTACATACAACATTTATATGTATATTACTTAACTATGGGTGAGAATGCGTACGTAAGAGCTATTTTTCATGAGTTTATGAGTTTTTAAACATCCTTTACTTAAAATACGCTTCACTCATGAAAAATGTATCGACATACGTATTTATGTATGTATGTATGTACATTAGGACAGTCCCTCGTTTATTTATACAAGTTTAGTTGCATTAAAATCACATTTAATTAAAAGATAAACAAATTGTTCCGTTTATTTATTATAATTTTACATAGATTTAGCTGATGTTATAAGCTTTAAATTATACATAAAAAAACAACTATAAATGTAGGGGAGAGGGGGGCACCATAGAACACTTTTTGCTTTCAAGCCACATAAAAATTTATATTTTTGAATTATTGACTTTTTGCATAATTTAACTTATATATTTGAAAATAAACTTTAGTTTAAGTCTACAAGTAACTTATTTTTAGTTCGATTTATATTTTTTTCTATTTTTTTAATGGATGAAGCCATTGTGTTCAAATGTGCCCCTCATACGGGGCAGCTTTGAACTAGGCTGAGGCAGTTTTGAACGGAAATTTTTTCTTGTAGCGCTTATGTCCAAAAATAACATAAACAGTTGTATGTTTTATATATATAATAAATTTGATTTATTTATTAAGAAAAACATAAACATTAACAATTAAAAAATAAAAAAAAAAAAATTCAGATAAAAAATAAGTTTTATATTATTAAGACGGAAAAGGCCTTGCGATTTCAGGTGACATTACATTTTCCTTTAAAGCATGATCAGCATTGGATTCGTTATTTTCAGAAAATAAGAGAGAATCAACAATGTTTGATACTTCGGTTGATAAATTAACATGTTCAAAGGTGCCCCCTTACGACTGAAAAAACTAGAAAAAGTTGTTAACGTTGCTGGAAAACAAGGTTGCCATGTGAAAAAATCGGTTAAGGGTCGGAAAAAATGTTAAACTGAGATTTTATAAACATAGTTCAAAGGTGCCTCGAGTATAAACGTGCTCCCCTCCTCCCCCTGCTGAATCTGTACTTAGAAACTTATTTTATACTTTTTTTTATAAAACTAAACTTTTATTTTTAAAAGGAATATGGAAAACTTTTTTTGGGCCATCCTATAAAGTACATACATATATACGAATTTTTAAAAAATTTATTGTTCATTAGTGGGAGCAATATTATTAGAATATTTTTAGTTTAACATTCGAAAATTTCTATTTGTCGTAAAGGTGTGCTTAATTTAAAAGAATTTATTGGTCTGATAGAATTAGATTAAAAATAAAATTAATTTCTATTTCTCTACGTCGATGGCTATAAAATACAAATAAATCTTGTGTATAAAGTTTATACTAGAAACACTATAAAGAATCACCTCTATCGTGAATAAAAAATCTACATGAAATTTGTTTCCTTTTATTTTTTTGACATTGAATTTTAATAGGAAAAGTGTGAAAAAGGCACAAATTTCATGTGGAATTTTTATTCACGATAGGGTTGAATATTTTGCAGGATAACTTTGAATAGTACGAATTTATTAAATTAAGTTGATTTCATATTTGACGTTTTTTCACATCGAGTACTGTTGTAAATTTATGTTTTTTATAAATGATCGATAAATTCGATTATTAGTTGAAGTTTAAATATTGGTTAAAGATGATAATATTTTAAGTTTCTTACAAATTTACATACTGAATCTGTAATCACATACAAAACCATATGCATACGCATATGCATCAGTATGTATGTATATGTATTGATGGGTGTATATGTATGAGCCTAATAATGTTTTCATCATTATGTTGTCGATTGTTACGCGCATTCCTGCCTATTCTTTTACAATGATTTTTGCATATTTTGTGTGAATTTACAGTGATTTTTGCGACATTCATGCCTCCAGCATAGAGGCAACGCAGCATCAAACACGAATGCCACAATAATAACAGAACAAACGAAATATTCCATTAATTTGCAACATTTTGTTGAATATTATATGAAATTGTGATTTTTATGCAATTATAAACAATGCAACAATAAAATGCAGCTGCAATGCAAAATAACAATTTTATGCAAATTTCGTCTGAGATATGAGTGTTTGAATTTACATATGTATGTATGTATGTCCCCCCCCCAGTGTTATGCAAATCAAATTTCGCCTGATCATGTTTAAAAATTATAAGTATGGGAAAAGCCAAATTTATATTTTCGCTCATCATTTTTAACAATTGCTTAATTTAAAGCGAAATTGAGAAACAGTAAAAAACACATCAGCAAGTCAACTAATTACTACTACATCTTTAGGTTTAAAAAGCAATATGTCGATTATAGTACTATCAATACGGAATAATTAACATGGCTAAGAAGGCGATGGCATCGTTTTATATGCAGAATTTCTTTTTTGTTCAAAGCAATATTGCGCGAGGAAAAACAAACAATCGAAAATCAACAGATGCAAAATGCTGATTTAAAAATTTACTCAAACATTTTTGATATTTAGTTTGTGGCCCTGGCTTACAGTTTGTTTGTAATTAACTAAATTGGTTAAACAAAACGATCTTGGAACAGAATGATCTTCTTTTCTGAGTGCCTGCCTTCGTTGTGTATAATGATAATTGTGGTGGCGATGGTAGCGAATGTTTGTCTCTACTGTGTAATCGCGACCATAATCATATGCAATTTATTTTGTAAAGTTCACAAAGAAAAACTGAAAATTGTGTGCCCAACGGACGGTCAGAAATTTAGCTTCCTTCCATTCAATCGTTTGTCTGCATTATTTTTCTGTCTTCATGCATGATAAAGACACTTTATTAGAGGGTAGGCGATAAAAGTAGAAACTAAACATGCTGTTTTTATTTCCTTTATGTACCAAAAAGCTAAATTTAATAGTATTGTGTTTTATTACTAACTTATGCTGAGCAAATGTATACAACTCGTTCATTGTTTAAATAAATTAAGTCATCATTTTAATGAGACCCTTAAATGCGAGCATTTTGTGTAGGAGGCGTGTCATGGCCACATAAAAGAAATTCAAATTATACAAATAATAAACTCATGCAACTCATTTTTTCTTTAACAAATGGGCGGCACCGACAGGTGTGAGACAATTTAATATCATTGTATTTTCTCTGTTTTTAGAAGAGTTTTAATTTTAATTTTAATTGTAGAGTATTGATTCATAAAAGAATAGAAACAATTTTCACAAGTGTTACTTATTAATCTATCCAGCTGCTGTTTTAATATTTAAGTGAATAAGCTGCCTATCTAGTCACAAAAAACCCGCGCTGATCAGAAAAATTTAACTAAACATTTCAGAATTATTATACAAAAAATGTTAAATTTTCTGCACTACATTGAATTATGTAATAATAAATAAATAAATAAGTAAAACAAACACCAAACATAAATGAAAACAATAATAGAATTTTCACTCGTCCTCACGGTCGTATATTCGCCCTAAAAAAATTAAGTGCCACCGACCAACCAGCACCAACTGTTTATTTTTACCGACTTCATAAAATAAATAACCAAAATAAAACATAAAGTTATAAAGATGAAGAACAATAATAATAATAAATAAAGTGAAGCTCATTTAGAGTATTTTTATGCAAATTTTATTTCACTTTCATATCATTTTCCTTCTTTTTGTTTCATTTTTATTTTAGTGCGATAAAATAAAGTAGAAACATTCTCCATAAATATTCGTATATAACTTGTTGTAGAGTCACAAGTACGTTTCTAAGAGCATAGAAAAATCAGTTCTTACGTATATGGAAATTAGACCTGCTCGACCATCATACATAAAATTAACTAGTCTAGTCACCACCTCAAATAGTTGATTCCTTTTATTATACCCTACACCACCATAGAAATATTGGTCCAACACCCACCTTAAAGTATACCGATCGACTCAGAACCATTTTCTGAGTCCGTCCGTCCATCCTTCTGGCTGGCTATCCATGTAAAGCTTGTGCACAGAGTACAGGTTGCAATTTTGAAGATATTTTGATAAAATTTGGTAAGTGTTATTTTTTCGGCCCAAGGATGGATGGGATTGAAACTGGTGGAAATCGGTCCATTATTTCACCTGGCCCCCATACAAATGTCCTCCCGAAATTGGGGTTTAAAGATCATAAATGTTTCAATTATATAAGTATCCAAACAAATTTCATCACAAATGAGTAGTAAATGAAGCCAAACATTAATATAATTAAATTAATTACCATTTTAATATTTATATAAATACTCAAATTAATGCATAATTAATATTGTAATTTAATTTTAAATATTTTGTTGATATTGTTCCTAAATAAAAATACTTAGTTTTGAATTTTTGAAAAATTTTGAAACATTCTAAACCAAGAGTGCCCAAAAGTTGCTTATGTAAGAGCAAACACCAATACATTTAAATAAAACTAATTTGTATTCAGTATTTTTTTAGGGCTTGGGCATCCCTGTTCTAAACTAACCAATTTTTATTCCACGAAATGTTTACCCACTTGTAGATAGTTTTTGTGGGTTATCTAAACGATTATGAATGGATCGTATGGGTACTCGGAGGGTAATGATTTACGAGGCGAACTCCATCTCACACCTCTTACTATCAAAACTTCACCTTTTTAATTTTTTTTATTTGTGAGTAGATATATTAGCGTTATATAGCTACCTAATTTCTTAAATTTTATGAATTTAGCTCTTATCTACTTCACTTCCGTCACAAAACACTTAATTGTCTTTGTTGTTTCAAAACAATAAAAGTAATTTTTCTGATAATCTTAAATAAATTTTATTATTTTTCAAAATTGTTTGCTGTTTGGTGTCTTTATTATATTAATTTAAAATTGTTTGTTTTATGTTTCAATATTTCTAATGAGCTTTCAGTTTACTTCGCTTCTATCAATTTACGGTATTCGACCTCGAATTGTTGGGGCATTTACACGAAATGCGCAATTTAATTATTTTTTTTTCATCATTTCCGAATCATTTTTGATACGAATTCTAATAGTCTATAGTCATTGCCACATGACGTTTGTTTTAAAATTATATCTACGGATAAGAGTTAACAACTGGAATTCATTTAATTTGGAATATATGTATGTATATATAGTTAAGTGAATCGTATTGGATCGCAAAGAGCAGTAGTAGAATGCGTAACAATTTATTTTTTCTTAAACAAAATCCAATTGCACTTTTCTGAAAATGTCCCTTTTTTTGTTAAATGTAAGTATTACACACACACACCCACACACACACACACATACTTCAAAGTCCGCATGCAGATTGTCCGTATAAAATATGAAATATAAACTCTATTTTTATGCAAATTTTTATTGAAAATGTAAAATAAATAAAAGTTTCATGATTTGAATATGAATGATATAAAATTGTAAATGTAGCTTGTTAAAATATTTCTTTTGTTAAATTTTTATTCTGTTCTGCCTTTTTTTATAATGTTACCGAAACACACCTTACAAACGACTCAATCTGCGATAAAGGGAAAAGAAAAGGGAATACAAAATATGATAATGTAAATTGCACTTGATGCCCACCCACAGAGTGATTATAGCCATATTAAGTGTCTGCATATTGTTGCCCCAACCCCATTGATATAAATAGACTAAGATACAAAAAACATTTACATATTAACACACTTCCATATGAAGAAACAATTTTTCACATCTACAAACAGACTTAATTATAAGTCGTATGTTTAGGGTCATGTTTTATGTTTTCAGTTTATTTTTTACTTATTTACATGTCTTTGTCGTTTTTGTCCTTGTTGTCGTTACTGTCGATGTTGCTCGTCCATTAGAATAAATACGAATATCTAATAAATATAAATTTGTGTTAAAAACGCATCCTTGAGTTAATCCTTAATGAAAATTTTAACTAAAGTTAACCCAACAATATCTTTGTGTGTATATATTAAATGTTATCTTACACGTATGCATACCTACATATGTATGTATGTATATATGCGGTTTTTGTATACATATACGTATGTATATGTATGTACTTTTGGTATTTAAAATATTTTTATATGTTAAATGTGGTTATTTTTCCGAATCATAAATTTTCTTAATGCCATTGTTTACATTAGAAGGACTTTGAGGCCATTAAAAGGAATTAACATATACGCCCTGTCTAAAGGCTGCAACAACAACAGGAATGAACACGAAATAACGAGAATGAAAACATTCAACCCTTAACTGTTTGATTGTTTATTTACATATGCATGTATGTATATGTTTTTAAGCTTTAATCAAATTGCTAATCTTATATATATACTTATATACACTCTTCATATACATACATATATGTATGTATATACCCAGCAAGCCATATGAGTCCGAAAAGAGTCTTTACTGACACAATCATTATTGCTCCGAAAACCTTCAGAAAAGAGGGTCATTACATTCGAAAATGGTCCGTCAGAAAGAGCTCTTAGATAATGTCAGAAAAGAGTCTTTTCTGAGGTTTTTCTTGGGCTCTTTGTAATTTTGTTTTTATCATTCTTGTGTGGTACAACTTTGTTTTTTTTTTTGTTCAAATAACAGGACAACAACGCGTTGGTACAAACATAATTAAGTGAAATTTCTGAGTCATATTGCGTGCCGATTCAGGACAGTAACAAGCAAATTTTTCTTTCGCTCCGAAAATGCTCTTTTGTTAGACTCTTTTCTGACTCTTTTTTCGGAGCGCTCCTAGAATGTTATGCTGGGTACTTGAGCATTTAGGAAATTAAGAGAAAATCTCCCTACATAAAATCCATTTGATTCTTCCACACCAATGAGGATCATACAAACAATATTATTAACAATTCAATTTAATGTTTATTATTTTATCAATTTCTTTCTTTGTGTTTTTTTATATTTTTCGTTTTTCTTCAGTTTCATCATTGTTCAAAGAATATTGAGACTTTTGTTAATTTTTTGAATGCTCCTGTTGTTGTTTTTATTTTGTCAAGTTTTTAATACTTTACGGTTGGTCTATTGCGAGTTCCCTATCCGCAACTATCATTTTGTGATTGAGTCAGTCAGTTATTTATGCAGTTTACCGCGAAATAGGATTAAGTTCTTAACGTACGAACCCAATCAAGCTGACACCCATACTCGCACGAAATACAACACACTGTCACATTCTCAATGTGCCGCCACTCAGACATTCGTCAGTGGTTTTCTGACTGTGTGCGGCACAAACACATATGGGCTTTTTCCCTTACATCAAAACCGATTTAAATCAAAAAAAAGGAACAGAAGGAAGCAAAAATTGCTCTTTGTTTTTTTTGTTTTTTTCATTTTGCTCTCTGTTGATTTTATTTCGTTGTTTATAAGTCTTGGCTTGTCTTTGCTTTGTTTTGCATTTAAGGATTTGTTGATTGCGTTTCAAGTTCTGAGTCCTTTTCTTCACAATGTGTTTGCGTGTGTATATTAAAGGAAACAAAATAACATTTATCAAGTGTATGCATGAAGGGCAGAATACTCAAAAAAAAAAAAAGAAAAAGAAAAAATCTTTAGTCTGGGCTTTACATATTAAAGGATTTGCTTTTTAAATAAACACACAATGGAAAACAAGAAAAGACAAAATGATTTGAAACTTTAAATAAAACACCCTTGATTGAAAGTTGAAATGAATAACCTGTATAAATAAATCATGAGTCATGTAAAATAAATGAACATTTTAAACAGTTTTCTATTTTTAAATAACTCGTAATAAAATATAAATTACTTGCAAAAACTTTATTTTATCAACATGAAATTGCGATTAATAAACCTAACGTGGGTCCTCATACCGAGCGCCATGGTTTTTTCACATACACCTGTAACTTTACTCGTAAGCAGAACTTTAAATGTAAAAAATGTTAAACTGTTTAACAAATCCTATTTCTATTAAGATGTTTTATTAATTCTTTCACAATGGAATCAAAAGATTTCACTTGAAAGCTTGTAGGCAAACACATAAACCAAAGATAGTTCGGACTTCAGTCTACTTAGCTCGTACTGTAATATGTCATATCTATAATCAGTCAGTTTAAAGAAAATTTAAAATAGATTATCTGTCGTTCGAGTGAATTCACTCTTCTTAGCGTCTGCTTTTAGACTTGGAAAACAGAAATGAGAGATGAAAATTTATGAAACGTAAAATTGTTGATGAGTTTTTCAAAATTAAATTAGGTCTTCTATTCTCTATTAAAACGAGTCTCGTACGTGTATGTCTTCAGTTCCATAACAACAAGTGGGTTGAAATATATGAATGTTTTTCATTATATTTATAATAATATTTATATTTTACATTTACAACTTTTTATAAGCATTTTTAAAACAACATCCTTGTATGTATGTTTTTTTTTTATGATTTATTATTGTAATGTTTATGTAGAACATAAAAATTATTTAAATTATGCAAAGAAATAAAAATGAAATTGTAAGTAATGTTAATGTTTCATTCTTTCATTCAGTAAAGAAAAAAAAAATAAAATCAGATTTTACGCTTTATTCCTTGAACAAATTTACTTTCTATTCTAATTTACTTTTTATTCGCATGCAAAACATGAAATGATACAAAAAGTTTGAAATATATGACTGATATTACCCAGGATGACATACGATTTATGAGATTTTATTTTGTAGGTGGAAGGAACAAATGACTAAAGTATTATGTTTTATTAGTGTGATTTTCAAAATATCATGTTTCAATTTGGAAAACACAAATATGTTTGACCTTTTTGCAGCTTATTTAAAATGGAATAATGGGAAATACATTTGTGATATCTGGAGATTTTCTATATTTTAAGTTTATTTTTAATGAATTTATTTCATTAAATTCCATTATTTTTATGCTAAATTTTCATTTCCTAGTTTGTATCATCGCTCACTTAAATGTCTTACTCCGAAAATGGGTGCAAGTGAGATCTGTTGTCATAAGAATCAACAATAAAACGTTTATAAGTATTATGCAAACATTACACAAACAAATACTCGTATAACAACAATAGACTCTATTTTTCAATCAAGCGACATGGAAACATTCAAAGTCATTTTACTGGAAACTATGATTGTTATTGAGCAGATTATGGAAAATGAACCGTCGAAGCAAGGAATGGTGTATTAATTAAAAATAAAGAATCATCCCAACCCAAAACATTGACGTGCCATTCAGAAACAAACATCTGAATTGTCAATAAAACGTAAAACCTCACAATTATGCAATATGAAATGTAAATATTATTTGGGAGGGACGGAAAACACACACACATGTACGAGTATACACATGAAAAGAAACAAACAAAGGGATTAGTGAGACATTTAATAAAAACCTAATGCTTCTATTAACCCTCTAATTGCAGTAACCATGCAACAAAAATTGACAATGCGGTTGCAGCAATATCAGTGATATTAGTCTCACACGCACACACACACCATGTTTGCATGGCTGCGGTTGACTTGCATTTTTCAAATGCGTACAAGTACGAAAAGTGCCACCAGTATTAAACAGATAGAAAGTGCGTAGTGTTAGTAATAAAATACAACATAGACTTGATTGCACATGAGTTTATTAAATAATTTCCATTGACAGAACATTAAAAGCAAACAAAGTTTGACTCTGGCTGTGGCACAAGACAATGAGAGAGAAATTGAAATGACACAAACACATTTAATATTTGCTTAAAACAGAAAGAAATGATAGGAAATTCTATTAAACATGGACAAGAAAAAAGCGATATCATGCGTGCATGCAATATGATAAAAAATATCATGACATATGCTCCGACTTGGACTATAATTGCGACCATATATCTACTTATGTATGGATGTATGTAAATAGTTATTTAGTGTTTTATGCGCACAAAAGCGTTTTAACGAAATAAAGAGACGATAAGGAAAAGAGGGAATGCGATTCATTTGGTTTAAAGCTAATGGCACGAGTTTATCACAGACAATTTGATTACGTTAGGAAGTCAAACGATTCAAACTAGAGATGAATAATTAGCAAACTAACTTGGTTACTCCATCTGTGCTGATGAGAAAAAAAGAAAACTTATTGCAAAGACTAAAATATAAATTGACTACTTAAATGGAAAAATATTAAAATGTTATCATTTTTACATTTCATCCAGATAATGCAACATAAATCCAAAAAGTACTTGCAACAAACGATTTAAAACAGAGAATACTGGCAAAACTTAATCGTTATAACTTATATTCGATTTAAATTGTTGCATAATAATTTTTTTTAAGAGTAATAATTGTTTTAAATTTTATTTGTTAAGTCTAGGGAAAAAATTTATTTATTATTTTTATACTCACCCCCAAAAAGAAGAGGTATATTACGTTTGGCATTCCGTGTGTAACACATCGACATAATGGTCGTGGAGTCTATATATTCTGGGTCGCTGCAAAAATATTAACAAAGTGTAAATTCTTGATTCTTGGAATATGCATACAATTCTTATAAATATCGTCATTTAGATGAAATTCTAATAAAATAAAACGAAAATAAATAGAAATTACGGTACAATATTTTATGAAGTTCGCCTAATAATATGTATGTATGTGATTTGGTGGTGCGTATATAAGACCCTTACTTGTTTATAACCAGTGTTGTCAACATTTTTGGTGCTTTTTTAAATTTTTAGTGTAATAAATTTCTTATTTGGTGCGCGGTGCGCTTTTTTTTTAAATTTCGGTGCGTTTTTTAATTTTTTCGAAAATGTAATGAAATTATTATTTTTACTAATTTTTCATTTCAGTTTTTTAATAATTTATTATCATGAAATCTACACGATTAAGAAAGACCTCATTAAATTTATTATAAATACGAATGTATTATAAATGAATACATACTATCAAATTCGTCGCATGAAGGTGAATATGATTAAAATCTTTGTTTGAAAATAAAATTGACATTGTAAACATGAAAATAAAAATTCTTGTGTAGCCTGATTGGTCTGCTGAACTGTAGACGAATAACCAGGGTTAGAGTCCCAGTGAAGTCCTAACAAATTTTGTTGAATAGAGTCAATGAAATACTACAAATACATACTTAGAATAGAAAACAAAAATATATAAAAAAGTACTAAATATGTGTACTGAAATTAGTCCTTTTTACCAATTAGTTCCTAATATATTGTGAGTTAAATTTTGAATTATAAAAAAGTTTTCAATATTATTACTTTTACTATTAATCGTTGATCTCTTTTTAAAAAGTTACAAAAAACGAAAAAAAAATAACTTATCTATTAAAAGGAATACAAACAATTTTTTTTAGTTTATTTACTTTTTATGTGAAATTAATTCAATAAACATTTTAAATAAAAAAAGAAATCCTAACTTGGTGGGCTTTTTTCAAATGACGCGTTTTTTCTTCATTTTGGAGCGTTTTGAAATTTCAAAGTTGACAACGCTGTTTATAACTCTTATACTATGTTTCCACGGTACATGCTTCGCTCTCTATTCATGCTTCACACCCCAATCATGTGCGAAACAACTTGCTTCACCATACAAATTTTTCAGAGCGAATCAAGTAGATTCATATTGAATCTACTTGCGAAGCACGAAAAATTGCACTCTTCTCTAATTTTTATCGCAAGTTGATCTGCACTAGCTGTAAAAATTTAATATTATTGTAAACAAAGCAAATTATTTTCTTGTTGCTGGAAGTAAAGAAAGTAAATACGTACGAATGTATGTTTTTTTTCAAATAAGCTAACTAATTTCCACTCACTTTTGTTTGTCCATTAAAAAAATTATTTTCCACAAATTGTAAATTCTGTTTTTTTTTATTCTGTTTGTTTATTAAAGACAACTGTCAAATCGAATCAAGTTTATTAGTCATGTAAACAGCATGATTCATAAACATGATTCAGACGGCGAAGCAGGTGATTCAAGTCGTCGTGGAAACATAGTATTACTGTTCAAAAAATATTTATTTTAAATTTATTTGATTGTTACACATAAGAAATATAAATAAAAACAGTTTTCTTATTAAAAAATTAAAATCTGTTATAATTTTATGAAAAATAAAAAACTTTATTTTCGAAAAAATAAAAATTTTTATTTAACAATTTGTAATTATGAATAACTGAAAACTTATTATTCAGCTACATGTTATAATTACAAATCATTGAAATAAAAAAAAATTGATTAAAAGCGAATTTTTGGACTAATCCAATATCGAATCGCTGTAATATTAACAAATAACACAAAATACTATATTAGGTGTATATATTTAAATATGTATATAGGTTGTATTTTGTGTGGCTTCCATTTGTTTCAATTTCTCTCCGCTTAGTCATGAGTGTAATTGTAATTAATTTCCAGTGATTTCTATTTACCACTAGATTGCAAGCTCCTTTCAGCACAATTCATACAGGTTGTCCATCTATCTCTGACATCTACAACCTACTGCCCAACTGCTCTTACAAAAACAAAAAAGCTTAAAGTCAATCGCAGAGCTCTTCTAACTAAATACTTATAACTACATATTGCTAATCGATAAAATTGTGATAAGAGTAAACGGTTTTCTGTTCGTTTCTCTGCATTCCACACTCTTTGTTGATGTTTTTTGAATTTTGTATTTGTCCAAGTTCATCGTTAATAGAATAGCAGTATGAAATCCTTAGTTTCTGATTGAGTGTACGTAATTACATTCATACACCCATGCGAGGTTTGTTGAAGCAATGGTTTATGTGCCATTTAGTCTCTCTATGTATTTCTCATTTAATGCGATTAGATTTAATGGAAGACTTATAGTGAATGCAGTTGGCGATACATGTACATATGTATGTATGTATGTATGTATGGTTTGGTATAGTTGTGGTGGTAGTGAAAGTTATAGTGGTAGTTAGTTGTGTTGCATTGTGACATTACTCCTACTTAAGTAGTTTTGATAGTGATTCATTTTATAATTGTTGCCACTGCTATATTTCATACATTTTTATGATTTGTTTTTGTTTCTCTTTTTATTGTTGCCAATGACAGCAGGAAGAACATTTTATAAAACCCAGGAGGTCCTTAATTTTCATCGATGTTTAAAAGGTCATTGACATTGCTACAAGAGTTTTTGGCAAACCTTTAATAATAAATTAACATTTATTTATCATAAATGACTTTAGCGTTCATACTTTTAGCTTCACATCGGACATAGAGGATACGAGTATGTTCGTGGGCTATTTGCCATCCAAAACTCAATTCGACCAAAATTCACTCGTTATGAAAACTAGAAAACTATATCGATATGTTACTATTAAAAATACACAGAACAAATTGTTACCAATTTTTGTCATTCATTTAAGAAAATGCTTTTAATTTAATCTTTATTTTAATTGGTTTTATTATTGTTCAAAAATAATTTTCATACTGACTTTAAAGTTATCAAAATTATAACAAATATTTTCAAAATAAATGTTGGAAAACATGTTTGTGTGCAATGGACAACTAAGGGTGACATTTCCTCGCTCTTGCATATCTGTATTTATTTAATCCATTTTATTTAAAGTAAGTGTGTTAATTTATTATCAAATTACAAATTTCTAGTAATTACAATTTATATTTAAAAAAACAGGCCGTCTCTGGGAGAAAAATAATCTAAAATATTCAGACTAGAAAATCAGCATCGAGCGAATCGTGATAAGTAATATTATGACTGGAATTTAACAAATATTGTAGTCTTAAAAAAACTGTTTATAATTAAACTTAGATTGAACTGCTCATGGAAACAAAGCAAACAATAATGCAAAATATCAATATGTACCAGAGTTGTAAACGAATCATTCATTTTTGAATTAATTCGCGAATCATTCATGCAATGAATTGGTAAAATTTTGAATTAATTCTTTTCTCCAAAAAACGAATTGAATTAAATTTGAATCAATTCATTTGAATTTAGCGAACATGAATTGCAATTCATTTGAATAAACTCGAAAAATGAATTTGTTATACATTTCCAATTTATTTGAATTGAATTGATTCTAAAAAAAAATACTAATGCAAAAGCATCACCCTTTTTCCAAGTACTTCTATTCGGTTCTTTATAATAAATATATATCCACTATTAGTAATGAATCACCCATTGTCTATTACTTTCAATCCAAGCATTAATTACTTATTTATAATAATTCTCTTTGTTACATTTATTTCAATTTATCTTAAGAACCGTTAAATTACTTAAATATTAAAGAAATATTACATACATAAGTATTACTAAAGTGTTTGTCCTTTAATGTTGGTGGGTCACAAAATTTCATAAATTATTAATAGGTTTTAAATACTGAATATCTTGTTATTCAGCGTATATCAAAAGCGAAATAAGTAGTACTTGAAGAACCAAACTCCAAACACCAAGTTTACTTCAATTGAATGCAATTCATTTTTGATTTGATAAATTTGAATTACAAGTTACTTTTGTAATTCATCTGAATTAACTCCAAATCATTTCAATTCAAATGAATTAGAAATGAATTGCGATTCATTTTACCAATTCTTTTGAATTAAAAAACTAATTGCAATTCATTTCCAATTCAAATGAATTGGGCAAATTTCCAATTCAAATGAATTGGGCAAAATGAATTGCAATTCATGTTCGCTAAATTCAAATGAATTGATTCAAATTTAATTCAATTCTTCTTTTTGTTGAAAAGAATTAATTCAAAATTTAGCTAATTCGTAATGAATTGAAATCAAAAAGAATGATTCATTTACAACTCTGATATGTACTAATGTAGGGCACTAAAGGATATAAACATATAAACAGAAATAATATAAAACATGTACCTGTAAATAATTTAATAATTTCAGATATGAAATGTTTTACATATTTTTTAAGAACCCAATATTTTTTACTGTATATTATTTGAATTTTGGAAATTTCAAATTTTTAGTTTTCCTGAAAATATTATTTTATAAAAAATAAGTTCTTTTCAATAAAAAATTTACGATTTTCAATGTTTGATTTGACAATTTCTGTGACAAGACCTATTTTAGTTGAATTTAAATTTGTTTGTGTACACATGTGATTACAAACTGAATTGAGGTGTGTTTAGTAAACTAAATCGAAACTGTAAAACATTTCACGTTTGTAGGTCTTTAAAATATGGCAGGAGGAAATATTATAGAAATAAATTTACAAGTTTTTTTTTTGATATTCTCGAAAGCAATCTGCCGTTCTCCTTTTAAACATTTAACTTTATTTAAAAACTCCATGGCCAATTGCTTCTTTTCACAGAAAACGGTATAAAAAAGGGTGATTTTGTCTCTACCCGTAAACCACAACAAGGACAAGGTTGTTCTTTGTAAATGGTAAACTTTAAAATACAATGTTTAACAAACAAAAAGCACACGTACCTTTTTATCTCTCCTCACATGGACAATACGTTCATGTTTCTGGATGTGTGTGGCTACACAGTCATTCATGTTTATGAGGATCAAGCACACATATCCACCCAAATCGTTCGTCCGAGGCACGTTCAATTGTTCAAGTGTTGTTTGTCGTAAATTGTATGTTGCAAAATATTTACAATTTTTTGTTTCTTTCGATTTGTCCAGTTTGTGTTTTACATACATATATTTTGTGCTTTGTTAAACGTTTGTTGGTATTTTGTTTTTAGTTCTACAAGTTCTACAAGTTTTATAGATTGTTTGCTTTTTAAAATATTTTACTATTCTTTCGCAGTTCTGTTTTATTAAATTTTTTTTATACACAAACATATATGTGGAGATACAATTCGTTATCATGTATCATTTTGTGGAATTTTAATTTCATTTATTAGATTTGGTCGGCTTCATTGATGCTTAAAAATAACTTTGTGGTTTTAAAAATAAAGTGGTGTTTAATATTAAAAGTGTATTTTTAGTGTTTAAAATACCAACCAATTCCAGTAGTAATATGAATTCTGACTAAATAATATCGACAGTTCAATTCCAAACCATGCTATGTCGACTTGGCATGTTTTTAATTTGTTTGCGTTTTTGAATTTAGATTTTTTCAACTAAAATCCTGTCAACTTTTGGTTGTGATTGGCTAGTCCAATCAATAGTTATAAACAACAAAGTTCTACCTCATATGTTTTTTTAGATCTCGCCTGTAAACTTTAGGAGCGTTTCCTGCAAAACTCACTTTTTTGACTTGGCATGTTTTTGAATTGAGCTGTCGATATTTGTTTGTCGATGTTGACTAAAAAGTCTTTCAATTCGATTGTACTGTGTGTATTCGAGTCTCTTGCTTAGCTGTAAATATTATGTATGTTATACTTTATCTCGATGTAAATACTTTTAAAAGATTTCGGGAGGACATTTGTATGGGGGACAGGTGAAATAAAGGACTGATTTCCACCAGTTTCAATCCCATCCGTCCTTGGGTGGGAAAAACATCACGACGGATGGACGGACCGACGGACATCATTAAATCGACTCAGCAAGTGATTCTGAGTCGGTCGGTATACTTTAAGGTGGGTGTTGGACCAATATTTCTGGGCGTTACAAACATCAGCACAAATCCAATATACCCTTCCCACTATGGTGGTGTAGGGTATAATTAAAAAAAATGACATTGGTGCCAAACATCGATGCTTGGAGAGAAATTTTCAAATTGTTCGAGGAAATTCCAGCATTTAGGAAAATAAAAAGTCTGCAGTATAAAAATAAAATGAAAAAGGCAAAAGCTTGGGAGTTGCTTCTAGAAAAATATTTGGAAATTGATAGCAAAGCATCTCTGACAACTTTAAAATGCAATTATTTTTCTTTTTTTTCAGCCATAAAAGTTTTTAATTTTTAAATTTGTAATTGTAAAAAAATATAAATTTGCCAGTTGAATGTAAATCTTTCAATTCAGTTTAAAAAGTGTGTGGCAGAGATCGGCAATGAATCGTTTTTTTACGATTCACAACTACTCATAACATTTGAAGTATAAGTGGTTTTAAATCATTGAAATTTAACTACTCTGAGTTACTCAAACTCACAACAACGTTGACTTATAAATGCGGGTGGATATAGGTATGACTACAACGCCGACATCGAGCTCATACGATTCCCAATATGTTTGATTCATAAATAACATCTTAAGAAAAATACTCACATACTCATAAAGTATTCAACTCAGTTAAGTCACTGAAAAAAAATTTCAGCATATTCCGTTAGGTATTTATACAAAATAAGTAAAAAAGAAATATAAAAACATACAAGTAAGTTTATAGGAAAACATATTGGGGAAAATATAACATTTGTTATTTTATATAATTTTTATAAGCGGACTGTAAAAATGAATGCCTCTCGCATGAGTGTATGCGAGTCATACTTATTGTTTTATCGTCTACTGTTGTACTCTGTTTGAAAGTAAAAAGTCAACTTTTAATGTTTGTTTAATTCATATTTATTAAGTTTAAAACTAAAGTAAAAAAAATGCAAGGTTTGAGAAATAGCGCGTGGTCGAGAGTAAAGTTGAGAAGTTTCTAGAACTTTATTATAGACTATTACAATCTGCATAAAGATGCCAGATTGTTATTTGATTATAGGGTTGCCCCTAACATTGAGTTAAGGAGAGTCAAAATAAACAACATCATACATGAGATTAAGTCTGAATATAATGAGTACTTCAAACTTTAAAGATGAATATTGGTTTGATGATATTGAGAGAAGTATGAGTACGTATAAGTATAACAAATTATGAGTCATGATTCAAGTATACTCACTTTTTCAGTACTCATAACTGATCTCTGGTGTGTGGCCAAGAACCAATTCAATTGAAAGACTTAATTGACGATTGAATTGAAACGTGTATGGGCTGCATAAGAAATATTGTATTTTTGTATATTTGCAACAAACTTTTTATTTATTTTAAATTTTTACCATTTTCTTTTATTCATATAAATGCTCAATATTGAGCTTTCATTTGAGTTTAGTGATTTTAGTAGTTTTTTTATTTAAGCTTCCTCTTAAACGAGTTGGAGTACAATCGTTTTTGAATTGTATGGAGCGCCTAGAGAAACCGAATATAGCAAAAAGTACTACTTTTTTATTGGCATATAAAATTGTTTTGTTTCTAAGCATAATTTTATATTTAACAGTTTTATGAACTGAAACTGAAATTGTTAGAACACGGTATCCGTATTTTAGAAATTGTACTGAGTTTAAACTTTAGCCTCATAAAAAAGCAATAACTACGCTCTAATTAAAAAAAGTGTAAATCCTTGTCAGACCATGGCAAATAGGCAAGGATGTGTAAACATTACGGTGGGGAACAAACAACACGTGTTAAAAATGCAATACTATCAGATATTTTTAGCAAACGTAACGTGTTGTAAATTCTGTCACGGTTGTCATTCATGGTGCACAGGCAAACGCACGTGCGAACTTTTTGTTTAACCATTAATAAGATGAGCAACGTTGGTATTTGCTGATATCCACCATCCACCATTTTTTTCTGCCTATAAATTGTTTGCAGTGAAAGTGAGAACAAATTTAAAATGAGTAAAGATGCGCCGAATTGTGCACACCCTCCATTTCTGTTGAAATTTATAAGCTTCGTATCATTTTGTGCCATAAAACAGCAGAGCTAGATTTTGTAAGCAGGCACAAATACATACATTTTTTGTTATGTGTTACAAAGCGAAGGATAAACTGAATAGTATCTGGAAAAGTTCATATATCATTAAAGGTGGAGATACAAAAATACAATTAGGTTGTAGCGTCAGTTACACTCTTAATGAAAAGTAAACGGAAACTGACAGCGGGTTCAAAAACAACAAGAAGATGACGCAACATAAACATATTAAATCAAACTAATGCAAAACATTTAAGGATATTTAAAGTGCTGGTTTGTGGAATAATTTCCGTTCCGTTGCTTTCACATAACAACTTGAATGTGTATGTTTATGAATAGAGAGGCACAGGTTAGAAACAAGGAACTGAAATATTCCTCAACTCTGTATTTTGGTAGACTAGTCTGGTCTGGTCTGGCCTGGCCGGTCTGTGGTTTTGAAAATGTTTAATTGCAATTTTGTTATTATTGTATTTTTTGTGCGACTTTTTCATTACAAACTCCAACCCTTCGTAAAATGGAAACAATTTAAGGGTTGTTAAGGCTGTTGCGATAATGTGTTGTTTATGAATTAATGTAAATTGTGTGAAAGTATGTACATAGAACGTAGAACGTAAAAATGTTTATTGTGCAAATGATAAATGTATGAAATTTTATCTGTTTTATTTGTTTGTACAGTCGTTCATTAATTCGTGTTTGCATTCTGTAAAATTCCATTTTTCATTTAGTGATTAAAAATTTAATTTAAACTCAAGACAGGAAACCTAAATACAGGATACTAAAGCCATCATTTAAACAGAATCGCATACACATACAAAGGCAGCCCATACACACATACATACATATCGATGGTCTCATGTAGAAAGGCCCTAACTCGCCTATTTGAAACTTTACAGGAGAAGGTAAAAACATAATAGAAACTGTAATATTCAACATGTATTTTTTTTTTGTACAACTGCTTATAAAAGCGTTATTTTTTACACTATTGCAATCAATTTTTGTGAGGAGGTGTATTTGCGTTAAATGCATGGGAATCGCAAAAAAACAAATTTCTAAAAAATAGCGAGTTTAGGGCCTTTCTACATGAGACGAACGATATATAAATTCCCAAGACCTCGTTAATTGTTGTCTCTGTATGCGAACATTTAAATTGTTTTGATTTGTTATGGCACAATATAATTAAAATGCACACCTACACAAAAAGGATTCTATTCAAAAATATATTTTATTAATTCTGAATGTTTGCTTTTGTTTACGAAAACAACAACAACAACAACGAAAACAAAAACAACCAACGTTTAAAATTACTTACATGAGTGTATAAAGTTTTTAATATAGAAAAGGGTTTATCTGCACTCGTAACTTTTTCACGTACATACTTGGTAATACAAACAACAACTTGTTTACTTATTATACATATGTACGAAAAAGTAGATATGTAAGTACTTACATACATACATATAATATGTGCATATGTTTTCTGTACAATTGGATAGATGTGTTTATTCTACTCCATATAACGTGGTTATAATTAAGATTGACAAAGTGTTCATTCGTAGGCGTTTGTTTGTGTTGGAGCATTCCATTTGTTCTATAATGTATTTAACAAAATGTAAAAAAAAACAGGTATAATTTCACTTACTCACTTAGTCAGTCACAAAAGCTTTGAAAAGAAAATAATGGATGGCATAGAGTCGACAGTAGAAAGGAGAATAAAACAAGAACAATAATAACATCAGTCGGATGTTGTTGTTGGCAAATTGTTGTATTGTTTTTGACACTTTTACTTAAAAGTTAATGAGCAATTGTCCTTAACAGAAACAGACATGATTACAAACGTAAAATGTGTAACTGAGCTATAGGTTGTGCAATAAAATGGATTAAATTTTCGTGTAACAACATATTTAACAGACTTGATAATAAACTTTAAATCGATTAAAGGATAAAATCAAGATAAAACCATTAATGACAAGTCTACATAGACTGTATTCCAAACCATAACTTTTTATGATTACAATATAATCACAATGCAGGGCACAAGACCTAGATATGTACATATCGACAGTTCAATTCCAAACCATGCTATGTCGACTTGGCATGTTTTTTTGCGTTTTTGAGTTTAGATTTTTTCAACTTAAATTCTGTCAAATTTAGGTTGTGATTGGCTAATCCAATCAATAGTTATAAACAACAAAGTTCTACCTCATATGGTTTTTTAGATATCGCCTGTAAACTTTAGAAGCTTTTCCTGCAAAACTCACTTTTTCGACTTGGCATGTTTTGGAATTGAGCTGTCGATATGTAGTAAAAGCATATACGAGTATATGGATATAGGAAATACAAATGCAATGAATTGTTCCACTACAGATGAAATAGGTACGTTCACTGTTTATTATGTATTTTAATTAAGCTCAAAATTTGTTAAAAAATAAATTATAGAAAATAATTGTGATGGAGTCATTGGTTTGATTTCTGACATATGCTCTAGTCTATTTCACAACAATATACAGAGTGGTATTTAATTTTAGATTAGTTTTTTGAATTGCTGATATAAAATGTTGCATTTTTACATTGTGCCAGATAGCAAAGTTAGCCTAAAAATTATTAAAAATATAAAATAAGCGATGAAATTTAAATAAAAGGCTATATACTCGTATTCAGGTTTTTAAATTTGCTACTTTAGATGGTGGAGATGCCAAAGTCTAAAATTATTTTGGCAGCATCGAAAATCCAATAAGGGCCACTCTGGTGTACATACAATTTTGTAATTGTTCTGTTATATAAACTAAATTTACGGTCACACTTGGTAAATATTTACTCAAAAAAGCATAACCACTTGTTTTAGCACAAATTTATTTGACGTTGTTTACTCTTACAAGAGTTTTGCAAGATCAAACAGCATCAAATAAAATAAAACTAAATACTTGTTGTGTCCTGTTCTAAATAAACAACAAATAAAGAACTTTTTTTATCAAATAAACGAGTTTCAATATATTTTATTTAGTGGTTATGTCTTTTTCGGCAAATATTTGCCAAGTGTGACCGTTGTCAGTTTACACGACTGTAAGAAAACTAACAATTTCATTTGCAAACAATTGTCACACAATGAATTTATCTGTCAACCGAAATTGTCAGTTTACACGGTTGTCAGATTGTTGTGTGGCATTGTCAAATTCGTTTTGCAGCTCTGTGTGTGTGTTTAAAAATTTTATTAATGCACACTTTAATTTAATTCTTTAATTTTCTTCCACTTTTTTCAACAATTTTATTAATGCACACTTGTTTGTTTATTATTTATGTATATACAGAGTTGCATTTACAAATAATTTCTATGACAATGCTGCCATTGGCAGATGCATAAACTTTGCACATATGACAATGAAAAGTGTTTGTCAAAATGACAATGACAAAATTTGTGTTAACACGTTTGTTATTTTTGTGTGGCAATGTACTGAAAATGCTTTTTCTTACAACGTTGAAAGACAAAAATTTCAAGTTTACACGGTTGTTAGACATTTTCTGCACATTTTTCTGACAACGTTGTAATATCGGACCATCGTCGACACATAATCATTTTACAATATGACTGTCATTTATAGCCTTATCTAAAATGCAAACGATCCTAACTTAGATATAGTCTTTTCTTAGTTCCGACAGACTAAAATTTAGGTAATTGTTTTGTAACAACAAATATTTTCAGAGTCCAGTTAACAAATTGTAATTTTATTACCAGCACATCTTAACTATAACGACAATCGATCTGATTTTTTATTTTTATTATATCGGCTAAAACTACAAATGCGCAAGATTTGAAAATTATATTTGTAAAAATTAAACATATATTTGCATATTACATTTAGTACATTTTTCGTTACAGAAACTATTTAATTTTTTTGAAAAATATTTTCTTCAAAACCCAATTCCAAGTTTAAGCATCGTTGGCAGTGTATGGAACGATTAGTTATGGCTAGATTGGCAGTCATAAATTGATCAGAACACTTACATCTGGTTGATTTTATCTTTCATTAATATGATGCAAATATGAAAACATTTCTCTGTAACCACATTATTTCGATTTAATAACTTAACTTACATAAAATATACATTTCATTTAGTATGTACTCTTATGTTTTTGCCATCATTCTCTTATTTATCTTTTTATTCAGCTATTATACAAATGATAAAAAGAATTTCTATATACAGAAGTACAGGGAATAAAAAAGCCATTCAATTAATATTGAACATAAATTAACGTATAATGTTGTATTATACAACCAACATCCATTTAAAATATTAACAACAACCAGTCATTATAAAAACAAGGACCAACAAGCAACAACAAGAACAAGATAACCAAGAGCAGCAGCATCTCTCATCGATTGAATTGATTCAATGAATAAACATTTCATTCTTGTCGTAAATAAATGCTGATGATGCATTTGTTTTGGTTTTTTTTTTGCAACGAGGCAACACACGACAGGGACTATCTCAATGTTAATGATCGAATTTAAGTAAAACGCACAAATGAAATGTCTTTAAACAAACTTTAAACTTTAATTTGTTTGTCTGGAGTTGCCTGCTGTCGAAATTTACCTCAACACTCGTACAAATATCGCATAATTATACAAACATTTATTATGGTAAAAACATTGCAGGTCTTACAATATAATAATTAGACATTTGTTTCAATAGACCCAATTCAATATCATCTAATTGTTTATAAACGAAGATTGACGGACTAAATTTTTGGTTTTCGAATAAACTTTAGATCTATCCGATGAGTACTAATAACTTGTTTGAACTGACTATAAACTATTTCAGACTCATTCTATTTCAAGACAAAAGTACCATAAATAATACAGCAGCATTGTGTGAATTGGTTGCAATCTAAGTAATTATTATTATCATTACAGTACCTATAATTATACATATTTATGTACATGTACTGAATATGAATAAAGCTTTAAACTTGGTAGTTTCTTAGAGTTTATTGCAATCGTATTTGTTTACTAACGACAATGTTGTTTACAAAATTCTAAGTGTAAACAAATTGTGATGCTACAATTACTACCGCACTGCTGCTGCATTCAAACAATTTTAAATACCTGTGACTACAGAACATACAGCACACACCTTTTTAATAGTTCTTTTTTTGGTAGAGAAAGCTTTGTCTAAAGTCACATGACCTTTTATGCTTGAACATGACCACTTGTCCTGAGCCACATACAAACACATAGGAATATAAACATGCATTTACATGTGTATATTAGGCCTGCCCATTTTATATCGGAAGTTATTGGATGATCTTTATTTGTTTGATCTTTACTATCTAAAACAGTTTGATGATAAATTTGGATAATGTCAACACATTGCGGAAAATAATAAAAACTTGTCTTAGAAAGATTATTATAGACAAGCCAAAACAAATCTAAATTTATTGTATTGTATGTATAAAACAACAATTTCTACTTAAAAACTGATTGGTACAAAATTGGCATCAATTGGCGAAATTGAACCGATCCAAGTCCAGGGGCCAAATTACCGCATTCGTGATCGAATGAGCTATCGTATCAAAAAATGATTTCGATATCGAAATTATGATAAAATGTACTAAATTTCTTGCTCGATATCGTATGCCAGAATCTCAAATAAGAAAATTGCGATCAATTTTACTCGATATCGAATGCGGTAATTTGGCCCCAGATGTTTTTAAGGCAGAGGTGATCATTTCATAGAACAATTGCTTATTGGCCCAACCCACTACTTTGTTATGCTCTTTTAATTCAGTTGTCTTTCACAAGGCAAATGGTACACAAGCTTAGCGGATGCTTTGAATGTTTTTTTAAAACAGTACGTTAAAAAAATATGGTACCATTACGAGAATTTAATGTAATCAAAAATGCATTTGGTAATTCTCAATGCCTTTTGTGTTATAAAACATTTAAAGGTCACTGGGAAACCCTTTTTTAATTTTCAAGATAGGTTTAAAGATTTTGATGCCCTTGAACCATTGATCTTTTAAAAGCCCCCTTTAAAGTTGGAGTTACAAAATATGAGTTAAAAATACAAACGGAACTCAATATTTTGCGAAGCGAAATAATTTTTTAATATTTTTTAAACCGAAACAATTTTTTAGGTTTACTATTTTATAAAAATCGAGCGTTTACTTTTTCGTTTTACTGTACCTTTAAATTTGTCTCATTTTCTCACCAATACATAAGCATTTAAATTTTGATCACCTCTGTTTTAAGGGCAGCTCTAATACAGTTGAATGCTCCTACACTTAGTCTCTCTCTACATACAAATGTATGTAAATATGTATGTATGTATGTATGTGTTTGATGTAGAAGGGTTTGTTGAGTGTATTCTTGTTTGGACTTAAATATTGCTGTAGTACTGTTTACGAAAAGGACATTATGTTTATGGTTTCGTTGTTGTTCAAGTTATTTTTACAGAATAAAGCCAAAGCATTGTGGCTGCTGTTAAAAGTTGTTATTAACCTTCTGCTTGGCTGGTCTTAACAAGAGAAATTAAAATTCAATAAATGTCTATAAGGGACGTTGATGTCGACTACATGCTCGTTCTCTAGACTCTATATTTACTGACTATGCACCAAACGAAACATCTTAAACTGTTTAACGAATATTAAACGACCAGCCGTACTACAACAAAGTTATTGTTTTTATTTAAAGTGTTTGTTAATGTCGGGACATTTAATGATAATTTTAATAAATTTCAATAATCAATTCCTGCACAACATTGGCTTTAAACAACAAAACCAGTAGCAATAGGTAAAAAAAGTACCAAAAGGGTTGTAAATTGTACTTAAATTGGACACGTGACATTATTAAATTTAATGAAGTTGTCATTTATTTATGGGCAACAACAACAACAACAACAATAACAAAATGAGCTATAGTAGTTTATAAATGTAAACGTATTTAATTAATTAGAAACCCTTTTGCTTCTACCCAATAGGGCCCCTCAAGTAAGGATTTTGGCACAGGCACACAATGTTGAACGTCAACAGAAAAAGGCAAATAAAAAAAATAAACTGGAAAAGTAACAAGGGAGTTCAGTGCATATTGAAGTAGGCAACAACACAAACAACAATAACTAAATATACAAAGATGCATATTTAGAAACAAATATTATTCAAACTTCCTGCTTTATATTCTCCGTTTTGTTGTGTTCTTTTTTTATTTATTTACCATATTCACATTAAACAATGGCAAACATGGTCTTAAATAATGTCTACTTATGTCTAAAGCATTAATTCTCAAAGGTCATTGAAAAGAACGAACCCTTTGCCAAGAAGGAAAAAGTGAAATAAAACAGATAAAGACAACTTAAAACATTATTAACGCTTTTTACCAACAAAAAAAAAAAAAAAAAAAAAACGGTTACAAATACTATAAAAGAGAAATGTGTTAACATGGCCTAAATGTTTCTTACACCAAACAATGTGTATACAAATGTGCTACTCCTAAAATATCCTACAGAAAGAGCGGAGCAAAAACCAATGAAAAAGTTCTTGTTCTCATTTGTTAAACTAATTTGTGTGACTAAGAGCAGCTGTCACTTTTTATTAACTAACATTTGTTGTAAAACATTAAAAAAAATTCGTTGTACTACAAAACAAATGTCAGTTGACACAATCAATCCTTTTGTTACACTCACTGAAGCACATCTAATTTACTTAAATTTACTTTTATACTTACAACGGCCAGCTCTACTTTTCCTTCTTCAACTATTCTTACCACAACTTACAACCTCACAGCACTAATACAGCCAACAAACATTTATTTGCCTTTTCATGTCGCTCTTTTGGTCCTTGTATTTTTTCTTTTATAAAATTTTTCTAAATTAAAGTAATAAAAACCAGCTCCAAAGGAATTTCATCGAAATGAATATTTTTACAATCAATTTTTTTTATTAACCCTTTAACCCTTTTTCCAAACGTGTATACTATGAGCCAGACATTTTTAACTTAACTTGTTCTTGTAAAAATTAAACTGGAAAAGTAGTAAAAGGCAAATATTAATTATAATTCAAATGCTCACACTTGAATAATTTTGTTTAAGCTTGTTTTTGTTTCACAACGCGTAAAACTGAATAGCATCATTTACAACCTTACGACTTTCCAGTGTTCACTCTGTTGCTTCACGTTTTGTCCTCATAATTTTATTTTAATCGTCCTTTTTTATGAAAGATGTTCTTTAATAATATAAAATATTAAAAATTATCAGAAAATTGTATGTACGAGATTTTAAATTATTTTTTTTTTTTTTTGAACACAAACCATCTTGTAAATGATCGTTTCTAAATTTTAAATATATTTAAATATATATGGTGAATTTCACGTCAAGTGATACAATTTTAAAAATCGATGTCTTCCGATTTGGATAAAATTTGCACCAAGGTTTTTATTATTTTTTTTTTAATTAAGTTTTTTTTATTTTTCCTCAAAAGAAACTTTAGACCATTTCTTTTAAGAGCTTTGTGGTCCCTTAATGGGATGCGAGTGGGGTTTCTATAAAAAAAATTTGCAAAAAGAAGAAAGTGTTTCAATTTTTACCATATACCAATCTGGTGTTATGGAATCCAATCTGGTGTTATGGAATTCAATTATCGGGTACTGCCTCAGCATCAAACATTGAAAAAATTCAATAGGGTCAAAATAAATATTCTACGTATAATTACTGCAGCTCCATGGTATGTTAAAAATTCTCGAATCCACAAAAATCTAGGCGTGCCATTAGTAAAAGTCGAATTTACAAAATATGCGTCAAAGTATGTCAGCAAACTTGAACACCATCCAAACCCACTTGCACGAGACATCCTTAACTTTAGTGGCCACAATCGGTTGAGAAGGAGGGATACCCTTGCTTTAACTCAAGCGCAAAATAGATGACTGAATCAGTTGATGTGAAATTTTTTTAGTATCAGAAAAATTTTTGTCTAGCACTGGCTGGGCTAGCATATGCACTATTTTTATTTTTTTTCTATTTATTACTTATAATACTAAATAAGAATAATAATAATAAATAATTTAATAAAATTAATATATAAATGAAAATGATACATGTGCCAAATATTGAAAAATCCTATTCTTAAGTTAAAAAATAATTTGTTTGACAGATATCCCACTCGCATCCCATTAAGCGATTATTAAGGCATTAAAGAAAATTGTATAGGCTTCCTTTTGAGAAAAATGAATGGAATGATTGAAGAAATAGCTATCTAAAGTCCTTTGGACAATTTTTGCTGGGACCAATAGGTGAAAAGTTACACTCATTTAAAAAAAACCCTATCTAACTCCGGCACTTCTGGACTGATAGAGCTGAAAATTTGTGCCTGGCCTACTATTGAATAGTACTAACCTTGGTGCAAATTTCATTCAAATCGGAAGACATCGATTTTTAAAATTGGGCCACTTGACGTGAAATTCACCATATATTTAAACTTTATATATTTCGAATAGTCCTGTACATTTTCAAATTTTAATTCACTTGTTTTCAAGTAGTCATACAATAAAAACATCCAAAAGTTTTTCTTAATATTTTACGTAAACTTTGGGTTAAAAATATTTTCTTATTATAACTTATAAAACAATATACACCCAACTCCTTTCTTACACGGTTTCTTTTTACACGGATTTCAAGTTACACGGTTGAAAAAAAAAATTTTTGTAAAAAAATTTTTAATCTAGTACACGGTTACAAAATCACTGTCTTGTAATTATGTTTGTTTTTATCGCACTTGGCACCATTGTTGAAATGAACATACATAGTAGTAACTGGGAAATCCCCTTATTCGATAACTCTTACCCACTCATTTTGTTTGCATGTTTTATTCTATTCTAATTTTTCTGTTCTTAATTCTGGATTAACAGATTTCGTTTGTTTTTCGCTTGCTCTACCAATTTTTCACCTGTATGAATTATGCATTTTAAGTTTTAATGCTCATGCATATCTGAAATTTTATAGTTTTCAAAAACGGTTTTTCGAAGTAAATACAGTTCTTTATTTCATCTTACACGGTTTTCAGATGACATGGAACGTTCCCCCATTTTACTATAGGAAACGCCTCTTCTTTTACACGTTGTTTTTTTACACGGATTTCTTTGGAACGTATCTACCGTGTAAAAAAAGAGTTGGGTGTTAGTAAAAAAATGTCTGA
This sequence comes from Bellardia pandia, assembly GCA_916048285.2. Taxonomy (NCBI): domain Eukaryota; kingdom Metazoa; phylum Arthropoda; class Insecta; order Diptera; family Calliphoridae; genus Bellardia; species Bellardia pandia. The sequence goes on along the minus strand of OU696529.1, from coordinate 142,625,651 downwards.
AATTAAATTTTGGTTCGCTTTAAATGCTAGTCAACTGTCAATTTACCTCGAATCGTATCATAGGATTCTACTTTATTATGTTAATTTTGACTGATCAGTGATTAATGAAGCCTTTACTTCAGTTAGCCTATTCTAAACAAATCATGAATATTTTATTCCCTTCTTTTAGTTACTTACGACGGATTTGTCTTAAAAATGCAAATGAAAGTTACAATTTTGTTTTGAAGAACAACTAAAATAAACAAATTTGTGATATCGTTATATGTTGTCTGTAGGAAAGTATATGTTAAAGTTGTTTTTGTTTATGCCAATTATTTTACAAAAACCAACTGTCTGTCATCAAGGGATTAAAACGCCTGCTGTACCGTACTGTACAATGTGCAATATTAGTTTGGAATATCACGTGTGATGAGAGTGTGTGTCTGTGCTTTTTTTTTCGATGCAAACAACAAACAAACGAACCAACTAATGCACAGATGTGTGGCTAGATGATGTGAGGTTACGTCCCAGTGTGAAAAAGATTCAGGAAAGAGGCCTTCCTAAAGGCCCTGTTTTGCTGCCACAAGGACACCCAGCCGCAAGGCCTGCTGAATCAAGTTATTTAGAAGGTATATTAAGAACAATATTAAAAATAAGTTCGGAAACTCTACAAGGCAACATTTTATAAAAAACTAAATTTATATTTTGTACTTTCTTCTGGTTTAATGCAAAGGTTTATTTATTAATTTTTTTGCTCGTATTATAAATTGTATTATTGTAGAATATAAAAACACATATTGAAATAATTGAACTGTGAAAGGAGTGCAGAATCTTTTAGAATGTGTAAATATGTCTTTTAGAAGGCCTGCAAAGTTAAGCCCTAGCAATTTTTCCTGCTGCGGTATTGAGCTGTTATTTTATTGTTATTGCTGTTGTTATTATTGGGCATTATAGCAAATAATATTGCACAATATTCAATAGTATTCAATGGTAATTTGCAAACTCACACAACCAAGCGTATAAATGTGGGCTAAATGTTGGAATAAAAGCAAATGATTATGAATTTCGATTAGAGATTAAATTGTCGCAATGTATTTGTATTAGAACAGGCAAATATGCGTAATATAGACAAAATATGGGGCGTTTATGTCTGTATTTGTTGGTTCAAAAAGAATGCGTGTTTGCCTAAGTGTGTGCGTGCGTATTTGTATTGCATACAAGTCCTAAAACAAATATTATCCAGGATGATTAATAAATTCGTAAAATTTGATTTTCATTTGCAATATCTAGTGTAATAGTTGGTGGTATCTACATATTTTCTGTGGCAAAACTTGCATGTGAGAGAAACAATATTTATTTGTCGTTTTTTTAAGGATTATGTTTTTAATCCTTAAATTATTATGGTTCAATGAAAATATGTTATGTATTTAAGGCACATATAAACTAATTCATTCACACGCTTATGCTCACGTAATAATTATCAACCACCATATAAATTAACCCATTTCAATAATCGAAAATGAAGCCTTAACCTCAGTCTGCAATCTAAAGCTAAAAATTTCAAACTGTGAGACAGACACTATATTTTGTATAATTGTTAATGTGACAATTAGTAGAAGATATTCTAGTTCGTATGCGCTTGAATGGAATTGCCGGTCGAGAATGGAAAGGCTGGGCAACTGTCTGTCTGTCTGCATGTATGTAATTATAATGATAATTATATTGCTTTTTACTCCCAAAATACTCGAAGGACATTCGAATTGAATCATATGCTAATGATTAATGTTTTGTAAATATTGAGGAAACAACAACCAAATCATACATACTTAAACCAAACACTACACGAGAGTGCAATATACAACTTTAAGTTTGTGTGTGTGTGTGTGTGCTTAGAATTTTAAATGACAAGGAATAAATAAATATTTCAGGCTTTACATTGTGTATAATTTTATTTTATTCTACAATACAACCCTTAAACGATACACTAATTTATTTCAAACAAAATGCGCGTATAAATGTTATGATCATAACCCTAGTTAGTGTAATGTCAATCAATATTATTCAAACGTATGAGATAAAAATGATCTTAAAATTGTACAAGTAAATGCGTCATATTGGACATGTGTACATTAGTACTGCATGAGCATACAGCAGGGAATCCCTCCCTCCTCGCGAAGCAAACATTGTATAAGTGATTGAATGAATGTATTCAACTATAAAACAACAGTGACAGTCATTTAACCCTTATTACATTCGATTTTGACAATTGACTGACATTTCGTTGACAATCCTTAAGCGTTCTGATGACTTTCATTACCTTTTTTTTATTTTTAATGCACCATTGATGCTGGATCACAAATGTCAATAGAATGGTTTTGTATAAAGAAAAAAATACACAAATTTTGAAAAATATCTTTTAAGTATTTTGTAAATATCAATGCAATGAAAATTGGATCGAAATTTATACAAACTTTATATATTTATGTATATAAATATTAACTTTATGAAACTTATCGGTCATAAATGTTTGCTTTCTACACTTATCCAAAAAATTGCCACAAATAGATTGTATATAAAACCAAATCACAGTAAAATTTTGTAAAGATCGCTCAAAAATTTACCACAGCTCCTATAAAGGAGACATTTCCGAAAATCATTTTAAGGATGAATATTTATTATTAAAAATATTGGTATCAAAATAAAATACAACACAAGTATGTTTGATATATACATAATATATTCGGCATAATTTTATGATGACCGGTCCATAATTATTAATAACTTCCATATAAGGCCAATTTCTGAAAACCATTTTAACGACCGTCATCTCTTGAATTTATTCGTATCCAAATAAAATGAAATACAAATAATTTATTAAATGATATTTTGAAATTAACATATTTTTTAGCTTTAAAAAATATATAAATTGTAAAGTCCGACCGAGTATTCGGCTTCGGTTTCGAAATCAGCCTAATATTCGACCATATTTTGTTTCCAAATAAAATGAAATACAAAATTTGTTGTATTTATGGAGTGCACCATAAAATATATAAACATGTTATAAAATTAAAATATATATATATATTATATATATTATATATATTTTTTTTTGGAAACTAATACTAGTGGAGAGGGCGGCACCTTAGAACACTTTTTGCTTTCAAGCCACATACAAATTTATATTTTTGAATTTTTGACTTTTTACATAATATAACAAAAATATATATGGAAATAAGCTTTAGCTTAAGTCCACAAGTAACTTATTTTTAGTTCGATTTATATTTTTTTATTCTTTTAATGGACAAAGTCATTGTGTTCAAATGTGCCCCCCAGCAGCTTTGAACTAGGCTGGGGCAGTTTTGAACAGCAATTTTTTCCTGTAGCGCTTATGTCCAAAAATAACATAAACAGTTAAATTTTATATATATATATAATAAATTCAATTTATTTATTAAAGGCCTTATGACACTACATTTTTAATGCATTGTTCAAGTTTTGGTGAACAGTACAAATATAATGTTATAGAAAAATTTACCAAGTGCAAAGAGTTCAGCAGTATTAAGATAAATGGCAAACTGTCAAACATTTTACTAAAGTTATCGATAAAAAATGAAGTTATGTCAAAAAAAATGTAAAATTGTTCAACTTAAAATTGACATTTCAAGCTTGATATATTAAAAGTGTTGCTGAATCAGCGGTTTATGGGCAAATTTGGCGATTAACCATTCTTTTGTTCGTTTTTTTGTAATGTTTCTCATAAACAAAAAGTTGACAACATTTAATAAAACAAACTAAACGGCTTTTTTGTTTACATTTTTTATAGTTTGCTTTTTCTAACATTTTCTGTTTCTTTCTATCAATTCTATATCAATTTAATGAACAAAAAATGTAGTGTCATAAGGGCTTAAGAAAAACATAAACATTAACAATTAAAAAAAAAAATCAGATCAAAAATAAGTTTTATATTATTAAGACGGAAAAGGCCTTGCGATTTCAGGTGACATTACATTTTCCTTTAAAGCATCATGATCAGCATTGGATTCGTCATTTTCAGAAAATAAGAGAGAATCAACAATGTTTGGTACTACGGTTGATAAATTAACATGTTCAAAGGTGCCCCCTTTTTCTTTGTTCAAACCTGAACTGACTTGCCATTTCACGGAAATTTATAATAAATATTTTGTTTTTACATAAATATCAAATAAATTAACTTAATTTTGTTTGAAATGAATTTTGGACTGCAATAAATTTCTTTCACGAAAGAAAACGATCACTGAATACTTCTTACACTCTTACAAAAAAAAAATAAAAAAATTTACAATGGCACTGTGAAAACTGAAAAAACTAGCAAAAGTTGTTGACGTTGCTTGAAAACAAGGTTGCCATGTGAAAAACTCGGTTAAGGGTCGGAAAAAATGTTAAACTGAAATTTTTCAACATAGTTCAAAGGTGCCCCGTTCAAAAGTTTCGGTTCAGTTTTTACCTGCAAAAACCGTTTTCGGTCGGACTCCAATAAATTGTATTGTTGTTGTTGCTGATAATCAGCCCGAGCAGTGGCAACAGCCAACTGCATGCAACCAAGTGTAAATTTACAAAACGACACCAATGCCACCACTATAAATTGCAACGCAACAACATCAGTCAGTACAACAATGAGCAATGGTTACGAAACGCCTACAAAATTGTTTATCTTCTCTGCACACACAAAAACACTGAACAACAACAGCAGCAGCACCAAAAAAAGTGGAATTCCTTTTTTCTATACAAATGCATACATACATATGTATAAATGTGTAGTATACATACACGCATGTACCCTGCCAGCATTTGGAAAAGCATTCATCTTTGGGACAAGAAGAAGTTAATATTATTAATAGTTTATATAGTTCCCTATATGCAGGCTTTCAAGGGAACTATATAAACTATTAATAGCAAACAAAAAAATGGTCGATCAACACTTATACAAGTTAATATTATGTTTTCTGACAATTAAACTCAATGCTGCCAAAACTTTCTAGGATAATTGAAACAGCTGTACAAAAGCAAAAACACGAATTCAGAATACTTTTCTTCTAAGGGAACTTTTTTGTTACTACGAGTATCATGACGAAAATGTTGCTTAGTTGAATTATTATTATTATTAAAGTAAAAAGTTTTTAAAAGCATTTAAGCCGTTTTATTATAAATAATGACACAGTTTTTGTAAGTAAAAAACAAGTGAAATTTGTGGAACTTATTTAATTTCTTTTACGACTGGTGTCACTACTTCGATCAGAATTCGATGTCATGCACGGCGAATTTGAACATTATGATGTTATAAGGCAGACATTTCTTCGAGGAAATGCTAGAATTGTATGTACATGTACAGTATATTACAAAACTATATTGCCTATGCGTTTTTAGGAAAATTTGTTTTTGAAAATGGTAGTTTTCTATTACAGATCTCAGCGAATGATAACCTCTACTATTTGTTAATTTCTGAAATATCTGCTCTTTACCTCGCCAGAAAACCGTGTATACATTTGGGTTTATATCTCTCGTTCGCAGCTCTCGTATTTGCAACGTGAGAGTGTTTTACACAGACAGACGGAAATAGCTCAATCGACTCAGAATTTTATAAGGATCAATAATATATAATATACTTTGTTGAGTCTGAGATTAATGTTTCTCAATGTTACTCACGGAATTCACCACTTGTACCCGTGTAGGGTATAAACAATTATGTGGAATTTCAAAAAGACAACAGGTATTACAAAACTTTTGTAACTTGCCATTTGCGATGCAAATTTTTAAAATGGTTTTCCAACATCTTAACAAAAAAAGGACTTTGTTACAAATTTGTTTGGCTTTTCCCATTTTCAACAATATGAAAAATGTTTTTAACTGTTTACAATTGAAATGAGTAGGCAATATAGTTGTGTGATACACTGTATCTATGTTGTATTTTGTTTTGTTGCCATTTTCAAAAAACAAAAACACTCGAATGTTTGTGTTTTCGCAAAGCAAACATTAAATTTGTTGTTTATTTAACACAAACGCTATACGTTAACATTTACAGAAACTTGCTCCATCTTAATAAGCATGTATACATACATATGTATATGTAAATATATACATACATATACATATATATTTGCTAAACGTTGTCTGTACGTGCGTTTAAACAACAAATGGTTTGAATATGTGTGAAACGATTCACCAAAAAATTTAACAAAACAAAAAATTAAAGCAAACAAAAATTAACATAAACAGGAAGTGGGTGTTACAAAACATCAACAACAACATCAACATCAACATTTTTACGTTTTATTACTTTATTTATTGCAAAGAACCAAAAGCTCCACAGTTGCAACCAACAACAGAACGCTAAAGCAGCAGCACACGAGTGCGAAAAAAAAAACAACAAGAATGATCAACTTACTTACACAAAACAAAATCCCAACAACACACCAACACCAACAGCAGAGAGCAACATCAACAAAGACCATGCCAAAGGAATGGTTAGCGTCTAGCTATTTTAACGCTTCGCTGCTTCGGTGAATTCCTTCCTTTGTGTTGAAATGGAGTCAAAGGGTTCACCAAAGATAACAACAAACTGCAAAATCATTTAAAAAAAAACATTGCTAAAGTAACATCACTATTAAAACAACTTACATTGTACATACATGTTACCAAACAACAAACCAAGAATGAAATGCTGATACAAATTTTGCGTGCTAAAGTGCACTCCATTTTGTTGAGCTGTCAATAGGGGCGAATTGCAGCAACAGCAATGCATTGCTCGCCACGCCTATATTGTCAGACAGGTGCAGAATTGACAACAACAAAAAACTACTACAATACTCATATACGAGTACATACATACATACATACATACATATCTACATGCATATCTACATGCATATAAGAGAACAATAAAAAATGTATTAAACAAACTGGTTATTATTATTAGGGGTTATATACAGAATATAAATTGCGTAAAATATAAGAAAACAAAAATGGCAGCATAAACGTCAAGACACTTTGAATTAAATTCTCTGTACAACTGCATAAAATTTTAAATTTTAATTCAACTATTGAAATATTTTAAAGCAGAAATTGTGCAATATTTCCTATGTAACAGCTAAACTTTTACTGAAAATATACTGTCGAGCATGCACTCACACCAACATCAACACTTACATATATGTTCGAATTCTGTACATAATCCTAGCACATGAAAAACAGGATAGACAGTTAAATATACCTGCGTATAAATGCACTTTTCAAAGGAACAGCTTATCAAAGTTCCTTCTTTTAAGAGCAGCTTTTTACACGTAGAAAAATGTTTCAAATTTAATTATTTTATTATAAAACCGACTTCGGTTTTAGTGACTTTGCTCAAAAATAAAAAATTACATCAAATAGGGCTTTGAGAGGAGATGCTAGCAAAACAAAATTGTTGGCGGTCACGCCTATTTTTGAGGGGGCGGGCTTGTAAAGTTGAAAATATATAGGCCTATATCTCGGGAACTACTGGGTGTCTGATAATATGGACCGAATATGGGTTAAATCCAGAAAAATATTTTTTGACCCGAATTTTTTTTTAATATCTAAAATAATTAAAAAAATGTCTATATAAGTGTTATTTTAGTTTATTAATATAAATAGCCAAGACATTAAGCTTTAATTTAAGGTATCATATGCGTCTGTCGGTACTATAATCATAGAATTATAAGATCTCAAAAATTGAAAAAAACATAGTTTTTCAAAATTTTCTATGCAGGATAGGACTTTTTTCCTCTATGGTATACAGAATATCGGCTTCGCATAGTACAGATTCCGGCAACTACAGCCGGGCGGAAGGATTTTCTTCTCTATGGTATACAGAACACCGGCTGCGCATTCTACAAATTTCCTGTAATGCCGGCCAACGGCCGCGCGAAAGGATTTTCTTCTCCATGGTATACAGAACACCGGCTTGGCATAGTACAGATTGTATTTATTATGGTGAAATGTCATAAACTTTCTTTAATATATTTGGATTTATATTACCTACATGGTCATGTTATACCTTAAATGAAAGCCTAATTTATTAACTTGAAAAAATTGTAATTTATCTACTTACTCATATAGACCTTTTTCCCGGATTTTTAGATTTTTTAAAAAAATTTCGGATCATAAATAGGTCATGTTACATATTATTGGAAAATACCTATCATTTGATATATATATATCGTCTAATAAAATAAATTACAAACTTTGGAGCACCGCCCACTCGAAAATAGGCGTAACCGCCCCAATTTTTTTTATTTTAATCTGAATTTAAAATTCTATTAGTGATAAAACTTTGATAGTAATTTGAAAAAAGTCACTAAAACCGACTTAAGCCTTTTAAAAATACTCAAACGTATAAGATGCAAATTTATGTATTGTAACCGTTTAATTAGGACGGTTCTTCGTTCTAATATTTGCATAATGTTGCGCTCCTATTTACACTGATTTTCCTATAAATTCAGAAATTCAAAACAATAATTTTTACATTTAAATTAGAAATCTAGAGCTTTGCTTTAGTTAAAGTTTAGAAATTTGTCTATGATACAAGGTGGCGCAAAAGTAATCCTCCTATCAGAAAATGTTATAAATTTTGCGATTGGCACCTAATGTCAGTTCTGTCAGCAATATTCCGCGTTTTGGAATTGTTTATTAACGTGTATTTCGTATGTGTTTACTACACAAATGTCAAAACAGAACTGACATTAGGGGCCAATCGCAAAATTTATAGCATTTTCTGATAGGAGGATTACTTTTGCGCCACCTTGTATAATGTTTTTATCTTAGAAATATTTGCTAATTCTAAAGCTGAAATACATATAACCTTCGATGAATACAAGCATGTTTTAGCAATTTGGAATGATTTTATCTACAGCTGTTTCAAATATCGGTATTCGCCATTTTGGAGCTCTTATTTGGGTTTGATGCAGTCTCGGTTCTTCACTTAAAATAAAACCTAAGTTTGCAATTTGTTATTAATTAAGAACCATATACATGCATACACATTTTTGGATGACTTTTAATACTCTACATTTTTTATCTTTTCAATAATAGGTTTATTCTTCACTACCTTTCATTGCCACCTGAGATAAAAAATTACAATTATTGTCGATGCAAATATAAAAATTATTGAATCATTTTGCAAGCAAAAAAATATTGAACAGAACTTCTGGTATTTAAAAAAGAGATCTGCAAGTCTATATTATATATTATACTCGTATACAAGTTGCTATGTTAGATTTATTGATTTTTGAAAAATATGTTACTCTCAGAAATAAAAAGAGAACTAACATTACGGTTGATTTCAAATAACTTCTCGCAGTGTTGAAACTGTGGAAAAGAGCCCTCTGAACGCACAAGTATACTTATATAAATATGGTGTATTACAATATATGTGTGGTTTTGCTTCTGTTCCCATAAAGTAAATATTGCGTTTTTAATGCTTTTTTGTATATTTTAGTTTTTTTTTTTTGTAATTTTGTTTTAACCAAGTGTATTTACTAAAATGAAAAATCTGCAGTGCCTGCAGCATACACAACACATACGTAATCGCACAATAATGCTGTGTAAGTAGTTTCATTAAGGTACTTCTAGTAAACATCAGCAAAGTTTTATATGAGATATTTTACAAAATGTCAGTACACTTTTGTTTGGTAAAGGGAAACAAGTGCTACACTATTGCATGTACTTGCGTACAAGTGCAGTAAATATATGCAGTTTTAACCATCTTTTGTTGGCCAAATATGTAAAGTTTTTTTTTTGTTTGTTTTATAAATACTCGTATGTGTACTTTTGTGCTTGTACAATGCATATTTTGGAAAGATACAATATACAGACAGTATCGTTGTAGTCACAGTCATCGTTATACTCGCAGATATTAAAAATATTATGCAATTTTGTGTGTTTTTCGTTCTGGTCGTATAAATACAACAGGCAAGACAATGTGTCGTTCGCCTTTATGTTTTTCTTAACAAACGTTTGCATGCATTTTCTTAGACACAATTTGAAGATTTATGATACGATGTATGTATTTAAATGTTCAATGTTGTAAAAATATATTTTAGAAAATTGTACTTTATGGAATCTTTAATAAAAATAAATAAACAAAGATTTTGTTTCTGATGTCGTCTATAGTTAACATAAGAATTGTCTACAAGACGAATACCATTAACGACAAGTTCAATCTATGACTTTTCATTACGTCTAATCAAATTTAAGAATTTAAAGAATGGCTGGCACTTCTTAAACCTTAAAAGACAAAAGTTTACAAACGACAGCTTCGATTTCAAATCACTGAAACTATTTATACTTTTATTCTCGGTTTTATCAGAACGATGCCGAATGTATCATAAGACTTTCGCAATATAGATGTTGTTGAAAGAAATTAAACGTACCACAAAAAGTCGTTAAGAAGATTTAATGAGTGGCGTTTTATAAACGAAAATGTTCTGCAGCAGCAGACAGTAAATACAAAGTGACACAATTTTATTTTAATTTTTTCAAAACACATTTTTACTCTAGATAAAATGTGTATGTGAAAATTAGTTGCTGACCTCAGACAAGAGTAACAACAATTCAAATTTCAATTAAATACATAGAAAATGCAAGACAATACAAAACAATTTTACCAACAAAAGAAGTTGCATATGTACATTAAGGGCAATTAAATGCGTAGAAAAGTCACAAAACAAAATGGTACATTTAACCTGATTTATGTGAATTTGCATAAGACAAACAAACAACTGCATAATTAATGTTCCCAAAGGAGAAACCTAAAACCTGCAAATGAACAAGCAAAACAAAAAATGCATACAAAATAATGAAACTCGTATCTCAGTTTACACTCAAAGAAAATTGCTGATTCAAATCACTCACACACACACTCGCACACATATATTTCACGGGCATACAATAAAATATACAGATAAACACACACGCTCGCATAGGCAGTCTCACACACCTGTCACTTTACATTAATTTGTATTTAATTATGTTGTCAACATTTCCTACCGTTGATTAAATTCAACAGCATTCAACATTTGATCACAACCGCACGCTAAATGTCAAAATATTTCAAGAAAATCATTTGTCTCATCCGTAATTGCAACAGATTGAAAGACGACTTTGATGATGAAATTTTAAGATTAAAGTAATTTGTTTCTTCTCTTTCTTTCTCTCTGTTTCCATTATATATATCTTCCTCTTCATCACACTTTTTTCCAGTTCAGCTTCTTTGACATTTTTAAGATGTTTTTTTGTTTTTGCAAAGTTGTACACAATTTTAATATAAATACTCAAAATGTGCAACAACCAGCACATGTTGTAGCAATTCGTTGCACTGCTATTGCCACAAATAAATCGGAACCGCTAATTTAGCAAAGCAAATGTCTTAATTAAGTTGCTACCGAACGATTACTTGTATCCTTTACTACAGCAACATTTTGTTTTTTTAAAGCGTTGTTGCAAAATATGACATAATTAAAAAAATGTGTTTTTAAAAAATATATTTATTTATTTATACTCTTCACCATGTGTGATATTGGTGTACATACATAAGTTTGTGATTGCATTTGTTGTATTCTGGATTGTTTAAGATAGCAGAGTCGATATTGTCATGTCCGTCTGTCAACTGAAATTAACCCAGAATAACAAACAACCCTGGTTGTGTCATTAACCAAGAAACCGGCGCCTAAGGTATACACAAAAAACCGGGATTACCTAGATTATTTAACCAATTTTCGACATACATATGTAAATATATCTCGATTACTAAGGCATATGAAATAAAAAGCATTTCAAAGACCATTCCAACGACGCACAGTGGCGCCATTTGAGTTTTTACGTTGCAAAAATCATATCTTTTGAACCGAATAAGATAATTGAACAGTTTAAACAGCATATGATAGATAACTGTTCAGTCTATGAAATGAGCGTTTGGAAAGGGTGCTACGCTTTGTAGGGGCCTACTTATGGGTTATCAAAGTTAAAATTAGTAGAAAAATCAATTTTATGGTAACTAAAAAAATCATTTTTAGGATGTTTTTATTTTTTTTCTTTAGGGTTTTATGTTTTAAATTATTACCCAACAAATTAAAGAAAAATTATTTTTTTTTAAATTTTTTTTTCAAGTTTCTGTAAAATATTAATCCATTACCATAAAATAGATTTTTCTACTAATTTTAACTTTGATAACCCATAAGTAGGCCCCTACAAAGCGTGTAATATGGGTTTATTCAAAACTTCGTCGGCGCTCATGAAAATTTTGATTTTTGCAACCTCGTTTGCTCTACGGGCGCCACTGTGCGACGTGTAAAACTACATATATAGAAATTCGGACCGACAATTTGTCATAATCGGGATGTGGATTTATTTAACCCGCTTTGCTTCTATATATTTTTTTAAATTTTTATCTTAAGTACACTTTGGCTAAGAGTACATTAGTTTCGGCACTGGAGTATATAACATTCTTACATGGTTTTTATATACATATTTCACCATGATTTCGATATCGAAATTATGATAAAATGTACTAAATTTCTTGCACGACATCGAATGTTATAATCTCAAATAAGAAAATTACGATCAATTTTACTCGATATCGAATGCGGTAATTTGGCCCCAGAACTGAACGCATACTTGAGTGTCTTTATCAATTTGTAATACATGAGAAATCCACAAAGAATGTTTAACTAAGAAGTGGCATATGGAAATTATTAGTAAATAATGTTAATTAAGTTGTTAAATATTTTGGAAATGAAACGTAAAGTCGGTTACAAATTGTTCAGTAGGCATTTTTAAACTTACCTATATAACAATTTATGATTGTTTGATTAATTCTTTATTTCTATATAAAAAAAAGACAAAATAAAACAACAACTTAACCCTTAAATGCATACTGTACCATATATGGTACATAAAAAAAATTTACTTTTTTGAATTTTCCGGAAAAACGGTGCCGAATTTATATTTAGTAAGTGATTTTATATAAGGGTAGTGTACTCACGATTCAGGGTTCTGACCTCATGCATTTAAGGGTTAAGACATTCCCAACTAAGTTATTGATAATCATTGGGCAATTTAGATTAAAATTTTTTGGAAATGTTTTTAGTGAAACCAAATTAAGAATGCGAGTATTTTGAAATATGTAAAAGTTGTACAATAACTGTTACAAAAAAAAAAAATAAAAAAAAACGCTTGGTGTGTTAAAAATTAAACGCAAAACAATGACACTTAACTAAATTTGGGTAAGAACTACATACATACGAGGTGTGATCAAAAAATAACCGTTATTTTAAATTTTTTCAAAAAGTATTTATTTATTCATCAATAACTATTTTGTCCCCTTCAAAGTTATCTCCCTTAGATATAATACACATATGCCAGCGTTTCTTCCAATCCTCGAAACACTTCTGAAATGCGCTTTTTGGTATCGCCAACAGCTGCTGTTTCGATTATTCTTTTATCTCCTCAATCGTAGCAAAACGCTTTCCTTTCATCGTTGTCTTCAGTTTTGGGTAGAGGAAAAAGTCAACGGGGCCAGGTCTGGTGAATACGGTGGTTGAGGCATGATAACGGTTTTATTTTTGGCCAAAAACTCACGCACAAGCATCGATGTGTGAGCTGGTGCGTTATCATGCTGCAAAATCCATGATTGGTTTTTCCACAATTCTGTGCGTTTCTGACGAATTGCTTCGCGCCAAAAGGCGCATAACTTCAAGGTAGTATTCCTTATTGACCGATCGACCTTGTGGCAAGAATTCATGATGCACCACGCCATTGCAGTCGAAGAAAACAGTGAGCAAAATCTTCACATCTGACCGAACTTGATGTGCTTTTTTCGGTATTGGCTCTTCTGGACGTTTCTATTGGGATGATTGGGCTTTGCTTTCAATGTCATTGCCATACACCCATGATTTGTCACCAGTTATGACCTTTTTGAGGAAATCTGGATCGTCGTTGACGATGTTCCTAAGCGATGTCTATGCCACGTTGTTTCTGCTCGAAATTGAGCAACTTTTGAATAATCTTCGCAGCCACACGTTTCATGCCTAAAACATCCGTAAAAATTGCTTGGCAGGAGCCGAACGATATGCCAACATAATTAGCAACTTCTCTAATAGTGATTAGACGATTATCCAAAATAGTTTTCTTTAATGCTTCAATGTTTTCATCGGTTGTTGACGTGCTCGGGCGACCAGCATCGTCATTGACATCTTCTCGGCCTTCCTTAAACCGCCGTTTATACCACAATTTAACCTGTGTTCTGCTCATAGTAGACTCGTCAAACGCCGCAGTCAACATTTCAAATGGCTTTGCGCATTTAATTTCATTTTTTGTACAAAACTTAATACAGTTTCTTTGATCCATTTTTGCGAATATTAAAAATCGAAAAGCACACCAAAACACGACTAATCTTTTTATCTGTCAAAAACAAACTGACAATCCAAAATGGCTGATATTACCAACATATACATATAACAGACATGTGTACCAACATAACAGAAAATTAAATGCGAAAATCAAACATACGTAGCGCACGAAATTTTAAAATAATGGTTATTTTTTGATCAGACCTCGTAGATATGTATATGGGGTAGGGGAAACTCAATTCGATACATTCGCTCTGTTTTGAGGCAAAGGGGATTATGAGAACATTGAAGATACATTTGTATATCATTGCATTACATGGCTGATAATTTGCATATTTTCACATGTCAATCAATAGATTTCGCAAGAGCTTGTTTGTCGGTTGCTTCATTGGCATATACGAACATACGAGTACTTTTGATCTGCTGCATCACCACCGAGAATACCTACAATTTACCACTACATGATAAATATGTAGGTACGAGTATATTTGTATGTATTAACGGAAGTTTGAAAATCTGTGAATTTATCCATGCAGTGTGTTGTAGTGTAAGTGTAAAATATTTGCTGAGAAGTAGTTTTAAGGTTCATACATGCCTACACATCGTCCAAACGTATTCTACTACACATGCCTATGATGCTCATACTCTGACGGACGTCCTGAAGAGTTATTACAGGGATTGTCTGATGTATTTTTGTTATTGTTATTTTATATTGCAAAATTTACATTCTTTTGTGTTTTGGGTTTACAATCTATGGCTATGTATTGTATGGTATTGTATTGTGGACTCTGGTTTCTTTCAGCTGTTAACGATACTTTAATTTATGTTATCTTTTGATTGCATGCATATATTTTAGCGCTCTTTTGATGTTCTATGTCAATAACTCTTTGCTGATTAGTTGTTAATGATATTGTTTGAATGTTAAGCCTTTTTAATTTACCAATAATATGCAATGAATAAACATTAAAAAGCACATACAACGTGTTTTTCACAGGAATATCAAATATTCTGCTAAAACTAAAGAAATCCATCTTTAGAATTATTCGATTTGCAGCTAATTCGGTTGCTATATAAACATGTTCTATAGTTTATAATTAGTCATTGATTATATGTGAAACTTCAAATAAAACTATGTAATGTCATTATCAAACACATCGTCTACTTGTTTACATAACAATTACAACTAATAAATATAACAATAAAGACAGAATCGAACAACAACATTAACTACAGTTAAAACAACGTAGAACAAGTGTCATTAATTTTGTATGCATGACACCTTTTTCTTAAAAAAAAAAAATATCCAACCAAACCAAATCAACAAACAATGAATCTCCAACACAACAACAGAAATAAAATCATGCTCGAAAAATAGAAATTATTAAACAAAACGAACCACGAGAGCAATACAAGCCAATTATCCAAGAGTATCCTTTGTTACTTCGGGTTACTTCAAAAGACAATAAAAAGTACTAAGAAGAGTTAGAAAAAAAACAAACTGTGATTATTACAGGCAACTAACGAATGTCAGCTAATAAATAATCATGACAACCGAAACATGAATGCAACACATTTAGAAACATTTAGAAACATACTCACTCGTACATGTTAAAACATAAATAAATACTTTACACTCTTACACACACATTCATACAAATGTCTGTATGTGTGTAGAGAATCAAACCGCTAGTTATTCCGAAATCGTATTTTAAGGCACGAAATGTATTTAAGCCTTGCATTTATTTGGTTTGTTAAGGGAAATGACTTGATGTTTCTTTTTTAAGGTTTGAACTATGACTTTATTATGAGAAGCGGAAAGGCACAGTGGCAGTGGCAGCGGCATTTTATCAAACAACGAATAACTATGAAACAGTATAAGTAAAAATTATTAAATGCAAGTCATTAATTCCAATGCTACCCAAAACATGAGGAGATAAGTATATGCATCCATTTACACACAATGACTGAATGACCCACCTTTTGTGATTAAAGAGACATTTAATATTTAGCTAAATTATTTTATAACTTTTGTACATATCAGACAATTAAAATAATTGTTTCTCCAAGTCTTTTCGTACCATTGTGCTTACGATATGCGATTGGAATGTAACAAGTTTTTCCTAGAATATCTAAATCGGAATATATTTTTACTAAAATCGGAATTCGAAATTTAATAAATATTCCGTGATCCAGAAATTACTGAATTGTCAAAATATTCCTACTATCCTTAAAAAAGAGACGGTTAATTTCTCACTTGCTGCAATTTACAGTGATGGAAAAAAACCTTAAAACGAATACATAATTTTGTTAATAATTATAGCGTGTTTAGATATGCACCTTAATTGCAATAATCGCAATTAACGCCATCATTGATCTCAATATTCCATATAAAATCTCAATTAACTATTGTGCAATAAGTACAAAATTGTTATAATATTGAGTAAGATTTCGAATGCAACACTGTTCACAACTGTGTTTAGTGAACAAAATTGTATAAAATGGCAAATGTCAACAAAAGAAAAGAAATCATTAAAAAATCAATGTGAAGGTAAGAAACACAACAACCATTTAGAGTATTTCTGTATTGTTTTTTCCAACTGTCAAATGATTATTGAGCAAGCTGAAAATTGCGTATGCTTAAACACTTATGCCCTTATTCATAAAAAATTAAAGTAGACTTCAAATGTACTTTAAGAAAATTTTGTATGAAAATTTTGTCTAAAAGCACACGTCAAACCTACTTTATTGTTTATGAATACGGCAGTTAAAATAAGAATGTCAATTAACCGAATATTGACTCAATAAAGTTTCATATCTGAACACGCTATTACTGTCACACTCTCACTACTAATGATCTTAATGTGAATCTATACGCGAGTACTGATAAGCTTTCCATGAATCTATTTCATTGTCATAATTTAATTGCCTAAATTTTATTCAATACTTTTAGTTTGCTTGGAAAAAATAATAAGAGCAATATTTTTAATTTTGTGTTTAAGACACCATTGAGTTTTATTGAAAATTTAGAAGCCTTCTTATATTTTTTCAACACATATATATGGTGAATTGCACGTCAAGTGACCCAATTTTAAAAATCGATGTACTATTCAATAGTAGGCCAGACACAAATTTTCAGCACTATCAGTCCAGAAGTACCGAAGTTAGAGAGGGTCAAAGTTGGACATTTTGGTCAATTTTGGTCATACAGGGTTTTTTTTAAATGAGTGTAACTTGTCACCTATTGTATATAGCTATTTCTTCAATCATTTCAAAAATATTTTTTTTTTAATTTAAAATTTTTTTTTTTAATTTTTTTTTCAATTTGGGCCCTTTTTTTCTCAAAAGAAAGCTTATACAATTTACTTTAAGGCCTTTATAATCGCTTAATGGGATGCGAGTGGGATATCTATCAATCATGTATTCTGTTTTTACATGGAAATTGGTTTCAGGAAAACACGTGTAAATAAACATGTAAAAAAAGACATTGGTCGTATGAAAAATAAAACTTGATTGAAATTAGTTAAAACCAAGGATTTTTTAAGAACAACTATTCAGGTTTATAATATTAAATCACATATACAATGTGTTTTTACACAACTGTAGTTATTAAATAAAAAAATATATGCACTCTAAGCTTAAAAGTAATGTAAAAAAATGTATGTATGACAATTTCATTTTATTGTATACACTAAAAGGGAATTCCCCCATATATGTACTATTTACAATTGCTCTAACCAGTAAATTGGCTTTTATCCACAAAAAGGCAATTCCTCTAAATTTGTGATATGAACGTATTTCGCAAAAATTAAATTTAACAAAAAAAAATTAAGCCCAAAAGATTTTGAATCGTGCTAAATTGAATAAAATCGTGTAAAAACAGAATTAGGTGTATATATATATTTATATATAATCTATCTTCTTCTATATATATAAAATTCAATGTATGTATGTATGTATGTATGTATGTATGTAACGTATGGACTCCAAAACGGCTGAACCGATTTTGATGAAATTTTCACAACATGTTACTGTGACTCTGGAAGGAATAATGGACTATATGAAGTTTTGATTGTACAAACGGGGGTGGCACCGTCCATATAACCCACAAATTTAAATCGCCATATATTGGGCAGTTTTTGACCTACGTCAATGATGTGTGGTACATATGGAATTGGCATAATTAGGAATACGTACCAGGAGAAAAGTGGGTGGGACCACGCCCCTTTTTAGGAAAATTAAAAATCGTAATAAAGTCTTAACTACTGGACCGATCGTCATTAAATTTTCATAATAGGATATTCTTACGAAATAATAAATTCTTGACTATGTAAGCGGACAAAGGGGCATGGCCTCGCCTAAAGCATTGCAATAAATACATTAAAATTAAATAAATAAATGTTTGTAAATATATAAATACGTTTTATTTTATTTTATGACGAGGGGGGGGGGGTAGCAAAGCACACCGGGTTTAGTTAGTAATGTATATTAATAAAAGATTTTTGATTTGAACAATACTATGAAATTCATCGCTTGAAATTCAAAAAATTATATTCAATGTGTTCAATTTACAACTGAAAATCTCGCATTGATCATTTCAAAACTTTCGGATTTTTAAATCCAGGACATTCTGGCATTTCTCATTTTGTAAATTTAAACATAAATTGACACACATATTTTTCAAAATAAGCTAAATTTAAATGGTTTCTTTTTTTACGAGTTGCCATTGGTTGATTCTTTCACTTGCACATACATATTCAAATAATATTAAAGAAAATTAAACCCATAAAAATAAAATCTGCATACTTTTTAATTAGTAAGAATTCATTATAGTTCTGTTCTGTCCGTTTATCCGTTTGCCTCTAATAAGGCCATTACTTAAAATACTTTTGCCAGCAACATTTTAAAAACACGAGTTGGTTAAAAATACAATCAGAAATAGAATAAATAAATGTATTATATTGTACAAAATAGTATAAATTTTGTATGTCGGTATTTATGTATGTATGTATATTAGAAATAGGAATAAATGCTATATGAATTAATATTCATTTTCTATAAAAGAGATCTTTAATTTATTTTTTTCTACTAATATTGGCTATCCACAGTACAGTTGAATATACAGAATAACTGAAACGGATGTATTTAGTTTCTAATGGTTGGCTGGTTAAAGAGAAATAACAACAACAGATTGTAAAAACCACAAACATGGTAATAAAAACACACGTAATCAGGAAATTGGTTCCTTCCACAAAGCGAGACTTGTAAGCTCTAATTAAGTAATTATTTAAGGTAATTGAGTGATTTGAATTCTAGGCCACTTTTATTTAATGTTTTTTAGTCTAATCTATCAGTAAAATATCAAAATGCAATGAATACTCTTTTGGTTTTTCGATTTTTAGGGTGTGTTTGAGGGTTTCTACGTTATTTTTACTGCATTCGATGTGTTTTAAATGCACTTTAGTTAATGGCATTTTAATTAAGTGAAATTAAAGAAATAAAAAATGCTGTTATTAATTGAGAGATAAAAAATCTAAAAATTCAAATACATAGAAACAAAAAAGAAATACATTGTGTAAATCTCTAAACAAACTAGACTCTTGTACACAATTTATCAAATGAAGTTTAATTTTACTTCTAGTTGCGAGTAGTTTTTGATATAAATTTAGCAAATCAAATATTTTGCTGTTTAAGAAATTAGCCGATAAATACTATAAGAAATAATAATGGTATTGACTTATTTATACATTATTATTGTAAAATGTTAATATTGCCTATTCCCCAAATAATTATGTAGGCCCTTGAACATTTTCCTACATCCATTATTTTAATGAAATGTTAAAGAAATCTATTTCAACAAAAGCTGCAAGGATAAATGGTTTAAGTAATGGTTTCTGGAAGCAATAAAGATTGCTTCTAAGTTGATCATCTTCACCAAAACAGGCATCTTATAAAAGCGTAGTAATTGTTACACTAAACCTTTCATCCTTTGTTTATATTTATAGGAAATTCATCTTTCTCATTTAGTAAGAATGATTGTTGATACATAGTTTATTCAAACACCAACTTTTTAAAAAAAACCGGTTGTCGGATTATTCGAAAAATAGCATTTTAAAAACCGGTTTTGAATACATTATTTGCAGTAATTTTTTTAGTTTTTCATTTTTTGTGCGTTCGTGATATATTTTATTTTAAAAAGCAAAAAATATTTATTATATCGTCGTGTTGAATGCAATAGGCTGTATGCCACACAATCATACTTTTGCAGAAGAGACAAAAAACTGAATATTTCTGAGAAAAATTTAAACATACTGAACATTCGTTATATTGCAATAGCGCGCAAAAGCTCTCTTCTAATTGCCTGAACGGCATAAGATAAATTGCAGTTATAGGAGTTCAATTTCGGTTCCAATACTACAATAAAACCAAATTCAATTTTTTTTTACCTACGACCTTTTGCATTCACTACGACGATATTTTTTATTCACAATTAAGCTGTTTGTAAAAGTAAAATGTGACAAAAGTGTTTTCAAATATTTCCAAAATGCAGAATTTCCGAAAACCTCAAAGGATATCTAAATATTCTTAATAAAATTGTATTCTAAAAGGAAAAACGTCGTAATCTTTTTAAAACCTATTTTAATCAGCATAGTTTTTTGTTACCAAAATAAAAAAGTAAAAAAATGTAAAAGTACTCGTAAACGTTTATATTTCTTCAGCTTCACATGAATACTGTTACTGTTTTTAAGTATTTATTTATACTCCATAGAGTTGTGCAAAAAATAAACACAATATAAACAACATACGTATAAACACTCATTTATGCCACACACACACATTATAAGTGTTGTATGTTGCAAAAGCTTTGTACGCAATAAATTCACTTCAAAATGTATTAAAATTTCATTAAAGTCATTAGAATTAAGCAATAAATATCAAACAACAGCAACAACAAAATCATCTTTATCATCATCATCATACACTTGTAGCATTATGCTACTAACAGAGCCACCATTTACTTGGGTCGGGCAAATGTTGAATGATGTTTCTGATGATGACTATGACTTTGTTCGTCTGTAACTACAAATATCACTATGAGTACGTATGTATGTATGTCGAGTGCAAAAGATCTTTTTAGTCTCCCGACAACAAAATCTTTACAGCACTCCAACTATTTATCTGGCATACTCCTGTGTAGTTGTGTCTGCTTTGTTAGTTGATGTTTATTTCCAATACTCCAACTAATTTATTAGCACACAAGTCTGTGAGTAATATAGATGTGCGCGTGAGAGTTGTCTGACTCACGTTGAAAAGCACACTTCAATTCAATTTTCGTACTTTTTAATGCAAACACAATATGCAGGAAATAAAAAAAAAAAAACAAAAGGAAATAAGAAAATTGGCTAGTACCGTCAAGTTTGTACCCTTTTTATTCTGTTTCCCCTACTCATCCAAAAATACTTGCCTTGACGAGTGAGAATTGAAGAGTGTGAAAGCGGACTAAGTTTTTGATAGATATTTTATATGTCATTTTAACTAAATATTTGTAATTTATTCGTATTTGTTTAAATTTTACCATATTTACAATATTGGAAATAAAATACAAACATATTAACATACATATATTTAAATTTAAGTCATAGATACTCAAATTCCTTGTGAAGATAAAATATAAAGGGTGTCCCAACTAGAACGCAATTTTTAAATTTGGCGCCATTCAAAGTGTCATTGTTTGACATTTAAAAAATTGTTATTATTTGCTAGTAGAAGGTACGAGGTTAGTAAAACTGGAGCGCTACACGAATGAACAACGCATTCTCATTGTGAAATTGGTTTACCAAAATGGTGAAAGTTTTGCGGCAAATTGCGATCAATTTGGGGTCACAATAATGCTTCAAAAGAGTCAACTGTAAAGAGATTAATGGATAAATTTGCCAAAACTGGATCTGTTAGTGATGTAAAGACAACAACGCGCCTTCGACCAGGTCGATCGACCGAAAATGTCGCAGCTGTACGTGATGATGTCACTCAAACTCCATCCACCTCAATTCGGCATCGAGCTCAATGGTGTTCGGTATCGTGAAATGATAACCAGTTTTTTCTTGCCCAGAATTGAAGAAATGAATGTGAAGGGAATGTGGGTTCAAGAAAACGGCGCCACACATCATACCGCCAGAGAAACAATTCAATTACTGCATCAGTCATTTCCCGGTCGTGTTATTTCGCGTTTTGGAGACCAGAATTGGCCGCCTAGATCGTGCGATTTAACACCTTTAGAACAAGCCGACGACGAATCAAGCCTTAAAAGAGGAAATTGGACGCTGTATTAATGAAATACCGCAGCATTTATGCAAAAAGGTCATTGAAAATTTAATTAAAAGATCGCGTGTGTGCTAGCAAAGCCACGGCTGCCATCTGCACGATGTCTTGTTCCGTACATAATCTCATTCTGTCTACTTTACGATATAATAAATTTTCACGATTTTTTTTTTAATATATGTGTTTTATTTAAAATTTAAAAATTGCGTTCTAGTTGGGACACCCTTTATTTTAACAATTTTATGGGACTTTGAAAAACTTTATAAAATCATATGAACAAATGGATAGCAGTGAATGATATAATGCAACTTTTTAATTAGATCAATGAGTTAACCCCGCACGCAGATTCAAGTTTTAAATGTACCATTTCTAGTGATTTCCTAAGGCACGGAAAAATTACCTCACGCGCTCACATCTAATGAATACCTACGAGTATGTGTGAATCTATGATTTGTTTTTAAATGTATTTTTTGCTGTTTTTTTTGTATTATTATTTTTTTCAAGTTGATGTCTTTCCCTTATTTTTTCTATTCCATTTGTAAAATATAACGCTGTTAAACGTTTATTTCTATTTGATTTTTATACCCTTCGCCAAGGATGGCAGGTTTAGGTTGCGTTTGTTATTGCGATCCCAAATAAAATAAATATTGTATATACCGAATTCTTGGTTATGTTTTGGTAGAAACACATTGAAGCCTGATATATCCGATATAATTCTGAGAATGATATGGATATTAATAGTCACTATTAAACCGCTTTAACATGTCTATAAATTTTTCAAGTTATATCAAGGTGAAGTGCATATTAGATTCGGCTTAGCCAAATCTAATGGATTGGAATTTGCTATACAAAGAAACAAGGGATAAAAAGATGAAATATTTTTTACATGTTCATCATCGCCACTATTATTGTTCGTTTTAAATAAAAATACGGGAAAATTTCATTTAAAAATAGTCGCTAATATAATTTGTTCGTCTCTCTAAAAATGTATGTATATTCACAAGAAACTTTCATACTTGTTGGATATTTGAAAGGATAAGAAAAAGATTTCAGTAAAATATTAAGTTTTATTCGAATGAAATGTTTGCAGAGTCCCAAGGTATTTATTACAACCGAGTTTAAATCTAAGTATTTTTTAGTCGGTTTTTGTGCAACACTTTTTTATTTATTATTTATTTATGTAATTTGTTCATGATTGTATTGTGTACATGTTGAGGTATGCAGAAATTGTTAGTTTGTTATTTTATAACTCTTAATGAGTGAATTTTAATTTGTCCATTAAGTAAATATTATTATTATTATTATTAAGGAAATCTACAGATAAATGTCATACGAATAATTGTCGAAATTTTTTATCCAACATTTTTCACCCTTTATCGTATCGGTGTGTGTGTAATTTTTTTGAACAATTATTATGTCCGCATTCATCGGATTTCTTCTACAAGATTCACATTTGAGAATTGCATATTTGAATTAATGTGCAAGTATTCATCTGTATACACACACACACACACACAGATACGAGTACATCATGCAGTTTTCTTTTGTAAGTGAAAAATACGAAAAGTGTTTTAGTGAAAGAAATGTTTTTGCACAAACGGTATGCGCTAAAATGATTGATGTTTTCTTGATGACTTTATAATTTTGCACGAGCATTTCAGACAAGATGTTAGGCACAGAATTTAACGAAAAGAAATGTGTGCCTTTTCGTAGAATTAAATATTTAATTAGTTGATATTTGCTTCATTATTATTTGTAGCTTTAGCATTAGCTGTGTCTGTTTTGGTTCCACATTGGAGACTTCATAAAAGTGTCGCTTGTCTAAGAATTTTGTTTCGTAAGTTGAAGGCTGTTTCATTTTATTGAAATATTTAAAGACCAAGCCAACACATTAGGCATTTGTGTACTTCTTTATGATTTCATACAATTAAAATTTCTTGGAGTTTTGAATATTCGCATTTACAAAATTGCCAAAATAAATATAAAAAAGTAAAATATACATACATACATATGTACATATGTATATTTTTAGCTTGTTTCATGAAAATTTTTGTTTGCCAAAATAAAAGAACAACACAAACTAATACCGTCTGTTGAACATTTCAGAGTTTGTTGACTTTTTTAACAACATTTTATTGTGTAGTATTGTTTGTTGGCCATAATCATTCATCATACATATTGCCAAAACAATGTTCATTGTCATATTTGATTTTCAATACGGGGGATTTTTGTGCTTAAAAATTCAAGCAAATCCGTCCGTAACGAACAAAACGCCTGATGAATGTGATTGACAAACTAAAGCTATATTTTATGTGTTATATTTATTTTTTCGCTTCGTTTTTTATTAACATATTTTTTGATTCATCATAAAGTTATTTATCTCTCATAGTAGTCTCACATACATACATATAAATATAAAGGACAACTCTTACAAATTCATCAAAATTCATACATATGTTTGTTGGTATGTATGTGGAGCTACACTGTATAACAATGCTTTTTTATACACAGAGATGTGGGGGGGAGGGGGGGGGGGAATAAACCTAAATTTCGAAAAATACTTATGGGATGTTAATATTTTGAGTTTTGTTTTCTTTTATTTTAGCTGGATAAAAGCCACGCTGAAGTTTGGCAACACAACTAAAAATATTTTTATTTTACCTTTTATGTAAAAAATCTACATTGGCGATCAATCGTTCGATAAATAAATACTATTTTATCACTCAACCTAAATATTTTTTTAATACATTTATTTCGATGAGTTGTATTGAAAATATTTGAAACCTACTCATAAAAAGTTGAAATAGTCGATGACTAAAACTGTAATTTTAGAAATTTTTTTTATTAGGCACAAAATTATCTGCCTCTAAACACAAATCAAATCAACATTTAATTAAGTTAATGGAATGTCGACGTACGCGTATGCATCCTTGAAATATTTTTAAGACTCAAAAAATAGACAAACTGACACATCAACACATTTTTAGCTCTCCAGGGAGTCATCAAATTCATCAAATCCACACGTTGTCTTTTAATTTCAGTGTAGCCAAGAATTAAAATTGAAAACAAAATCACACAAACGAATGCATTGGAATTTAGAACTTATTGAGTCTAAGTTTTATTTTTTTTTTTCATTTCATTTCAAAATGCCAAAAGAATTTGAAATGGTCGGAATGAGGGGAAGTGGTGTGTTTTAAATTAAATTGACAGTAAACAAGAACTTGGCAAAAGATCGGGCAATAAGACATTCAACAAAGTGTGATATATGGTTGAGGGCAAGCAACGCCTTAAACTTATTCTTAAATTAAATGCTAAAAACTAAAGAAAATACTCATTTATACACGGCATGAATAAATAAACAGCCAATGAGACAAAATGAATTGAATTATTAAGTAAACAGTATTTCAACTCTTTTGCATGATGTCGCGTTACGCCCATTTCAAATAATAAAACTCAATTTATTTTTTTTCCTCTTATTTTGAAAACATCGTTTATTCAATTTCATAGGCCGTTCTGAAGGCAATGATCTTCGCCCAATTCTCATAAGTGCTTATTTTTGTTGATATTTAGCCCGTTTTTTTTACTAGTACTATTTGTTTTTAGTCCATCTGTTGGAATTGAAATGGGCGTATCTTTGTAGTTTGGCATACAGTTGATTCAGAAAGTGAGTGCTCACCCATTAATTACATTTTAAAGTGCATATTTTAGGACCACAGTGTGAGCGGTTCTTTATTAATATTTTAAACTGTAATACAAAAACATAAATAAAAATATTACTTAATTCAAAATCATAACGCATAACAGAAAATAGTTCAGTTTTACTGCCGTATTCATAAAAAATAAAGTAGGTTTGAAGTGTGCTTTTAGACAAAATGTTCATACAAAATTACATTTAAAGTCTACTTTAATTATTTGTGAATAAGGGCATTACACTTTAAAAATCGTGTAAAACAAATAGTTTAGCTATTGTTAGATCAGTCCTATTCCTTATTTTTCTCTCTAAGTTGTCTGTCTAAATGGGAGGATTTCCATTCATTTAGGAGTGTTTTTTTTTATTTTGGGGTCGTTGTCTTGTGTAAATCTGAAGTTTTCTGAAATACCCATTTTTTGCACGCTGGGATGGACAAGTTTTTAAACTGTCAATATACTTCTTGTAATCTAATGCCATCGATTATATATGTATGAATTTCCAACACCAGAAGCGTGTTCAGACATCTCCACACTGGTGCTGAGCCAACCCCATGTTTAAAAGTTGGACAGAAATTTTCGCATCTCGGCTTTTTTGCAATATTGTTTGTTTTGTTATAGTTGTCAACAATTTTTTTAATAACAGAATAAGGTCTTTTCAAAAGACTCTTTTGACTATTTCACAAAATTTACGCCACGATTTGTTCGATTTTCGCAAATTTAGTATTATTTTGTGTCTGATTTCGTAGTTGCTTTTCGCTTTGATGGCATTTTTAAACTTTTCTAAATTTAATTTAATTATTTTGGCAACAACCGTTAGCACTCACTTTGTAAAGTAAAAATTACGGAATAAATTTCGATTTTGTTTTAAATTTATGCGGCATAAATGCTAAACAAATTTTAATTTAATGGTTTCAATAACGGTACCACAGGCATTATGGTGATGGTGAGCACTCACTTTCAGAACCAACTGTACATGTCTTTCGCCGTAAATTACCCTATTGTTGACAGTTTGTTATAGCAGTTTACAAAATTCGTGTGTGTTGTTGGATTGTCATTTTAAAATCCCATTAAACTTATATACTTACACCCTATGAAACTTAAAGGCACTTCAAGAATGACACAAACAACAACAATATAAATTATGAATATGAATTTAATTACAAGAAACAGATTCTAAAAGAGTAAAATCAATAGACGAAATTTTGAAATAATAAAAAGGTGTCTCCATTGCTAGCCTACACATTTAATTTTATTTTAATTTAATATTTAACAAAAGTCAGGTGACGATCCATTTAGGAATTGATTACACTGTTCAAGTTGTAAAATGGTACTAACGTGAAAACCATATGGTTGTGTTTGGATGAGCCCCCTGATGAAAGTGCCAATTTGGCTCATTGAGAAAAATTTATGGCGTTTTGTTTGAACTTCGGTCAATTTTTGACCATTTTCAGCCCATTTAAGTCGCTTTTCGTCTACAAAATTTCTTGTGTTATCTTCAGACGACTCGCAATTACTATTTCCACCATTAAAATGCACATTTCAACTGAGAAAATCAACATTATACATCAACTGTATTTCGATAATACAAAAAATTGTGTGCCAATTGCGCTTGCCGTGAAAACAAAGGAAATGTATGATTCGATGAAACTAATCTTGGATTCTGTGAAATATCATGAACATTGTTGGAAAATATGCGCTGATTTGAAATTGGTTGCACTTATCTGTGTTAAAAACTTGAACAGTGTTATTCGAGTAGTTTTTTAAAACCTCTTTCTACTTAAAGTTTAGACATTGATTGTTCTTAAATTTGTGCAAATTGTTTATTTCATCAAATATTAATTCCATCCAATAGTAATTTCTTAATATTGTTCGTTTATTAAACCGAGTTTATAGATAAAACGAATACCCGTTTTTATTAGTTTGACCATCAATTAAATAATGAAATGAATAAACTCTTTAAATTCTCTTGAAAAATAT
The DNA here is from genome assembly GCA_916048285.2 of Bellardia pandia. Lineage (NCBI taxonomy): Eukaryota > Metazoa > Arthropoda > Insecta > Diptera > Calliphoridae > Bellardia > Bellardia pandia. The sequence continues at coordinate 142,597,287 of OU696529.1, read as the reverse complement.
AACAATAAATAATTTACTTATAAACACAAAAAGTGGGGAAAATATTTAAAAATTAATAAATGTGTGAACAAGATTCTTTTTTGGTCTACGATTTATGGCCATGTTTTTATTTTTATTCTTTCATCGTATTTCTTTAAAAGTATGTTCATATATGTATTTAACATGACCCCAACATGAGTTTAAGTATGTACTTACGAGTCGCATACGAGTATTAGATTGTTTTATTGGTAGTGATGGTGAGGTGATGAAGTTCATTCCAATATGACGTGAAGAGGAGTTGTATGTGTTGTTGTTGTTGGTTGGTTGATTTGTAATGAGTTTTTTATTTATTTATTTATTTTTGTAAACATGTCAGCAAGTTCACATTAAACATCTTTAAAATTTGAATTAGTTTGTTTTTTTATTTATTTTATTTTCATTTTTGATTTCTGTTGTAAAAATAAAAATAAGCAAAGATGGAAAATTTAAATTTTTAAGCGGCATATTTGACACGTGTGTCCAAAAGCTGATTGTTCAAAAGGCGTCACATTCGTTCAATTGCTGGGTGTTCTGTCAGTAACAGTTCTTATTGGTTGTGTTCTTTATATAAAATTATCATTTGGAATTATTTTCACTTTGCAATATACATAAATATAATTAAAAAAAAACAAATTATCTCCACTTCTGATTTTTGACAATACATACGTTCAACAATCACTGACTGTGTGGCAGACAAAAATAGGCGTCTTTGAAACTTTTTCCATAATATTTGTACAAAAGTTTAAAAAGATTAAAATATATTCACAAGGGGAGGAAGGCAAACAATCATGTGTGTTAATGTTGGGGTGTCATACAGGATTAAATTGTTGAGTGTAAATGACATTGAGTGTATGTCAATGATAATGTTTATTTATTTGGTTCACAATTCACTTTTCAACATTTTCTCTACCTTATTCATTCTCATTTCTTATTCATTTACGAGTGTAAATAAAAATTGACAAGTAAAATTAATCCTGGTACGAGTATTAAATATGCGTAGATCTTTAGTGCCTTGCGATATTAACAAAACAAAGACTTGAATTCAGAAAAATGTCTGCAAACACCAATTGAGAAGAGGACAAATAAAAAAAAACAAAAACAAACAAATAACAAAGTCATATATGGTCAGGCAAGACCGACCATATAATACTCTACACGCAATATATGTATGTGCAAAACAGTTTTCCAGAAATGGCAGCTATGACCTATTGTGGACCGTTTATTTTCAGTTTAAGTGGCATATAAACACTATAAACACTTTTAAAAGATTTTTACATTTTAAAGTGACCTTCAAAGAATAAGACCCTTTCTGAACTATGAGTATTTATATACCAATCATCTTAAAATTGGACCGCATTATTTGTTTATATATGAAACAGATTTGCGTTGGATACCAACATTTTAATGGTCGTTGAAGTGATTTTCGGAAAAGAGCCTTACATTGGAGCTATAGTCAATTATGGATTTGTAATTTGTAGGTCAGGTGGGTGTGATTAGTTTATTTATGGAAGAAAAACGGAAAAAGGTGGATACATATTTTAGAGATAGAAAGAGATTGTATGTGAATAGGTAGTAGAAAGAGAAAAAGATATAAAGAGAAGATGAAGATGTCTGGTCCAGAAGTTCAGAGTGAAAGATGGAGTGAAAACTCCGAGACATGTAAATAGTCAGTAGTTCATTTCAAGTGAAGGGATCGGATGTCATTCTAACAACCAATTGCTATTTCTAAAGAAAGCGTTTCAAGTCTGATATTTCAGATAGGTCATTGAAATACGGTTGCCCCAGGAGGGTGTTGCGCATAGTGTCCATTGCCGTACAATGAAATAGAAGATGAGTTATTGTCTGCTCCTCTTTTTCATCATTACAACTCCTACAGAAATCATTGTAAGGGAGTCTTAATCTTCTGGCATGATTGCCGAATTTGCAGTGTCCGGTGATTATTGACACTAAATCACTCAATTGTGACCGCTGTTAGTTCAGCATATATAACGTCCGCCTAGGCCAAATAAGTCGTGTAATTGCACAGGTGTGTTCGTTTGCCATATATAATATATTTTTAAATGTATACGTTAAATTTTATTCCTTATAAATATTTTTGTACTTTGTATATGTATAATAATAGAAGAATAAATTTCTTTATCTTTAAACTTCTTTAAATGTATGTATTACATATTAACAAATTCGAAATTACTTACGTTTAGAAATATTTCTAACAAAACTAACAATAATTTTACAATTGAGCACTTAAAACATTTCAAGCTAGATTGAATATTTATAATGAAAACAATAAAAAATTGAACATATGGTCAGAGTAAATGAAACATACAAATCGACAATCACTTAAGAACTTGTTGACAAATATTTTCCTCTTATATCCATTTTTAAAAAAGAAATTCTCATGGGTTAAGCGAAGGTCCTTCCTCATTTATTCACATAAATACGTAGTAGACGAACAAACAATCGAACTTAAAATGTAAAATAAAATAATACCTTGTCTGTAGCTGATTAGCAAATATTCTTGTATGGAACTAATGACAAAAAAAAAACACACACAACTGTCTTTAGTTGGGAAATGAACAAAACGTTGTTAATACTCGAAAACGAAATTTTGAACAAATAAATTAAATTCTAAAGATTTATACATACACGATTACATACATATTTGTTCTATCATATTGGTTTGTTTTTTTATAATTTCTACTTAAACATATTGAGTTGGTTGGACCCAAGCTATTTACTTATTTATTCAGACTAAAATGTCACAAAAATAAGCCTCAGGCACACACACACACAATATGAAAAATACGTTCATACATACATTTGTGCATATGTATATGTAGATGGATGCGTGTATGCAAGTATTAATGTTTTGAAAGAATATACAAAATAATACATATGTATATGTACATAAGTGATACAAGGATAATCTCCTTCGCAGCTTGTTATGACGATGATGATTATTTGTTTATTGTTTGACATTGATGTTGTTGACATTTGCTTGTTGGTTGTCAACTACAATGATATTTACCTGGAAATTTTAAATTGAAAAAAAAGCAATATTTCCAATCCACGACTAAATTACTAACGTGCCAATGAAGCAAAGAAGATGCTTAGAGTATAAAGCAGGCAAAAACTTATTGACAATCATACATATGGATGGATAAGATCTTAATAGGGGAAAATTTAAATCTCTTTTAAAAATATATACTTTCACATAAATACATACATAAATACATATGTATGTATGTGCAAGGTAAAGAGAAAAAGCAAGAACTTATATCTGAAAAGTTAGAAAAATAAAAAATGTAAAACACTTGCTGCAATGTGAATTTAGTTTAATAATCAATTGCAAGCAGCTCATTTTTCATTGTAGGTTTGAACATCTTCATAACTTTTCTTCATGAATTTAATTGCAAATTGGAATTTCTTCAACTTATAACGTAATGCAATGAAATGATTAGAATTATAATTAACATAAAGTTATTAAAAAAAAAACTCTCAACTCAAATGAGTGAGACAAACAATAAACGAATTTCCACTGAAATATTCATATTCATTTTATGCTGATTAAATTTGTTAATAAAAATCCAATTTAAAATGAAAATAATCAAAGATTCCTTTAATTTTCACACACTTTCTCTGACTTAATCAGAAGTTGAAATTATCTTCCAAGTTCGTTTAGTCTTTTTCATTTTTGGTTAACTATTTTCCGGTAAATGGGCTCGTTTTTAACATAGCATTGTTTACTTAATAATTTATTTAATTATTACCGCCACATGTTACTTTCTTAAACAACTACTCGTAGATGCGTACGTACCTTCTATTTACATGCATACATACATATGTTTACTTATGTATGTCTGTATGTGGAATAATTATTTTTTTATTCTGAAAATCTAGTGGAATGAATATGTTCATATATATGAATGTATGTACATGCTGTTAATTAATGCCCTGTGTAGGAGACTAAACATTTAAACAAAATATTATTGTTTTCTTTGTGAAAATCTCTCACTTTTTGATGTGTGTATTTGTTTGTTTGCGCGCAACATCATTAGAATGAAAATCCTTCGCGTGACTTTGTCTTTTCCAGCAACAGAGTTATCGGCGTTTACGTAAAGATTTAATGTTTGCTTGCTGGTTCAACAAAAACAAAACAAGAACTACGGCGCATGTGTGACTTTTGGTTAAACCAGAGATTAGGGAAAAACCAAAAATAACAAATAAAGAAAAATTGTATTTATTTGCTTTTAAATCATGAAATTTATTTCCAAAAAATGTTTACTATTTTTCTTGTATTCAATTATAAACAAATACTAAAAATTGTTGTGAAAATTTCATCCAAAATGGTTTGAAGAAACGAAATTTCATAGTATTTTTAAAAAATGTTGAGCGTTTAATTTCACAAGAAGATCATATAATCTAAGTGTGCGTTTGATTTAGTGTTTATTACAAAATCTACTGTATTTTCATGAATTGTATTAATTTTTAAATCATCACCAAACCGAATGACTACAATCATTTAAATTACAAAAAGCTCTTGTATGGAAGGAAATATTACAAAAATTAGAAATATCGATTTACTGTAAATATGAATTTATTTAATGTTTTTTGTAATACAAGAATTGTTTTTCACTGCTTTTATTTAAATATATTATTGAAAAGTTTTAACTTGGCTGTGAATGACCATCTCTTACACGTAAAAACATGTATTTCTCTCCCCGACAAAGTTTTGCCGGGAAATAAAATTACATTTTTCTGCAAATTCACATACAAATTGTTCATTCAGTCTAAACACAAACAAAAACCAGTTAGAGCCAGTTTTTAGAATGTAGTTCAACCATGTTTATTGTTGGCGTTTAACCCTTCAAGAATGGACCTTTAAACGCTCGATTCATATTTGTCAAAAGAAATCAGCTGTTTAAAAGTAACTACTATAAAATAAAAGAGCTGATTGTTTTAAGTTTTATCTTAAAACATAAAATAAATTATAATAAAATGGATTTTTCCTGAGATCATGAGGATTATAGTGATTCGGAAATATATAATAATTTACTTTTTTTGTTCACCAATTCAATTAATGTTTATATTTCTTTCGAAGTAAAAGTGGTTGATCGTTTTAAACTATTTATATCGACCTTGTTCATTTTTATGATTTTTTATTGGTTTTTTCTTTTGCTGCTTTGATTTTACACTGTTTTTTTCTTTTGCCGCTTTTATTTGTTTATGTTTTAGAGAAATTTTATAATGCTACCATATTTATATAAGAAATGTTTAACGATGCCATATTTTTATTATGTGCAAAATATGGTAACATTAAATAATTTGTCGTTTCTTAAACTGCCACTGAAAAACGTCTAGGTGGCTTAAAAAAAGTTTAAATGTTATTAAAGTTTAACTAAACCACTAACAAACCAAGTTTAATCCGTCTCCTAAAAACTGGTCCTTAGTCATATCATATGAAGTTTATTTTATTCTTATAGAAAATTAAACACTAATTTCCATACAAAATTTGTTTCATAAACCTGTTATAAGCCTGTTGTAAGTTTTGATAAATAAGCTGGTTAAATAATATAACACTTTCTTTGCCAGGTTATTCAATTCCAAAAATATAAATAAAAACAGAAAAAATTACTTTAAATATAAATATGTAATTTGAATTTCTTCAAGTGCTATAAATGAAACATCAACATTATTTTAATTCCCCACAGGATAAATAAAAAACAAGCGTCTGAAAACACGACGACAAACTGTTTAAAGTAAACTTAGTTAAATGAATTAACTGCTGATAATGCAGTAGTAGTCTCACACTATTTAGCAACATTTATTGTATTTAGCTTAAAGCAGAGTGTCTTCAACTAAAATTAAACAAATCAAAACAAAAACTCTTGCAAACAACTGCAGTAGGTACTTCTAACAAATAAACATAAGCTTAACAATTTTACATTCTAAAAATGGTTGGGAACTTATTTTATAGACACCGAACATGGCACATGAAAACATGGTCAACACAAACTAACAGAAGTTGTATTAGTACCTGCATATCTGCAACTACAACCAAAACTAACCGGAGCAATATTAATATGAAAGTCCTAGAGTAAAATAGTGCGCAAAAACTTGAATGAAAAAAAAACTCATTGCAGAAGTTCCAGTTAAATATAAAATTTATTCATACATGTAGTCATACATTAAGGGAACATAATGTAATTAATATAAAGTGACCACAATATGTTGGTCTAAATTTACTAAGAGTAAACATCTCTCAGTATTATAAAAAAGTTAAATTTGTGGGCATGAGTGAGTATTCATTCTCATAAAGAAAACAATTCCCTGTACTTATCACCCACACCTCATATATAGTTGGGTGGGGTGGTAGAGAAACACTGTAGAAAAATACTCATGGAAATTTCAATATATTTTCTTATTTAATCTATTGGTATTTGTACCTTAATGTGATTCAACCTGAAAGAGAACCTGAAATTTTATTCAATTGCAAAATATTTTCGTAAATGTTAAAAGAATCACACAAACAATATGAGAATAAAAAGGCAATTAAATAAATTGTTTTAATATAAAAACACCATATTTTAATTAAATACAGATCTGCAATGAAAACAGCTAAAATAACAACAAGTGAATAAAATTAGCTTTAACTTTGCCACTTACTCACACATATTGTAAAAAAAAAAAAAAATTAAACAAAAAATCAGAAATTTAAATTGAAATTCTAAGATTTTTTGTTGCTGGTGATGCATGGAATATATAGTATCGAATTAAAAAAAATATTAAGTGGCCATAAAATTATTTTACAATCCACACAATCGTTAATATCATACGAGTAATATGGCTGTATGTATATTACAGTGTCCCAGGGAACTGTTTTTTGGGAATCTTTTGTATCTGTACTCATACAATGTATATTTACAAATGTACTAAATGTACAATAGATTTTTGAATAGCGTCTTACGTTCCATGCCTGAGGTTGAATACACCGTCCAACAGTGGTTTTTGGACTCAAATACATGTTTTCTAATTTTAAAGAATTTCTAAGTTTTACGGATATACGAATTAAAAAATATATTAATATATAAATGAAAATGATACATGTGCGCCAAATATTGAAAAATTCTATTCTTGAGTTAAAAAATATTTTTTTTTGATAGATATCCCACTCGTATCCCATTAAGCGATTACAAAGACCTTAATGTAAATTGTATAAGCTTTCTTTTGAGAAAAAAAGGGTCCAAATTGAAAAAAATTTTAATTTTTTTTTAAATTAAATTAAAAAAAAAATATTTTTGGAATGATTGAAGAAATAGCTATCTAAAGTTCTTTGGACAATATTTGCTAGGGCCAATAGGTGAAAAGTTACACTCATTTTAAAAAAACCCTGTATGACCAAAATGAACCAAAATGTCCAACTTTAACCCCCTCTAACTCCGGCACTTCTGGACTGATAGAGCTGAAAATTTGTGTCTGGCCTACTATCCAATAGTACTAACCTTGGTGCAAATTTCATCCAAATCCGAAGATATATATTTTTAAAATTGGGTCACTTGACGTGAAATTCACCATATGTATCGTTGGGGTCATGTAGAAAGGCCCTAAACTCGCTATTTTTTCGAAATTAGTTTTTTTTGCGATTCCAATGCATTTAACGCAAATACACCTCCTCACAAAAATTTATTGCAATAGTATAAAAAATAGTAAAAATAACGCTTTTATAAGCAGTTGTACAAAAAAAGTTACATGTTGAATATTACAGTTTCTCTTATGTTTTTACCTTCTCCTGTAAAGTTTCAAATATGCGAGTTAGGGCCTTTCTACATGAGACCATCCATATGTAGAATTTTTTGTGGAAAGTTTCTGTAGATATGAAGATTTTCAATCTCTGGAGTTGAATTAATAAAATCATTGTTCCCAACATTTTCCCTGCGTTTGAGTGATATTCTGATAAAATTTTGTTATCTGGGATACTCTAATATACACATTTGTGTGCATACATATGTTTGTGTATTTGTTAATAATTACTTTTAAACAATAAAAAATATATAAAAACAATAAAATATATATAAATGAGAGATAAAAACTGACCATTAACAGTATATAAATAATTCACAGAAAAAAGATCAACAGATTAAAACATCCCATAAAAATAAAACATTTTAAAGTATTTAAATTTCATGTTAAAATTTATAAAATTAAAACAAATAAATTTACTGGCATGGGTATATCAAGTGCCAATAAAAATAAATTAAAAAAGTAAATATATTCGGTCCATCAACACCTTATGGAAAAACTTCCGAAGCCAACAAATGATGGCACAAACAAACAAGAAAAATGTGCTACAAAGTGTCTCTTCCAGCATTGACTTTTATTAATAACAATAAAAAATCTTATGTTTCTATTCAAAAAAAAAACGAAACAAAAATATTACTATTTACTTTAATTTAATACACTTTCAATAACATAGTTTTCAGTTGCTTTCCTAAAACTACGTAGGGTACACAAAAGTCTTATTTTAATGGTAAACGTTAACAGAAACCAACATGATCAGGTGTAAATATTAAATGGTTAAATTAGTAAAATTAGTGCTGTTCTCACTAAGGGAAACAAAACCAACGAATGAAAAAGAAACTGCTCTAAAATTGAAATTAACTCTAAATGATAATAAATAAATCCTCAACCAAAAGGAAAAAACTCATAAAATAAAAATTCTCGGCCATAAAATAATCCAGCAAATACTTGTCCAAGTCTTAACAATGAAATGCTTCAGTGCGTAAGTGATAGTAGGGAAAGAGAGTGCAAAGTGTAGGTCATCTAAATTGGATGTTTATTTAATAGCGCCCTATAATTTATACTTGTGCACTACTCGTATAGCTATAGTTTTGAATACTAGTATAATGTCTACTGTTATGGGTTAAAGGTTTGTTTGTTTGTTTGTATTTTGTGTGAATGATTGAGGTTTTTGGGATAATTAACTTTTATACGTTTTTATAACTAGATTAAGACGAAACTATACTCAAAGCAATCTATTGAGTGACATGAACAAATATTTACATTTATTTCTATAAAAGAATTTAGATCGTAGCCATAAACTAGCAAATAAAAGACATTATTTTATTTTATTGTATACTATTAAAATGCTATAAAAATTCATCTACACCAGTAAAACAAACTCCCCAATTATTCAAGCTTCCTATAATTTCATTTAACATTTAACACAGGATTATTTGCGCATCACAACTATTTAAAATAATTTATATTAATGGACTGAATTTGTTCAAAAGCAGCAACTTTAAGGATTTAAATTCTGAATTGCATCAAAGCAGTATACTCATGTACATTGTGGAAGGTGTAAATGCTAAAGCAAGAAGATAAACATTTTAAAATATAATTATAATAAATTAATTCTTCATCACAATTTACAAAAAAAAAATCTTACAAACAACGTTATTGCAGTCCTGTTAAGAACGTTTAATCAAAGACTATAAATATAAATATATAATATATTTATAGTCTTTGGTTTAATAGTTGCATAGGAAAACCGTTGAAAACAGCATTATCGCGAAATTATAAACCTGAAAAATATGATTTACAACCCAACAATGACGTAGTGACTGTTTGCTTATAAAAATAATAAAGCAGTGTTTTAGATAACACAGTACAACACAAAAAAAAAATACGGAGTTCCGACGATTGATTGTTGTTAAAGAGACCAAAAAAAATATACCTGTGTCGGCGTTTTGATAGATCACATCAGAATTTCATTTAAGAAGCGGTGAAAAATTCCCAGCTCTGGTCTGTTCTTGCATCCTATCATATTGGTTTTTAGTGTTTGTGTTAAGTTTTGGGTTTTGGTGTGTTCTGACATATATAGTAAAATTTTATGGCCAACTTTTTTGTAGAACATTTCATCAACGCCCTTCCCCTTTTTCGTGGTGTTTTTTACAATTTCTTAAAATAAAGCCAAAAATGCCGTTATGAGGGGGGAGTTAGAGGGTTAATATGTTCTAAAAAAATATTTGCCATACGATTATCTACAAAAATGCTAAACATACCCTACACCTCAGACGTAAAGAAAACATAGTTTTATATACCGATATGCTGCAAGAACAGGCCAGAGCTGGGAATTTTTAACCGCTCCTTAAATGAAATTTTGATGTGATCTATCAAAACGCCGACACACGTATACTTTTTTTTTGGTCTCCTTAACAACAATCAATCGTCGGAACCCCGTAATTTTGGAAAAAGTTTGAAATTGTTTTACTGTGTAATAAATCACGAACATAATTTATTGTCTTTATAAGTATTTATTCGTTAACTTTTTTCTAAAAAAAACCCATTGCTAAGAAAGCATTGTGAAATATTGGCCTGTTTAATAGCTCTTTTACTATTTGATACCCAAACACAGAGTCATTTTGGGGGAATAGACCAGGGAAAGTCGAAAGTAAATACAATTTATGACTAAAATCGTTACTTTCCTAAAAATGTTAAATACTTGTCTGGCTCAAAGAAAAGGCTAGAAATGAATTTTGAGTTTTTGAGTTTTTTGATTTTCTCAATTTAACAGAGAAGAAGAAAGTGCGATCCATATAAATAAATTTGATTTTGTGATGGTTTCAATCATTTTACACTCTCATCTTTAGTTTAATTGTTGCTCTGAGCAAGGACATCCCTTTTTGCCTGGCAACTTGTAAGTTGCAAAATAAATGTTATTTTAAATATGCATTTATTTATTTATGTTTCAAGTATGTTCTTTTCAGAAAATATACTGTTGTTGGCATCGTTGTTGCTGTTGATGTTCGTGTTTCTAAAGACAACTACAGCTAATTCAATTTTATGCTCTAAATGTCTCATCCATTTGTAGCACATCTCCTTACAGCACCAACTGGTGAATGGGTGCTGTTACTGCTCACAGTCGCTCTAGTTACTGCAACAGCAATACTTACTATTGCTACAAGATACAAAGTGTTGATTTTTTCATCTTTTATTTATTCATTGTTCTGTTGTTGCTGTTTTTAGTATCTGATGTTGGTGGGTTGTTTGGTTGCAATGTTGTTTACAATTAAGGAAGCTCTTAAGTAAATGACACTGACAAGAACTTTTAAGCAAACACCAGGATACTAAAAATACACATTTGCACATTTCAAACAATACAAATACATATGTAAGTTTGCATAAAGTAGTTTTATATATATTATAAAACAATCATACATACATACATACATTTAAGGTCATTTGCGAGGAAACTGTCATAATTCAAAAATATTCAACAGTTTTCAGAATATTTAAGTAACAAAACGTTTGCAATGCAAATATATATTCATTATTTGTTACTGATTAGAGAATATTTTTCAATTAATATCTATAACGAAACAAGTTAATTTAGTTCATTGTCTAAAAGTATAAATTGCTTGCTGTTATAGTAGTAACTCTGTGTTTAAGTGAAAGCTCATTGTCACATAAAGTATTCAAACTACCAATTTGAGTTTAGTTAAATCTTTTATATAAAAATTAGCACATTTTTAGTTATGCCAGTGTTTTTGCCTATGAATATGAACGATATGTTGCATGTGGTTACGTATAACTTGAAACAGGGGCAGGAAAATGTCTATAAAATAATGAATACATATTTGTAATTTAGTGTTAACGTCAATGTCTTATAAAACAAAATATACACTTACACTAGCATACTTCTTAAGTATGTATGTACATTAGGGGATAACTTTTAAAACTATTTGCAAATATCAAGCGATACGGTTTTATCTAAAGCTAGATTTACACGATTGAAATTTTCTTCAAAATTGGTCTTCAAAATTGCTCTTCAAAATGCTTCAAACTCGTGTAAACAGCATAAATTCTTTAAAAATTATTTATTTAATAGTAATTAATATAAATATAAATATAAACAATAAATTTTGAAGAAATTTATCTATTAACACGAGTTTGAAGAATTTTGAAAAGCAATTTTGAAGAAAATTTCAATCGTGTAAATCTTGCTTAATATTATGTTTATGTAGATTCAATATGAATCTACTTGATTCGCTCTTAAAATTTTGTATGGTGAAGCAAGTTGTTTCGGTCATGATTTGGGTGTGAAGCCTGAATAGAGAGCGAAGCATGTACCGTGGAAACATAGTATAAATTAGTTAAACTAACATTTTTACCAACTTGTTTAATATTTACTCATTTACTAATCCTGTCTTAATAGAGGCTCCTACTATGTATTTTGATGCTATATCATATTTTTCAGTAAATTTACTTTAATTCAATATTTTAATATTTTATAATTGTAGTTTCTTGCCATGTTTATATGAATATTCTTTGTAATATTAGATAATTTTCCACCAGTATCTATTTTAATCCAAATCTTATAATTTTTAGTTATTATTTAAACATTGTGTGAAGTTTTTCCCCCAAATTGACATAAAAACTGTTTTTATTATTAAGATACAACATAAGGTTATCACCCTAATGTAGATTGCGCACATACATTTATACACACAAATGTGTGTTTGTATTTCAACTTGCATTTATAGTAGATGTTTATATACATACATAAATACAAGATGATGATGATGCTTCAAGGAAATTATGGGGAAAATTAATGTTGACAAATTGTTGTTTTAAAGCCACACCAAGCCTAAATCAACATATTCAAAGATACATACACATTCTGCACATTTATCCATAGAAATGGCAAATATAACTAACTACCAAACATTGTGCATATATTTGATTTTATTTACTACAACACACTTTAGCATATGCATACATGCATATTTACAACATAACATTAGAGTAAAATACTGCATTTAATTTATGCATTAAAATGGATTTATTTTAAATGATTATTGTAGATTTGTTAGTTTTCCGTATGCCCTACATTGGACGAAAATATTTTACCAATATGGAAGAATGAATGACAAATCTCTGACAATTATTTTTATATTCCAGATTGTGAATTTTATTCAACACCTTCGTTTATTTAAGAGGCGATCTGTATTTATCTGCATTTAATAATTCCTTGTATAGTATCACAAATGCCACATTACAATAATTGTTTTATATTATTCATTTACACCGTCTAATGACGAATGTTTACACTTAAATTTTCCTTTTACAAATGAAGATTTACCGCCTGACCCACAATGTCGAACGATAACGTTCGCTTAAATAAGACTTAAGATACGAACTTTTTATCGTGTCTATTTTTTACTCAATCAAGTTTGTTTATTCCACAATCAAGTTTGTGTCTTAAATCTTATCTTAGCGATCGTTATCGTTCGACATCATGGGTCAGGGGGTTAATGTAAGAAATTATGATAAAACAAATGAATTCGGAAATTGATTTTATGTTAAATTAAGCAATTTACTTCTGCAGCAGCCACCACAACAAAGAAATTATTTTAATAGTCGTTATAACAATATTAATATTCAAACATTTACAACTGCCTGTTAAAATACTGAACAAGTTTAACCAGTAGATTATCCAAGGTAATATAAATATAGTGCAAAATTGATATAGAATAGTTTTGAAGAACTATCGAATTGTCTAGACATTTTCGAAAGTTCATACATATAATACAAGGTGGCGCAAAATTAATCCACCTATCAGAAAATGCTATAAATTTTGCGAGGCCCCTAATGTCATGCGAAATACACGTTAATAAACAATGTTACGCTACACTGCTCCAGAACGCGGAATATTGCTGACAGAACTGACATTAGGGGCCAATCGCAAAATTTATAGCATTTTCTGATAGGAGGATTACTTTTGCGCCACCTTGTACATATATTTTTTGACAATTTAAATATTTTTTATTTTCTATGTATGTTTTAATGTAAAAAAATTGCTACAGCCCAATAAGCATAAATTTTTTGTGAATTCCAATGTTGGAATTCCAGTGTGAATCCAAGCTTGAATTACATCCATCCTCTTTGCAGTCTGTTTGAAGTTTGTTAAAAAACAACATCAAATTTTGTTTTAAGCATATGTTAATAATGGCACAGAGTTGATGCAAATCATTGGCGGCGGTGATGATGATGATTTTATAATTAATTTTTCAGAGAACAGGTTCGGTTCAACTGGAATCACACTGTTATTTAAGGCTAAAATAACACTGTAAATGTACTGTTTTGTTCGACTGTAATTCAACACTGGAAATTGGAAATTGGAATTGCTTATTGGGAGTTTTGGATTGAAAATACATATGTATGTATCACAATATAATAAATATCTTTTGAAATTCTCAATAAATGTTAATAAATTATTTGCGTGTCGATTTTCTGAAATCTAGTGTATTACTTAGTAATGAGCTTTTCTGGTAGTTGTATTTTAAAAAGTAATAAATGTAAACAAATATAATTTACAAATTTAACATTTTGTGTTACTGAATTATAAAAATTTTCAAACATACACAATAAATTTAAATTTAAATTCAATCATATGAATTGTTAAAGTGAAAGTAAAAGTAAAATTGTTTGTCATTTTTAGCCACCCACCCAGTTGGTGTCTCAGAAAAGTTCCGCACACAATGTTTGTCTTATGGCCGAATTCTCGGTCATTAGTTAACCATTGGTAAACTAAAATACTAACTATTGTTTAACTATTACTATTCAGAATGTGAATGTGAATTTAGTCATTATTCAAATTCGTATTTTCATAGCAACAGCTGTTATTTGACTAATAGTTAACCAACGAAGTTTGGGGGTTTAACTAATGGCAAACTAAGCATTGCGAATAAAGAATCATTTTGCCATTAGCTAACTAAAGACTGTGAATTTAGGCATTAGGGGTTTGCAGGATTTAGTTAAATATTCATTAATTTGAGTTTGCTGTAAACATTTCGTTAGAGATAAGAAAGTAATTTATTAATATTTAATTTGTTTTTCTATACACTCCTACATGCTGACGTACTAACCGACAGTCATAAATATTTATACATATATTTGCTTATTTATTTAAATATACATAACTACTAGTAGACCTGCTCTTGAAACTTGTATTTATTATTCTAAAATTTTTCTATTTAAAGATTTTTAAAACATTTAAAATAAACCGTATTTCCTCAGGACACGAAACTTCTAAGTTCACAACTTTTGCATGCTAAAGGTGAATGTAAATTTAATATATTTTTTACTAGATTATAAAATATAAAATTTATTTCAAATGCTAAAAACATAGTTTTTAAATACCAATTTCACAACTTTCCATCGATTTCTGGCATCAAAAACAAATATATTTTTAAGGCCCAGGTCTAATAACTTCCTATCATTGTTCTGAAATAAAAGGTTGATGGATAGAATGGGGAAACTAAAGTTAAGTTTTACAAAATGTTTGTATAATTTACTTACTTGCATTTAAAAAGTCTAAAGGGTAAATTATTTAGAAGAAGGAAACTTCAATAGAAGCTTATTTGCAAACAATTGCTGGTGCTTATTTACTTATATGTACTTTTAAATAGATAGAAACATACATATCTCTGTATTGTATGTATATATGTAGCTATATGCAAATATACTAACAAATGAAGAGAATTAAGAGAAGTGAATGTTTTGAGTATCAAGAGGATAATCAAGGATATTAGTGAATTGCTATTTAAAATAAATTGATTTGTAAAATTATAACAAATTCAAGTAAATATTTACAAGGACAATTACATATATTTTGTATTTACATATGTATGAAGGAATGTATAAACGTACATTCTTGTTAATAAAATTGTGTTCTTGTACATAAAGATGCATATGTATGTATATGAAACAAAAATTAAAAAGCAAACATAATTCTATAATTAAATAAATACAAAAATATACATACAATGTAAATACATATGCTCATGTAGGAACATTAAATGAAATACATATATTCGATAAAAAAAAACAACTAAAATCCATTTGTATAAAATCTGTTGACACCATCAACATGACTTGGAGAATAATTCTTTAATTAGTCATTTAAAGCATTTAAATCAATTCCGAATGTTTGTTCTTTATTGCCAAATACTCTAGATATTTGAAAAACCAATCAAATGAACAACTTTTAACACCCACTGTCATTAAAGATTATCTTGCATGTAGCAATATACATATACATACATATGTATGCAATGTGTTAAGAAGTGTTATCAAAAGATAACATTAACTACAATTAAATAAAAGTTTTGCGTGATTTCCAATTTTAACGCAGACACTCGAATGCACAGCAAGAGAAGGACATGTTCAATCTTGTTTTAAACACTTATATTTTCAATGTACTCGTGTACAGTACTTATATGTAAGTGTTTTCTCATGTAATTGCTGATAAGTATTCGATGTCGTCCTACACACATCAACAACAACAATAATAACAGTAGCAATGTTCGTGTCCTTTGTATTCACTCAGTCGAAAATTATCGATATAGTTTTTGGAAACATCAAACACCTCTCACCCCTAAAAATGAATTGAATTCAAATGAAATTCGCAACAAAACAGAAAGAGCGCGTGTGTAAGATCCCAGTGATAAGCGGAAGGAAATGACAAACAAACACACACACATACAAAACCGCACACATTTATTGAATATGTACGAGTACATATCTTGTATCGCCACAAAAATGCTTGTGATCATGAGTAAAATTACAACTGCATTGTAAATAAAACGAATGGCCAAAAATTCAGAACTACGAGCACAAATGCTTGTGACACTTAACACTTGAATGCTTTTTATATATTTTGTATACAAAAAATTCCCACTAACACACACACACACACACAATAATATAATAATAAAAGGAGCTTAATGTCTGTCTTTAACAGCAAAACAAATACATACGTTTTACTAAAAGCATTCGTAATTACTTACAATGCCCAAACGATACCAAAGTGCGGTGGCAACAACTGCTTACAAGAAGTGGAAAACATGGGAACTTTTTAAAAACTAACAAATCAAATTTTGATTGGTTTTTATTGACATCGCAATCAACCACCACAAATGCACCACATCATTATCGGCTGCAAGCACTGCCAATATTTGAAAAACATTAGCGCAATTCACAATCTTGTGCAAATGGTATTGCATTATGGCATTTGCAAAAAGGTTTAGCACATTTTTAGTTTACACTAACAAAATACACAGCAAAACCAAAAAATATGCTAAACCTTTTTGCAAATGCAATAATGCAATACCATTTGCACAAGATTGTGAATTGCGTTAATATATAAAGACTGACATGGCATTTGGGAAATAGCAAATGTTAAAAATAAATTCTCTTTTAGACAGTGTTAATTTTTTGTGCATTGAAAGGTCTATTAAATATTGAGCCCAATCATGAATAAAAATTCCGTGGAAGTTTTTTTCCTTTTCCCATTTTTTCCTATTCAAATTAAATGTTAAAAAAATAAAACGGGAAAAAACTCCGGCGGAATTTTTATTCATGATTAGGCTGATTAAATTTTAACAAATAACAAAAACGCTTTTCTTCGACACATTAAAAGACTCATACTTTGAAAACAATTCTTACTGTCATGAATAATGTTCATAGACAGTTTTTTAAATGAAGTTTTCATTTTTCCAAGACACACTAATCGAGAATGTCTTGCACCTCTGTTTAGATATAAGAAACAGTTTTTTATATGTTTGACTTTATATTTGATCGGAAATAACCAGATAGAAACTAAATTAAAAAACTGGTTTAATATATTTTTCTATTCTACGGATGTACATATAAGTACATACGTACAAACATTAAAAAAATTACATTAATTATTTGAATTTAAAAGGTCTCAAATCTAAATAGAGAGAAAATAACAATTTCCAAGTCCCCCCCCCCCACAAAAAAAAAAATATCACACCAGTATGCAAATTCATTTTAACCTGCAGCTTGTTATGTAAATATGTACAGGGAAATGTAGCTATTAATGTGTGAACAATTCATGCAAACAATGCATTTTTGATTTAAAATTTATTACGTAGCAAAAATACAAAAGTAAAATAAATACAACATTAAAGTTTTTTTTTAAATAATAAAAAAATTACTTTCAATAACGTTGGTTCTATAGTAAAATCAAACTAATCGACATCGTTGACAGTTTTTATAACATTCAGATTTAACTTCCAAAAATGAATGAATTTTAAGGTGAAATATTGTTATTAAATTAAAAAATAATAAAAAGTCATATATTATAGAAAAGTAGAAATATGTGTTCTTCACTGTCTTCAACAAATTATATTATATCTATAAAGCATATTTCTATACACCTGTCCCTCGATTTACACGATAGATGCGTTCCTGAAAAAATCGTATAAATCGAAATAGAATATTTTTGTATGAGAAATCGTGTAAATCGAGAAAAGACCCAAATACGAATAAGTTTAAAATTTTGTTTAGAAAATTCATTTATTTTAAAGTAAATTAAATTATGTATATAAAAAATAATTAAAAGCAATACATATTTATATTGCATTAATAAAACAAAATAAATGGAACTCATAAAAAATATTCTATGTCAGTATGTACACTAAAAAAACAATTAGAAATATATTAGATATATGTACATATTTATATAAAGTATGTATATGAATCAGTCATCACTTTCAAATAATTCTTCATCACTGTCTTCCACTACTAATCGTATCTTTTTGGTAGGCGACATATCACTTTCGTCTCTAGATAATATTTCATGCGAGTCTGATTCGATACTTGGTAAATTAGAGATAACACCAGTTCGTAGAAATTTGCAAGTATAATTTGTAATTAAAACTTGTGTTGAGTTATTGTTTAAGTCTTTATATACCTCCTGATATTGGGCTACGCCCTGTGAAATGTATCGCGGGAATGCAAGGGCTCCAAGGATTGACAAGGTAGTATAATATTTTCTCCTACATCTGGCCACAAATGTTTCCAACAGCCTTTGAGCGTTGATTGCTTGAGTGCTGTATAAATCAATTCAATGTGCTTTACATAATCTAATATTGTAAATTTTTTCAATGCATTCATTACGGATTATCATTTTCCATTTGATCTAAAATATACCTGAACAATTGCTTGATATACAATGCTTTAAAAGTCGAAATTATTCCCTGGTCTAAGGGCATTCGCATGTTGCAAGTCTTGTGGATGTCCAGGAGCATTTTCAATTGCTAGAAGCACTTTAATGATAATCCCTTTTTGTTTAAATACCGCTTTGCATCTGGGACAAATATACATTACAATACGAAAATACACATTTGAAAATATTCGTTAATTTGAAAAAATAATTTTTCCTAAAATTATTAAAAATAAAAAATCGTGTAAATTGAGGTAATTTCCACATCCCTCGTTGTAAATGAAAACCAAAAAAATCGTGTAAAAGTGAAATCGTGCAAAAAAAGTATCGTATAAATCGAGGAATAGGTGTATTGTATGTGGAATATCCAATTGGATATATTTTATTATTTACAAATTAAGAAAAGAATTTCAATAAAATAACTTGGAATTGACAATTTTATATTTAGAATTTTATATTTAAAATGGCAAACACAATATTTTTATACCCTACACCACCACCATAGGGGGAGGGTATATTGGATTTGTGCTGATGTTTGTAACGCTCAACATTAAATCCAACAGTAATGGCCGATAAGCCATTGGGACTTTAGGTGGTGTCCAAACACGGATTTTGTAACACTTTGGTTCATTATTATTTTCTTTTATAATATATTCCACAAATTACCGATTGGATTAAGGTTCGGTAATTTGGAGGCCAATATAATCAGTTAATATTGCTATCCTCAAACCATTTCATGGTTACATTAGCCTTGTGTTTTGCGTCATTATCTTGAATAGACAATTGAATGCTTGTTTGACACCCAAAGACTTCCAGACTGGGCAGATAGGAATCCCATGATATGCCACTATAATGTTCTGCTTTCATTATGCACTGGATTTTTGCATGATTCCTATTTTTTCATATGTAGCTATAAATATGTTTTATTTAAAAAAGAATTTAATTTAATATTTTTATAAACACTTTTGGAACTCTATGTAACTTTTCAAACATACATCTTCAAACATGTCGTTCTCAGACTCTCACATATTTATACGATTACAGATTACATTCTACTTTAGTTAACGGAGTAGAGTCTGTTGTAGTGCAACTGACTAGAGTCTCCAGCCAATTTTATTTTTCTAGACAAGCAATTACTAACGTTTCTAAATATGTAATATAATAATAAGAATAAGAGATGTAGATTCTGATCAGCATTTGACACCATTTCAATTCACACATAAAATTTCTGAACTTTATTTTTTTACAAACAATTTGGTGTAAAAATGGACAAACTGGAGCAATATATTTAATATTAATTCTTAATTTAAACCAATTTTATTTATTTCTGTTCACTTAAACTATTTATGTATATGTACATTAGTGAAGAATAAATATACGAAATAAATAAATAAATCAAAAATTTGTCTTTTTAATTCATTTCAATTTTATTCAAAGTTCATTTTATATGTTTTTAAATTCGTGTGATGTTATCCTCATAAACTTCATCTTGTTTTACTCGTAATCACGTATTCTCACTTATTTACTTTTATTATTATCATTATTATTATTAGTTTTAACTATATTTGGAACGGGTACGGGTAACTAACTATTTGCCATGATTGAAAAGAGCACTTGTGTGCAGGCAGCACTTCATAAACAACTCATTTTAATTTTCCAACACAATATCATTTTTGACACTGAAGTTTAACAATGACATATATATTTAAACAATAAAGAAACAAAACTAAAACTTACACTTTAAAAATATCTTCTACTTACTTGATTATACAAAATAAGCAGAGATTTAAAACTTTAAATCTTACTAAAATTCAATATAAAAAATATTTGAAATAATTCATTTTTATACGAGTATGTATTGGCGTAAAGAAATGCTAAATAGAGCCATTTTTGCCCCCTATAACTTTAAACATTCCAAATTATGTTATAGAAGATTAATGAACCTATAATGTTTGAAAGAGTTCAAAACTTCACCTTCGAAAATATGCCTTTCAATTTGACCCTCAACATACAAATATATTCTTCCTAATAGTTAAAGAACTTGCGTGTAAATATCTCAATTACTCTAAAACAATGAACAAATTGCAAAAATTGATGATGAATCAACTGCTTGCAGCATCTGGCACAACCGAAGGAACTACTTGTGTTAGTGTAATATAAACATTATACTTGTATATTGTACATTACAATGCAAACATTTGACAAGTACTTGTCAGACTTTTGACAGGTTTTGTATTTTTATTTTGAAATTTGAGGGAAATGTTTGGTTGGTGGGTTTTGTGGGTTGGCGATGGAAAAAGTTTCAGCGCAAACCAGAGCCAAGCAAACGTTTAGTGTTACATACTTCATCCTCCCCTTACAACTCCCGTACAACAGCATTAAGAATTTCCATGCAGACTATACAATGATAATGATTATGACAAAGTAAATTTACACAAAAGTATGAAGGCGAAAATTCATCATGCTTGAGGATATTTTGTTTGAAATATTTGAAAATGAGTTTTTCAGTTTTTTTTTTCTTTCGAATCATTCATTTATAAATTGTTAATGCTTCTAATTTAAAATAAGTCTTTGTTGTTTTTCCATTTTTTTCAATTTAATATTAAGTGTATTTTTATTTGCTTAAGACTTAAATGTTTTAAGAAATTTATCTACTTCCTGGGCACTGTCTACTTTCTGATTGAAATTTGCCATGTCACTGTTTGTAAAACATTTTATCTAAAATTTGTTTAAAATGTATTTAGTAAACCATATTTTTCACTATAGTTACCATTGCCTCTCCATCTAAAGAAGTTAAAACCTCTATAATAATCTTTAAGCTCTGGAAAGCTTTCCACGCATGAAAGTCTAAAAAAAAAAACTAATTCGAATTTAATACACGCAAGTAAATTGAAAGTACTTTTTTTTATAAATTCTTTTCGTTGCTTTGGAATATTTTTGTGTTATTTTTTGGCTGTTAAATTTCATTTGATTATTGTTAAAATGTACGCGGCACCATTTTAACACACTGTAACGCACACTGGCATCACTACAAATAAAATTTTAGAAAACTAATTGCCGTGATAGTTCAAATATTCAAAAGATTCAATCATTAATATAAATTTGATCTTCCTACTCGTACTATTAACTTACTCCAAACACACTCAAAAAAATTATGTACGTAAAATTAACTGAAATTGTAATATAAAATTCAGTTAAAATCCGGTCTACTTATTATTCATTTAATTTTAAATGTTAAAATATTGGCTGACTTAAACCCGTAAAAATAACTGACATTCCATAATTGCATTTAATTTAACTATCAAAAGACTATCAAATGACTTTCGTAAAAATAAAAGAGTTTTCATTTGTTTCTGCTAATTTTACTGTCAAATATTCAACTCCGAATTATGTAAAAAAAAAGAATTTTCAGTTATTTTATATAATTTAACTATCAAAAAATTAAACACAAATACTTTAACGTAAACAACTGTCAATATTAAATGCAACTGAAAATTCGTATTAAAATGTGCACTAGGTTTTTTGAATAAATATTACATTCAGTTTAAAATAAATTTTCTTAGAACTTTAATTGTTTATTTAGTTAAAAACAATTGCACGGAATACTTTATAAATAAACTACAGTCCGTTAATGTAATAATATTGTGAGTGCACTAGTAAACTTCATTGTTGCTTGGATATAAGAAGACAGTCGGTAAAAAATGTCCATAAAATAAAGAAGGTACGGAAATGATTTCCTGTAAAACCTGCAAAGCTGTGAAATATTGGCAAAGAGTTTTTTAATTGAAAATTAATTGTGTAATTAAATAAAGCTTGTTAAACAATTGTGCAATTGTATATAGAGACTTATTTGCACAATTTTAAACTTTTGCACTACGACTTCAATGTACAGTCAAACCTCGATATAATGACCCTCACTATAACGAATTTCTCGATTTAACGATTTTTTTTAAACCCTACTCCATAAGACTTAATACGAAATAAACTCTCTATTATGAATACATTTGTCAATAGCCTCGTTATAACGAATTTTCATTCACTGCAGACTAACGAAATAGAAAGAATTATTTACCTCTATTTAACGAATTTTGTCAACTTACAACCTTTTCATAATGATTTCCATCAATTCATCCAAATTATATGAAACAGATACACACAAAATTATTGTGTTTGCAATGACAACGTCTCCAGCAAACCTAAATTCGTTAATGCAATCTAGCTAGTCAATCACGGGCTCAGACTTCTTATTTTATAAATGTAAACTATTTTTGAATTAAATACAATAATATTTTTTAATTTTAAAACTAAAAAATGCAGTGTATTCCTTCAAATGTGTTTTGATTTATTAGCGGAAAGCGTTCGCTATAACATGTTCAGCAGATGATGATTAATATACATACAAAAATTTTTTATTACCTCGTTATAACGAATAGAAGCGCATCTTCACCATTCGATATAACGTTTTTTTTCTAATCCCCTTAAGATACGTTATACCAAGGTTGAACTGTATAAACAAACGATTAGCTAAAATTTTTAAAAAACAAACAGTTACAATGTATTTTGTTTTTGGATTGTGCTTTTTGACAAATTTATTATCCAATCGTATCCATCAATTAACATTATTCTTTAATTTATATATGGTGAATTACACGTCAAGTGACCCAATTTTAAAAATCGATGTCTTCCGATTTGGATGAAATTTGCACCAAGGTTAGTACTATTGGATAGTAGGCCAGGGACAAATTTTCAGCTCTATCACTCCAGAAGTGCCGAAGTTAGAGGGGAGTCAAAGTTGGACATTTTAGTCATACAGGGGTTTTTTAAAATTAGTGTAACTTTTCACCTATTGGTCCTAGCAAAAATTGTCCAAAGCACTTTTTTCTTTTTTCAATTTGCCAAATATTAAAAAATCCTATTCTTGAGTTAAAAAATAATTTTTTTGATAGATATCCCACTCGCATCCCACCATCCAAATCGGAAGACATCGATTTTTAAAATTGGGTCTCTTGACGTGAAATTCACCATATAAATATATACATACATACATATGCATATGTATGTATTTTTGTTTAGATATTATTACAAAATACATTCTCCGCAGAAGGTTTTTGTTTCAAATTATTCATCATAAGATGTTTTAAATATTAGTGCATACCGCTTTGATTTTCGGTTATTTGGTTATATCCCTAATGCTGCGTACTTTCAATAACTTGTTAGCTTTAGTGCGCCATAAAAACATTAATATTACTGCACAAACTATTTAAGTGTGTTTGTATGTATTTAAATAATATTTAATATTGATGTTTAGAGAGGCTCTACTGAGCTCACACACACATTATCGTGCATAACTATAGTTATGTATACATACTAATCATGTGCTTGTGAATAGCTCTAGATCTGAATGTGCAAGTGCATCATGGAAATATAAGGATGCTTTCAAATTTACGAATTTGTTTAACATTGGCCACAAGGCCTTTTAAAATTTTCTATTTTTAGTATAAAAGAGATCAGGCACTTGGATTTTGTATATAAATATGTATTTTTCCAACTGTGTAGTTGTTATTAGACAGTATTAATGGGTTTTTGTGGTTTTTAATTTGCATACAACTTACAAAATAGTTTTCAAACTAATTGCTCTTCTCGCAAAACCCCATCAAGACTTACAAGGAAATCTTCATGAAACTTATAAGTGTTTATAAGTGTTATAGAAAAAAAAATCTTTAAATTCTTTACAGGAAAATATGTATGTGTGTTGCAATTAATCATTTGAAGCGCAAAGGAATAATGTTAGAATAGCAACAAGAACAAATTTGTTACTAATGATAGTTTATGCTTCTTATATTTATTTCTTTGTTTTTCTAACTTTATGACAATAAATCTCTCGAATGTCTAAAATATTTAACCGAGTATATTAACTTGTTCGAAAATGTTAATAAAACTTTGGCTTTTTATTACAGTTTTATTTAAAATTCCCTAAAAATTATAAACATTTTTCACTACATACTTGTATATTACAGTAAAGAAACTAAGTAAGAATAAACAATTTAAATACAGCAATAAAAATTTTTAACATATTTTTGAAGTACATGAGACCTCAACATTTTCGTTAAAGTCATGTTTTTTTTTCTTTCTTGTTTTTCCTTCTGGTTTATGAGAATGTAAAGTTGATTTTAATAAAATGTTCATATAAAGAACCACAGAAACCTCTTGTACATACAATATGAGACGTAAAAACTTAATTAAATATCAGGAAAAAAAAATCTCAAATGTTAAGAATTCTTACGACTGCTACTACACACTCATGCACACACATATCCATATATACTTTCTATCTCGTCTTTAAAACACAAATATTGTTTTTGTTGGTTCCATAAAATACACTTTCCACATGCAGATTCACTTTAAAAGCCTGGCATTAATTCATTTCTATAAGCTTTAGGAATTTTTGCCTTTTTGCTTTTATCGTTTATTTCTCTTATGTACTTGTTGTCACACACAGACATTTTTACGATGACTTTTTTCATGCTTTTGTTGTTCTACTTATAGGAAAAGTTAAATTAAATCCTTTTCGTCAGCTTGGTCATGAAAATGTATAAACTTAATAAAATGGTCACTTGGACTATTAAACAAAGAAAAGGATAAAAAAAACTGAATAGGAATGCAAACACTCTCAGCCAAGACGAAAGAAAGTGTGTGCATTAGGATTGCCAAAACTTTATGAAACCTAAAAAGTAAAAATCATTTTATTCAGCTCTTGTTGTATAGTAATTTTAGATGTTAATCATTAAAAAATTGTTAAAAGACACAACCAAAATTCCACATATTGATGGTCTCATGTAGAAAGGCCCTAACTCGCATATTTGAAACTTTACAGGAGAAGGTAAAAAGAGAAACTGTAATATTCAACATGTAACTTTTTTTGTACAACTGCTTATAAAAGCGTTATTTTTTACACTATTGCAATAAATTTTTGTGAGGATGTGTATTTGCGTGAAATGCATTGGAATCGCAAGAAAACAAATTTCGAAAAATAACGAGTTAGGACCTTTCTACATGAGACCAACGATATGATTCTACTCAAATAACATTTTGAAACTTTTTTTCTACAATTGTTCAAATCATAACCGAATTTTCCAATGAACATTTTTTCTCACTTATAGATAAAGAAAACATAAACTTTACATGCTATAAATCGTACAACTATTATTTGGTACATTTTAGATTTCATACTAAAAACAATTTCGAAAACTAAAAAAACAATACCTATATTTATAAACATATTCGTGCAAAATTTTTTATTGTAAGATATATTCCTACCAAGATTTCAAAAATCGGTTTTTTTTTTCTAAAAATCTCATAATTAGTCGAAAAGTAATTTTATATGCGTATTAACATTTCAAACTCTTTTTGTCTGATAAAATATTGAATGTTATTGGTTTCGAAAAAATATTAAAAGACGCGAAAAGCTGATTTTTCCTTCTTTAAAGAAACAAAGTTTGAAAATCATTATTTTCTATAATTCCAACAATGTGGATTTGCATCCATATACGAGTACATGTGTATACTCGTACATATCATTCAGTTGCGTCAAGATAGTCAAAAAACGTAATTTAAATTTTGTCGAGGAAAAAATATTTTTAATTTTTAATTTTCCCTGATTACTTTATTTTCAACATTTGCTTTTCACATGAGATTGAGAAATTTAAAAGTATGAATTTCTTATAAAAATCAAAATAAGTTTCTAGTGTAAAGTACATATTTCAATAGGAATTGTATTTCATGGCCAGGCATTACCTATTTCAAAACTGAATTTGTACTTTTACGGCATCCACGAGCCATTAAAGCTACCCAAACCCATCAACAAAAAGATTGTCATTCTGTTTGTAGCACATCGAAATATTTGTATTTGAGTATATTCTGAGTCTTTGCACAATTCTAATTCAACTGGTTTTATTTTTCACTTTCAAGTTGAGCTGTAAGTGCGAAAAATATGATTGTGTTACCCGGCATTTACACATGCAAGTGCAAGTTCGAAAAAGTCAATACATACACACTTTTTTACTAATACACTCACATTTTTTCACTTGCAGAGCTAGTCGAGTTTTTCGAATAAGTGTTTGTACAGGGTGTTTTTTCGCGAAGTTTACATCGCAAAATTTTGTTCAGTGATGAGGCTCATTTTTGGTTGAATGGCTACGTCAACAAGCAAAATTGCCGCATTTGGAGTGAAGAGAATCCACATGAGACCCTTGAGACGCCATTACATCCACAAAAACTGACTGTTTGGTGTGCTCTATGGGCTGGTGGAGTCATTGGGCCATACTTCTTCCGAAATAATGCTGGAGAGGCAGTTACCGTTAATGGAGACCGGTATAGAGCCATGATAACCGACTATTTTGTTCCCGAATTGGATCGCATGAATGTGGATGAGTTGTGGTTCCAACAAGACGGCGCTACATGCCACACAGCGCACGCCACAATCGATTTATTGAAGGAAACATTCGATGAGCGCATAATTTCGCGGAATGGACCTGTCAATTGGTCACCAAGATCGTGTGATTTGACACCATTGGATTATTTTCTTTGGGGATATGTGAAGTCGCTCGTCTACGCCAACAAACCAGAAACGTTAGGGGAATTGGAAGCCAACATTCGTGGCGTTATTGCCGACATATGGCCCCATGTGCTCGAAAAAGTGGTTGAAAATTGGACCTGTAGAATTGGCTTTATTCGAGCCAGCCGTGGCGGCCACATGCCTGAAGTCATATTTAAACATTAATGGCATAAAATTATCCTTCCAATAAAGCCAAATTGATGACGATTTTCTTGTGTTTTATTTCAATTCGAAGTTCTATACCTCTCAAAAAAACACCCTATATATAATACGTACAGGGCACTCGCATGCAAGTACTTGCATGTGTAAAAGCTGGGTTAGTAAAAAACTGTAAGTGTATTGAGTTTTTCGAACTTGCACTTGCATGTGGCAACGGGGGGTTAAATAGTATTAAAAAACATCAGCCAAAAATGTATTTATGATAAACTTCCTTCCATAACTGTGAACTGTAATTATAACGAAATTATGAATCTGTAAATTTTTAAAAATTTTAATAAATAATTAATTTATTATAATTAAAAGAAATACAATTATTGTTTTTAGTTGAACTATTAATTTTTAAATGTTTCATAATTTTTAGTTAATTTTTTAATTGAGTTTATTAAATTTAATTTTCATTAAATTATTATTTTTACTGAAATCTTATTAAAATTTTTTTTTGTACTAAGATTTCATGTTGTAAAAACAATTCCTACCTTTAGTAAAAATAATAATTTAATGAAAATGAAATGTAATGAACTCAATTAAAAAATTAACAAAAAATTATCAAAAAAAAAAAAGTTTGACCAGCTCCAGTAGACGACACATTAGACTTGAAATCTAAAGAGCAACGGGTGATGTACGTAATAAAGAATTTGTATTGCAGTCATTGAAAGGTATCGTTATTAAGTATACGCGTTAATGACTGACTACTGCAATACTCACTCTATCTTATGCAGTTAATAATGTAAAGGATGTACAGTTGATGTACATACATATGTATATATGTGAGAGTTTTATATGTTTTTACCTTTAAATGTTTGTAATGTACCCACGCATACTCACTATATATGAAAACAATAAAAATTACGTGAATAAAAACATATTAAACTGCTGCTAAATGAGTGTTTCATATTTGTTTTATACTTAATTTATATTATTTCTTTTTTATTTTAATATAACAATATTTGAAATTTTATTAAGAATTCAAATTTAATTACACGAATACAATTTCTTCCTTGCCAAAGTAAATGTCTCATGTACTTGGTTATGAAAGAAGGAGTGTATTTGCATGCATGTGTTTAAACACATCCTTTACGATTGCTTTAATAAAAAATTATATTAAAATCATGTCTATAATAATGTAAAGTTGTATGAATATAAGTAAGTTCTGTTTTTTTATTCTACAATAAAAAAATTCATATAAAAAGTACATGTGTAAATATGTGTGTGTGTGTGTGTGTGTATTTGTGTGAGTAAGAGCATGTAAATAAAATTAAAATTCACAGTGTACTTGTAAACGAAATGGCAGACATTCTTTAACATTATATCATATAACACAAAGATACTTAGGTGAAAGAGATGGCTGAAGAGAGAGTGTGATGGGAGGAAAACATACGCCCATATCAACATTATCAGGCAGACGTACAAGTACTACACATACCTGGTATAAAGTACTTGCTTTGTTAACTTGTTTACATCATCCGCATCTACACATGCATAAGCTCACGCACTTATATATGCATACAATATGGTTTCAAACGTATCTAAATACACACCAACATTCTCATAAAGGTAACTAATGAAGATTTCTATATATACACATGAGTGCACTAGGGTGGCTCAAAACTAAAAGAAAGTTTAGTTCCTTCTTATCATAAAGTTGTTTCCATAGCACTCGCTCTCTAATGGTTAATATATTTTATTATGAAATAAAATTAACTTTAGCTTCTTACTAAAATTTTGAATCTAGATAGCACTACGAGTATTTAAAGATTTTGATTAAGTGATTTTTAGAAAAATCATTATCTGTAATTGATAACGCCAAAACTTTGTCAGTTTTTCCAAACAAACAAAAAAACTAAACTGAAACAGAAACAGAAATTAAGAAATTTATTTTTGGATGAATGTCGAAATTTATTAGTTCAGGTTCATTATATTTTGCCAGAAGAAAGGGAATATAGTTACCTTATATCACTCATAAATCACTGAGTTCAAAACCAATGGCCTATTTGAACTTGGACACGTTTTAAATTCGCGTTAAAATATATTACATTTAGACTAATAATATGTTTTAATGTTAATGTTTTCAAAGTTCAGTACGCATTGTAACCCTAATGAACTTATATCAGTCTGTAATCAGACGTACCCTTACCCTAATATATTTTGTAGCAAGGTGTTGGTGTTGTTGTTTTTATTTAGCCAAGTTATTTAACACATGTTTACTTAAATTGCATCTCAAGGAGACTCATACGACATCATTGAAAAAAAATTACAGTCTTTCAAAGAGATTCGTTTTCCTTTTTTCTATCCAACGTTTTATAATTTTATACTTGCTATTCAAAAATTATTTTACTTTATGTTGTTGTTGCTGGCAAGCTTTGTTATTAAGATATTTGATGTTGCCCTGAATGGCAAAGGAATTTCAAGAAATAATATACTTAGTTGTTAATGTAATTATTTGTAACAATGTTGGCAAGTTATAAAGCTCAAGGTGTCAGGCATTCTAGGATGATCGACTAGTCAAAGTATTTTCAAAACCGGGTTTTGTATAACGAATATTCCAATAAAACAGTTTCAATTTTCAAAATTCAGATACAACTGATTTTCATAATGGAAGGAAATATTTAAGAAAGATTTTATTATGTAAAATATTACTATAGTGTTAAAATTCATTACATATAATTCCTTAAGGAATGTATTGTCAACTACGACAATGTCAAGTCAGTCTCTTAATCACTCCTTTAGTTCAGCTATGGAAGAATATTAGAAACAATTTGGAAACATTTGCATTATTTAACTTTTATAGCCTAAATCTATTTTGCGTAATTCCTTGCAAAAATTATGCATACAAAATTAAACATTTATTCAATATATCTAACTTGTACAATTGAAAAACTGTATTTAATTAAAACGGCTAAAACCCCGAACCGATCACCCTAATTTAAACCTACTCCCCTGTATTTTCATTAAAAAAAAACTAAATTTCGACAAGATACTGTTCTTTCGGAATGTTGATTGTTATTACCAAAGCAACCAAAATACGGAATATCATATGAGTTATTTATTTATCCATTTCATACAATATTAAGAATTTTAGCATCGATTCTTAGTGATTATTTTAGCATATTTACTTGCAGCATATTTTGCATGTTTTGCTTATAACTACAGCTTGTGCGCAGAGGGAAAACCCATTTGGGTTAAATTGCATGATGTTTATAATCAAGAAATTTCAACTATTTATTTAAGTAAATTCTATGAAAATAAAAAAAAAAAAAAATTTTGCCTGAAATTTTCAAAATTTTTGAATTAAATTTTTTTTTTTAATTTTAGATAACCCATTGAATGCGCTCCTCAGAGACCTTTGATATGATATCAAATTTCGTTTGGAAGAAATGTAAAAAAAATCAAAAAACATCTAAAAAGGACATTTTTATCCTTTGATCCAGCTCATCAAATATTGACCCCAGGACAAAAATATTTAGAAACGTAGTCTTAAAATGAATCAAATTTTCATATTAGTCGGAAACATCGATACCTTATTTTTCGCCATACAAACAGCGTTGCCACGACCAAAAAAATTTTGTAACCAAAATGTAAAAAAAAAGTAACCAAAAGCAAAAAAAAGTAACCAAAATTTTTATATATTTAAAATTTTATTTTATTTCAGATAAAAAATATATATGTAAAATATAAATTAACCATTACATTTCAGTTTGTAGTTCAGTCTTATAATTAGGTACAATTGAAAGAAAAAACTAATTCAGCAATAACAATATTAATAAAAACTAAATGTAATTAATTTCATTACATTTGTTACCAAACACTAGTAGATAAAGTTTAAGTAGATGAGGCTAAAAATCTGTCTTGAATGTTCTTAGATGATTTATCCATATAGCGAACGACTAGAACTAGTGATTTCTTTGTGGATACGTCTGTTGTTTCGTCTACTATTAACGAAAACTTTGTCGTTTTTAGTTTGGAAATTAAATTTGCTTTAGATTTGCTTCCTAACATTTCTGTTAATTAAGTTGCTTTACCGGCCACATTTAATGTGTTTCGCAATTTGACAGTCGGAACAGCGCTTCTCTAATAAGCCTGGTAGATAGTCCATTAAAAAAAAGGCAAATTGTGGGAAATAAGAAACATTACTAATGTTAGCTCTGTTTGGTGCACTTGCTTATTAAGAGTTTCTTTTTGAGGACTTGCAAATGTTATTTTTATTTTCCACATTTTGCTTATGAACACTTTTTAGTGTGCTTTCGTAAATAACTTACGTGATTTGCAATTTTTTTACACAGGCAGCGCAGAAACAACATCCATCTTTGTTTCTTAGCCACGGAAACTCATCCAACCACAATACACGGAATTTTCTTTTCGGGCTGTTATTAATGTCACTAAACAACAAAATATTATTTAAAAAAGTTATTGAAATTGAATGAAAATATACATATTCTCATCATCACTTCCAGAACATAACTCGACATAATTAGTTTTACTTTGAGCAGCCTTTTTAAATAAAAATCTAACAAAAATAAAAATTGTGCTTAAAACCAATATTATTATTTTTTAATTCGAAGTACATACTTATCCATTTTTTACGAAAGAAACCCAATCTTAACTATTTAGAAAACACTTTATTAAAAAATTAAATAGCACGCTAATTTGTAAAAAGCTTTTTTTTTTTTGTTTTCTGGTAAAAACATAATTTATGAATGTTGATTAAGGTTCGTTCATTTCTAAAACAAAAGAAAAATTAACTTGTTCCGATGTCAAATCAATATGAAAATGCATTTTGTAGCATGTTTTTAGATGGTTTTTGTGAAGAACCTTTTACTCGTTCAACAATACAATGATTGTGTTTGTTATGTTTGGAGACAGGCATGTATTTTTTTGTAATCCTGTGTTTAGTGTTTTATTTTTAAAAAACTTTTAAATTGTGGTGTAAATTAAGTCAAAGTAAAAGCAATGTAAAAAATGGTTACTTTTATGTTAAAAAAAAGTAACCAAAACGGAAAAAAAGTACACAAGTACACATTGGAAAAAAAAGTAACCAATTTTGGTTAAAAGTAACCAAAATGGCAACGCTGCATACAAAGTGTCATTATTTTCTCCATCTATACAATTATAATAAAATATATATTTTATTCTAATACAGGTACAGGTAACAAATTAAAATAAATATGAAGAAAAAAACATATTTAAAGCTTAATGTATAAATAAATTAACGTAAAACTAATTCACCACATCGAAAATATCTGAGAGTAAAGATTTTATTTACAACAGAAAAACAAATTGATGTTTTTCAATTCAAAGAACTAAAGTTTTTGGTAATTTTGAATTCAAATATTAGTTAATTAAAAATAGTGTTTATTAACAGATACAAATGAAAATGTAAAAAAGAAATAAATGTTGTTAAGAAATACTTGTATATACTCGTACATATTTTAAAATCAAGTTTTCAAATTAGAGGATAAAAATAATCCTTTAAAATCTAAATATAAGTTATTACACGTTGTATACTTTTAATCGAGTACACGACCTTCTGAAGTATATTACAACGTTTCACGTGTTCTGGCCAAATATTCGGTCCTGTAAATGAAACGACGTGGTTGATTATCAAAATGTGACTAACTTTTATTATTAATTTCTGTTATTACATTAACACTTATTACCAATTGGCGATGCCAGACAATATGAATAATTAAAAGTTTTTGTGATTTACAAGTTCCCAATTGAGATTTAGCATGATATTTTAGGAGGATGCTAACTTATACAAAGGTATTTGGTATGTTATAATTTTAAAGAAATTATGATGTAAGATTATTTGTTAATTTAATTTCCTAATTGATTAATAATCTCTCTCTGTCTATGTGAAGAGTACATTCACAAACATACATACATGCTAAATATGCAAACAGTATATTAAGTGACTTGTGGACTTGCGGAAGAAAGAATATTTTTACATGATGCATCAATGAATGTACATATGTCTGCAAATATTGAAAAAGTTACCACTTATGAAAAGTGCTTGTGCCACAAAGTAAATTCTGTCTAAGAAATACGTTACAAATAGAGAAAACACAGGCAGACATTCAGACGGACGTACATTCAAACTAAACTACAGATTGTTTAAAGCAAAACTACCGACAGAGTTAAACACAAAAACTCAAATAATTTTTGCTATTTGCATCTAAATTGATGAAACAAGAAATGTTAGAGAATGAAAAGCAAAGGGAGCAGAGGCGACATGTGGAACGAGAAATTATTGAAAATTCCCATAAAATCAAATTAGCAAACTTATTTAACATAAATTGAACATTCAATCAATATTTTCCAAAAAAAAAAAAAAAAAACATTTCCTTACACACTTGCATAAATACATATGTATGTGTAGACACACGTATTTTCAATGTAACATGTAAAAACCAACAAAAGGAATACACTTTTATTAAATTTTATAAACTAAAGTGTTTGTATGCATTGAATACTCTATTCTGGATGAAATTTGTTTGCAATCATGTTTGTACATATATTCGTATTTGAAAGTGCGTTTGTGTGCATTGGCACAAGTCCCTTAAGTTGACTTACATTTGGTTTTATATGTTTTTATGATATTACTTGAAAAATGCTTATTTCTTATAAATTGTTTTACACAGGAGCAATCTAACCAATAATACAGAGTGTAATAAAAAGAGCTACGAATTGTAGGTACATATGCTGTCATAGATTAAAGCCTATAGCACCGTTCACGATTAAATGTGGAGATAGAATTTTCATTGTTGCAATTCTATCATTTACATATACTAAATACTAATCTCCGCTAAATTAATTCCTAGCTCTACCAGCGTTTATCTCGCTTACGCAGTGTAAGACAAGAAAACACATCAATTGTAAATCCACAAATATATTCATATGAACCCACCTAATATTGATTTAAAAGTTTTTATTTTAAATTGACACAGCATATACAAAATTTTAATAAATACTGCAAAACCTTGTAAACTTTCAAATTGATACTAAAGACTATGAAGTCACATACATACCTACATATATGTATATAAATTATTACCTACAAGTACATACGTGTATATATGCATCGATATATGTATGTATGTATAAATAAATGTTTTGTGAAGATGTTTTTATTTGTTAACATTTTCGAAAATGCAAAAAAAAATATCTCTTTTGTAGTTGTCTTTTTGGAAATACTAAAATCTCAATTAGTACATTCCAATCAATATTTGCTGCACACAAACTAAAATATTCGTACTTAGTGCTTAGCAAATATTTGTACACAGACACTCTTCTTTCACAACACACTCGTACGAATTACATATTTATTTTATAAAAAAAAAACTATGTTAGTTACTTTGATACTTATAGATTGTTTAGAAGTATTTTAGAAATCTTGTTAAACTTATTAATTTATTAGCTCTAAAGTTCTTTAATATCAGATAGATGCTTAATAGATTTAAATGGTTGTTGTGATAAAAAAAACACATTCAAACAAGGCTCAAATAAATTTTGATTCATTTAGTTAAATGACTGAAATATGTATATTAAACTTTACAATACATCGATCAAGTTAACTCTGAAACAATTGGCGGTCTCATCCACCTTTAAGGGGGTTTTTTTAATCAGAGAACGATCTAAAAAACAGTAAGATTCCACGCCTTACCAGGGTAATAAAACTAAATAAGAATTATTTTATAAAATTTTCAATTCTCTTTCCCTGTTAGACAGCGCTCCAAAATCACCATCAATCAAATTCAAATGCTTATAATAAAAATCTCTCATTGAACTAAAAAAAACCTTTAAGTTTTTGTTATGGATAATGTCAACTTTCATTTGCAATTGATCTCGTCCCATTGAGAAAGTTCGATTTTGTATCACTGTGTTTTTAACAAAAGCTAAAAGAAGAAACTATCAGCCATGTCACAGAATTCAAGTCCGTTCGAAAGTGGAATTAATTCCGTTTTTTGCTTCTATAGAAAAAGCAAAACGCAAAATGTTTTCGAAATAAAACCACTTTTAATTTGCTATGTGGAATTGTAATTTTAAGCATTTCTAGGTTTCGTTTCGAAGAAATTGTTCGTTTTACTTTTTCTATAAAGGCAAAATACGGAATTAATTCCACTTCCGAAGGGAATTAATTTCTGTAACATGGCTGTATAATTCATTTCCTCTTATAAGAAACCATGTTTTGGTTTTGATAAATGCCATTAAATGTTGCCGACTGATCAAAATTTAAAAAATAACCCCCTGGCCCACGATGTCGAATGATAACTTTCACTTAGATAAGACTTGAGACACAAACTTGATTGTGGAATAAACAAACTTGATTGAGTAAAAAATAGATACGATAAAAAGTTTGTGTCTTAAGTCTTCACTAAGCGAACGTTATCGTTCGACATCTTGGGCCAGGGCCAGGGGGTAAATCACTGAAAACACTAAGGCTTGACAACAGTTATTTAAGGTGGTCGGATTTTGAGTGAACAATGCTTTATGTGTTAATAAATAAATTACAAAAAACACATTTTTGTTAACACGATTTGTACTAATTTTAGCTGCTTTTTTTAATAAACAAGTATAAAATATAGATATTTGTATAAAATATATTAAAATATACAGAAGTAGCCAAAATTTACTTAAGTTTTTATTGGCAAAATAGTCTTTAAATCAGACTTATATTCCGTATTAGATATATAATTAATTCCACAATCGAATACAACTGATGATTATTAAAGAGTTACCCCCTTATTCAAAAACGATTATTAAATTTAACAAACGTTTATTAAGACAGATTTGCATATAAATATTTGCTTAATAAACGTTTGTTAAATTTAATAATCGTTAAGGAGGTTAATATTTATGAACACAATATTAAACAAACATTCTTCCAATTTTAAATAATATTAAACATGCATAATAATTAGCACAAATAAATCTCACATGAATCAAACTTAAAACACTCTCTCTTTATAAAAATATAAATGTTTAAATTGCTTCGAATACATTCTAAATCCAATCAATTGGGAGTTGCATTGCAACATGTTTGCAATTAGAAATATAAAAAGATAAACAAAACGACTGGGTAGTCGTTTCTCAATTAGGCAGTAGAAACAGCAAATAAACAATGTATATTCATTTGAAGCTAAACAAAAACAGAAATCCTCGAGCACCTCTATTCGAAACCATGCAAATTGCGAAAGACCCAGCAAAATGTTTGTTCATCATTCAATCGCTGTCTAATGTGTTCGTATGTATTATAAATTAATTTACAAGTCTTCAGTCCATTAAAATACTAAGTTCAAATGAGTTACTTTTTATCACTTTACATATATATAGCTAGAAATCAATTTTAATTGTTTAAATGTTGCTGGGTAAGATCAATAATGTTCAGTCTTGTTAACAAGATGGAGCAAAATCAAACAACTAATAAAACAACACGGGAGAACAATATTTGGAATACAAATCCTTCACAACACATTTCCATTTGTTCAGCAACATAAGAAATCATTCGCAATCTCTCTACAACTCATCAACACAAAAATAATTATTTAAATCAAAAAATGTGCAACATCACACAGAAATTTGAAAGAAAAAAAAAACAACAACAACTGTCCCCAATGAAGCATACTAGTAGATTTTTGTACACATTATGATTTTACTTCATTTTGAAAGTCACCAATCGAGTACACAAAATAAACTGAACCACAGCAATTCGTCCATGTATGCACACTACCATCACTTGGTAATTGTTGTTATGATTTGTCGTTATATTTGCAAATACAAACAACAATTTTTATTTGTTTTGAGATTTAATAAAGTCCCTGAACAATTGATCACATTTACAGACATATGTATGTTTACTTCTTTTTAAGGATAAATTTTGAATGTATGGACTTTTCCATGACTATTCAAGATGCCATTTCTGCAATTTTGTTATTGTACGGCATAAAAAATCCTTTCTTATTTTTTTTTTTGTCAAGATACTCCAATCTTGGTGTTATATAAAAGTCATTTGTATGGGCCGTGTTTAGCCTAATAGTGCAGTGTTTAGATGTGCATTGGATGGGTGCTAGTCTATAATTCCTGCAATGAGATCGAGTAATCTGATCAAAGAATTGTACACCCTCCAAAAAAAAAAAAAAAACATGAACAATTTGTATAATATTGAATTTTATGATTTATTTATATTCTGATGATAGTACGAAAGTTTAATTTTTTAGAGTTATAAACTCAGACGTGCTTAAGGTGCTAATAGATGGGATGTATTTTACTTATGTACTGTCACTTTTCTTACCCATATGTAATTCCGTATGTATGTCAAAATTTCCATTTTACATACGATTCATAATTTTTGCTATCAAATTCCGTATGACATAACCTATAAATGTAAACAAAAGATGACTTTTAAACGTGTATAAATTTCAAGAATTGCTTCTTTTGGCCAATCTAACTGCAATAAATATAATAAACATAATTTAATTTATTAATAAGTTAATTCCTTTAATTTTCTTTACAATATATTTTTTGAAAAAATTTTGTTTCAAAACAAAACAGCTGTTTTGTTTATGTTTGTCACAGGAAAAATAGAGCGTGTATCACACGATGTGTACAACTTTGACAGTACATATGTAAAATACATCCCGTCTGATAGCACCTTTAGTTTAATTTATAATTTGTTTTCGATTTGTATTATTTGCATGTCTATACTAGGGTGGACCTTATTTTGTACTTTTTCAATGACGCCAAGGTCTAAAATTGTTCTCCTTTATTTTAAGTTCTTAAACCTTCGAGTTTTGTATCAAAGTAGAAATATTTTCAAAAAACTAAATTCTGGTCGAATTAAATTGGAAATGAACTATTGAAATTTAATTTTAAAACTAACAGTATTTATTATAAATAATTTTAACAGTTTCAAATCAGTTCCAACGTAAATCCACACACAACCGTTGACATTTTCATTTTAATCCTAATTTAGTATTTCTTAGAATCGAAAAAGAAATTGTCGTATTTTTTAAATTTCGTTTTAATAAAATTTTCCCCCTGGCCCACGATGTCGAACGATAACGTTCGCTTAGATAAGACTTAAGACACAAACTTGATTGAGGAAAAAATAGATACGATAAAAAGTTTGTGTCTTAAGTCTTATCTAAGCGAACGTTATCGTTCGACATCGTGGGCAAGGGGGTTTATTTTTTTTTTTGTTTTTTTTTGTTTTATCAATTTATAATTATTTTTAAATCTATGGGTAAATGAAATATAAAACTACAGATTTTATTACTTAATAAAATGTGACTAATCAGTGCCCGATATTACTCAAATTGTCTAAGTACCGAAGATCAATCGCCGTAGTGTGCACTAACTATATATATTAAAAAAAATAAATTGTCTAGAAAAAATATATTTATCACAATGGTATTCTTTGAGTTATTAATTAAAAAAGAACTCAAGCCAAATGAAAAATTTTCTCTAATTATAAAAAAATAATAAAATAAATATTTTAATTTATTTTATTTAATTTCTCTTGCAAAGTATTTGAAGTTGAAAATTTGAATACTGTAATTACTTGTGTTACCGTACACCACAGTAGTCGGCACAAATCCAATATACCCTATATACCCTATATTGGATTTGCACTGATGTGTGTAATGCCCAAAAATGTTAGTGTAACACCCATCTTAAAGTATCGGAATAATTTTCTGAGTAGATTTAACAATGTCCGTCCGTCTGGCTGTACATGCAAATTTGTGCGCAAAGTATAGGTCGCAATTTTGTAGATATTTCAATTAAATTTAGTAGGTGATCTTATTTTGGCTCAAGAACAATTGGTATTGAATTTGGTTAAAACCAACCCATTATTATACACTGCGTGCCTATGTGCTTGTTTTTTTTTTAACGGAAATACCCACATCCATTTATATGTATATATGTATGTATATAGTATAATTCTTTGATTGTTTTCTGTTTTGAATTGTGATAACATAAAAAAAAAGTGTTTTATTCAGCAATTGCATCGTATATCGTGAGATTGCTACAAACTTACCTAAGACAATTATTGTCACAATGCAAATGAATAACATTCCAATAACATTTTGCATGAGGAACATGAAGGAAAAAACAAACAGAAACGATAGCAACAACGAAACATGGCAGTGGAAAAGAAATTATAAAAGCAGCATCCTGGGAGTCAATATGTTACAAATCGACATATTGACAAGTCAAACGGAGTTAACAAGTTTATGGTTTTGAGGTTGTAAATCAAGCAAAGACAGATACCAAAAACAAAACGTTTGTTTATGTGTGCTTGTGGGCTTGTGTGCGTATTTTTCCCAACTTACTGTAACTGGCCATGAATGAATGAACTGTCAACAGAATATGATGGTCAATAATGGCAACAACAAAAATAACACAGTCAAGTGTATGAACGAAAGAAGAACCAAAATACAATTCCCAAATGTAACAAAAAGTAACTAAAACTATAAATACGACTAAGAGTGCTACTGCGACTTTTAGTACTACATACAATAGAAAAATATTCAAATATTTGTTTTCTATGTGTTTTTTACTCAACTTTCAAACAAAATGCACACATACGAATCTCTCATACAGACACACAAAATGTGGACAGCCAACCATCAATTACTACCATTTGTTTTGTTTTTCGGTCTTCATCTCGTTGTCCACTGTTGGCTTCCTAATCTCTTACCAACAACAATATGAGCACGTTATTACAAAGGCTGGGCAATTTGCATATTTCTCATTTCTCTAGAGAGCCAATACTCAACTCTATTTAACGTTCTTTTAAACATACATTCATACACATACAAAGATGTATAAATCAGACTGTAAATCCGGGTCTTTGTATGAGTATTTGTCTGTTATTTCATGCGTATTTCTTTTGGCTAAAATGTAAACTAAAGGAAACAATAGCAGATAAAAAAAAGTTTAATTTAGTCAATGTATGAGGTGACTGTAAGTTTTCGTTTCATTTGTTGGTTCTCTATGTTTTGTCATGAACTACTCGTAGTTGAAAAAACTTGAAAAATAAGATGAAAAGAAACAAAACGAATTGTTACAGTTTGGCCACAGGTTTCAAAACATAAAAAATCAGTTGATGATAGAAATTTGTAAATAAATCTTAATCATGGCTACATGTCAAGTAGCTTGACTTGCAACTATTTAACACAACCCAACACTCGTATCACATAAGATTCAAACCATAAAGCCAGAGTATTTGTATTGAAAATGAATATTAAATCAGATTTTATAACGTCTACATGTGCGTGAGTGTCTAAAACCGAAAACCACTTTGCTGCATCATTCTATTCAAACCAAATAATGGACTGCAATGTACCCACTTGCTGGATCTATGTTGC
Organism: Bellardia pandia; assembly: GCA_916048285.2. Taxonomy (NCBI): domain Eukaryota; kingdom Metazoa; phylum Arthropoda; class Insecta; order Diptera; family Calliphoridae; genus Bellardia; species Bellardia pandia. Next base: position 142,556,036 of record OU696529.1, on the reverse strand, counting down.
ACACATAGTGCAACATATTTCTCGTCTCTAGATAGACAAACATACATTTTACTCAATATGTATGTATGTATGTAAAATAAAATCAGAAGTTTCAAATTAGTCATAACTATTTATTTTTAGTTAAAACAAAATCGTGAACTATATATCGTCACCTAAAATGCCCAAAGACGTGACCCTCATTATCATAATTTTACAGGAGAAGCAAAAAACGTTATAAAATGAAAACTGTTTAATTGATAATCGCGATTTCTTTACATCTTGTCTTAAGATAGACGACAAACTTCAGGTGACGATATGTACATCTCGCGATTTTCAATTAAACAGTTTTCATTTTATAACGTTTTTTGCTTCTCCTGTAAAATTATGATAATGAGGGTCACGTCTTTGGGCATTTTAGGTGACGATATACTCGTATAGATTTCTTCAATCCCCTTCAAGAGGTAAACGCCGATTTTGCAACATTAAAAACTGTCACTAAAAGATGAAAGATTTCGTTTTACTTCAATTCTTTATGTTTTTGTTCTGTTTCTTAAATTCATACGAATTTACATTTTCTATGGGAGCCTCGATAGACTAGGCGATAGTGTGCCAGACTATCAGTCAGAGGGTTGAGATAAGCCATAAAGCTTCGCAGTTTGTGTTTGTTAATTATATTTAAAAAAAAAGAAGATTTGTATGATACTTAGTAAGAAATGTGTGAGTTGTCGTAACATGAAGTACATGGACTGGAGACCACAGGGAATTTCACAAACCAATAATCCATAAAACATGAGTTGTGTATAGTGGTTTGTAGAAAAGTAACCGTTTATGGCAAATGGTCTAGTAAAATCAACATAAAATTGCATTCACATGTTAAGAAGTACTCTATGCAACTGTTTCTGGCTGTGGCACTACCAACAATGCAACAGCAACACAGCTTCACATATGTGCATACAAGTGGGGACCCATACAGTATCTGTAAACAACGAGTGAGTGAGTGAGTGAGTGAGTGTATGAGTTGGATGACGTTTACTTGCTATGCATAGATGTGAAGAACAAGTATTGTATGGTTATTACACCTACTTGGAAATAAAAATAACTACTACTGGTTGGTGGCAATGAGTTCTTGGTTGTTTCAACTTTATTTCTGTTCCTCTTCTTTTATACTTTTTTTTGGTTCGGTTACAGCTGTAGTTGTTGTTGTTGCTTATGGTTGCAAGTAATGTTTAACTTCTATTTGAGTTTCATGCTCGTCTGAGTTTTAAAAGATTAAATGTCGTCATACCCATTGTTGCAGTACTCGTACTTATTGTCATTATCATTATCATCATTATCGAGCACTGAATGACTGCTACTATCACAAATATCGTTATATAGTTGTTATTGTTTTTGGATTATTTTTTTTAATAAGTTGCTTGCAATACGAATGAACTTTAAGGAAAGTATGAAATGGAGTCAATGTTAGATTGCATTTATTCTGTTATTAGTATTAGATATCATGTGGATAAATAATAAAACTCAGATTTAGTAGGAAATTACTATAGATCCAGTTCATAAATACTTTGAGATAAATCTAAAAAGTCAAGTAGTTTTTTAAACGCATGTACATTCAATATCAGCATTTTATATTGAATACAATTAAATTATTTCCACTCACTTTATCTTTTCTTAAAAAAGTTTTCTTTTCACAAATTTCTTAAACACATTTTTATCAATTGACAAATTAAAAAGTCCACCACAACTGGGTTAAAACTAATCCCTCCAAAAATGTCAGTCAACATTTGACCAGAAAAAATAAAATAAAAAAAATTAGACTTTTTTCATTCCAATCATGTGAATCTCAAAAGAAATGTAAACTTTTAATCAAATTAAGTTTATACGTACTAAGCGCGCTAAGCTTGACCAGAAAATAGAAAAAGTTTTCTTTTTTTTTCAAACGATGCTTCTATGCATGACAACTTTACACGTGGAATACAACAAAAGAATAAAAGAGAGTAAAAACTTTTTGCCACACTTATTTTTTTTGGAATCTACAGTACAATGTAGATTGTTTTCAAAGTACATACTCGTATGAACACATCTATAAAATTATTTAGCAAGACCTCTTTAATGCTCACAGAATACATCCGATTTTATCAAATATGTTTTACTATTGCCATCTGTCCCAATTATTTATTCCTATACACAATTCAAATATGGTAAACAAATAATCGTGGTTTTACTGTATTTGAGTTATAACAAACTTAAGGGATTTATTGAGACATTCTTTCCACTTTATTTGAACACAAACTGTTTCTAATCGCATGTATGTCTTTATTTGTTTCCTAGAAACATACCTGACAAAAAATAAAAAAATAAAAACAATCATTTGGTAGCATGAACGAAAACTACTTACAAAAGAATTGGACAGAAACATTCGAATTTATTTTTTGTCACACACAGCGATACTCACACAAAAGTTTGATTGAAATTTTTTATAGGATTTGTCACAAAAACTCATTGTAAGCTCTTTATTTACTGACGCTTAAATGGTTTCTGTGCTAATTGTGGCCACCAGTATAATCGTCAATTTCATGATTTTCGTCAACCTCCATCTCAAACTTGTGCTCAGTCTGATCTAATAGTCTTTGAAAATACGTACCATAATTAAATGAAAAGTTTCCATTTATTTGCCGCCGACGCCGCTGCTTTCGTTTTAATTCCAGAGCTGGCTGGCTGTATGAGTTGAGGTGAAACGAATACTAATGATGAAAATGAAAAGCTAAAACTGAACAACTTAATACTACTTTAAGTTCTTCCATTTAATTTGTTTTAATAAGTTTCAGTCACTCATACCAATCGCACTCACTCAGATAGACAGACGGACGGACAGGTTCACTTACTTACATACTTGAGAATCTTGTTATCTTCATAAAACACAAATTAAATTATGCCTTTGAGCAAATGAATGAATTAAATGAATGAAAGAAACTTATATCCAACAAACACACTTCCAAATACATAATCCCACACATACATACATCAAATAAAATTAGATGATTTTTATACATACCAGTGTACGTACATACATATGTATGTATGTAGTAGTATATGTATGTATTTTCCTTCTTCATTCTTGTTTTTAACATTGTTTGTGTCTGTGTAAAATTGTGAAATAGTGTTTCTGCTCTTGTTGTCTATTGTTATAACTAACAGTGAATGTATGGATAATTTCCCCCTCTGGTTTAACCCTTTAAATGAAAGAAAGAAAAAAATAACTCCAGCGACAACAACAATTACAATTCGTGAGTTCTCGACAAATTGCAACCTGCAGCGTAAATAAAAACGAAGCCTGTCATTAGCAGACACAAACAAATAAACATTTTCTAGTTTCAACTGTTTGTGTCTAGTGGGTGGATATTCATTCACATATACGGTGTGTTTGGGGGGGGGTGTAAACTTTAAACTTTAATTTGTATTTAATCGCGCATTCGGTATGTTTATACTGATGGTACGTACTGATTGTGGTATGTTTCCAAAAGCCTCAAGCTACAGTGAGAGAAATGACAACTGTTAAATAAAAACAAATCCAAAGTTGTTGTTTTTAGTAAAATCTGCACTAATAAATGAAAATAACAGTTCAATTAATTAACTTGGAAATTAAATACATAATAAACTGAACATTTTCAATTCAACTGCCGTTTAATAACAAACATTGCAGGAAATTTGTTAAATGTTGTTCTGTTGAAAGGGGTTTGAAAATTTTCACAGATTTAACAATATTCACTTGACTTGTAAACTTGTAATCTATCCTTCTTCATGTTTGTGTGTAGGGTGTTGAGTAAATAAATTGTACAATGTTTATAATTCGAGCATTTGTTTTAAGTGTTGTCATTACTTATTCGAGATAAACTGTATAAACATATTTTTACTTACTTGAAAAACAGCAAAAAAAAAAAAACAACAAAAGTAAACAAAGCTAAAGATGTTTGTGTGTATGGACGCATAAATATATGTACATATGTATTATGTAATATATTCAACAACAACAACAACAACAACAGCAATATAAGATATCCTTTATTGAAGGTAAAAGTACTTATGGTTAAATTACACACACATTTATGTATAAGTACACAAATATGAGTAGATATTCATGTGAATATATGTATGTATATGTGAATAATATAAAAAGTTTGTTAAGAGTAGAACCAACACGAAACATTATTTTTTGTTTTTTGTTTTTAGGATTTAAATTTAGTACAAAAACAAACACTTTGTTTTAACATATGTCCTTGTCATTTACATGCATGCACGTTTACATTACCAAACACAAAGGCATAAAGGAACAAACCCACACATACGAGTTCTAGAGACACAGATACAATAACAAACTGAATAAAAAAGCAGCCCTTAAGGTAGACATTTGCTACACATATTATGATTCAAGTCTTCACTACATCCCACAGCCCCACCACTATGCTTATCGACCACTTCTATGTCATGAGTAACAAATCTTAAGATCCCCTTATAGCCTCATTTATCTCCCGGGTGCAATAAAGTAACGTCAAACAGCATTTTCTCAGTGACAAAGTATAGTGGAAAAAACAACTCAACTCTTCTTATACTTCACTTTACTTCACTTCATATGTGTAACAAGAAATTCATACTCGTCGTAGTCGCACATGTAACGATGAAAAAAGGTTTTAAAATTCAACACAAAGTGTTGCTCGCTCTTCGCTTTTATTTTTTAAACACTACGACTTTTAGCTTTTTCTCTTATTTTCAAATGTTTATTTAAATTTAGATGTAGGTTTCACTGGTTCACTGAAAATACGAGCATGTTCCTCAATAACCCCTGTTTTGCAGCAGATTTTAGAAGCTGTTATTTTTTTATTGGAACAATTACTTTCAATTGTGAAAAAATCAACAATGTTTCAAAAGTTTATTACAATCAGAAATTAATATTCACAAATAATTATAATATATTTATGACTTAACAATGCGAAAGAAAAAACAAATTAAAAAAGCAGGTACGTGTTTCAGATATTTAATTAAAAGCTATGGCAAGAAGATGAAACACAAATCCCATAACGAAATAATCAGACAATATCAATACAATGTCAATATAAAGCAACAGGTCCAAATCTAAAGTGATGCTTTTTTTGAAAAGTATCTTGTTAACCATAGGGGAGAGGGAGAACACTTTTTGCTTTCAAGCCACATAAAAATTTATATTTTTGAATTATTGACTTTTTACATAATTTAACTAAAATATATATGGAAATAAACTTTAGCTTAAGTCTACAAGTAACTTATTTTTAGTTCGATTTATATTTTTTTTTAATGGATGAAGTCATTGTGTTCAAATGTGCCCCCCATACGGGGCAGCTTTGAACTAGGCTGGGGCAGTTCTGAACGGCAATTTTTTCTTGTAGCGCTTATGTCCAAAAATAACATAAACAGTTGTATGTTTTATATATATAATAAATTTGATTTATTTATTAAGAAAAACATAAACATTAACAATTAAAAAATAAAAAAAAAATTCAGATCAAAAATAAGTTTTATATTATTAAGACGGAAAAGGCCTTGCGATTTCAGGTGACATTACATTTTCCTAAAAAGCATCATGATCAGCATTGGATTCGTCATTTTCAGAAAATAAGAGAGAATCAACAATGTTTGATACTTCGGTTGATAAATTAACATGTTCAAAGGTGCCCCCTTTTTAACTTAATTTTGTTTGAAATGAATGAAATGAATTTCTTTCACGAAAGAAAACGATCACTGAATACTTCTTACACTCTTACAAAAAAAAAATAATTAAAAAAAAATTAATCGTGTAAATACAGGTCTCTATGCACAAGGTTCATTAACAACGAGCGTGAGAGATGCAATTGTTGGGCAAGACGACGAGTAGCAATATTTTCTGCAGTACGAGCTAAATGAGCATACGCTGCTATTTTTGCAACTCCTATAGACCCAGTTTGCTCAAAATTTGGCACGATTTTTTCCATTGTACGCACATTTAGACGATTAAATTGACAGACAAATTCACGAAGTGCACGATATGCATTTTGATTTGAACGCCCATTTTCATAATAAGCTTGAATAACTTTAACGCGTTGCTCGATTGTGTAGCTTTACATGTTTCAAATTGAGTTAGTCTGAAATTGAGAAATGTCAAATGAAATGCAGAAAAAAAACTTGACGTTTAGCTGTGCTTCACAGCCAACATCGGCCCTTAAAATTTAACCATCTTTACATATTGTATATGTAACTTCATATCCATTTTTTCATTTAAAAGCAATATAAACTATCAAGTAGCGATTTATTCATACAATCTTCTTTACATACTTATGTAAAACACTTTGAAATTAGTTTGGCAATTTTAGAACGTGTAACTCTCATAGTTATTGGCCGATTGTATGTACATATGTGCAAATTATCATAAAAACGAATTTATATTAGGAATATTCCGTATGTGTTTATAAATAGAATACAGCACAATCTTACGACAATTCAAGATTTTGCTTGAACCATTGTTATGGTAACATGTAACATATTGGTATGTCAGTATGTAAACTTGACTCTTATCTCGAATCAAACAAGTCGTATGCGGATATTGTTGTTATTATTATGGCATGTTGTTGGTGTTTTTATTGCGTTGCTCAGTTATTTTTCCTTTCGTAGTTTTTTCCACCCCAAGCAGCAAAATATATTCCTTATGAATTTTTTAGTCACAAGTGTAAGTAAGTAAAAAATTCCAAATTCACTCATGTTAATAAACAAAACAACAAACAAAAAAAAAAATAAAAAATTTAAAAAATTTCTCATAAAAATGACTCTACATTTCAAGTTGTTGGCCATAATTTATTTAAGTCATGGTGTAAAATTGTATGAGTTTCGGGTATAACACATGCTTGGTTAAATTTGTGCTATTTTGACGACTGTAACAAAAGTGTTCTTCTATGAAATTGTGAAAATTTATGTAATTTTTAAATTAAATTAAGTAATCAAGTTTTTTTAATGTACTCCATCATACTCACATCACAATGCCTGACAGTTTGATAATAAAAACTTAATATGAATGTATCATATACTAAAAAAATAACTGACCTTAAATTTAGAATATGTGTAAACAAAAAAAAAATGTCCTGATATCTATACAACACTTTTTAGATGGATTCTAACAAAAAAGCTCTATACAAATTACTTTCTTCCTGCTGATGAATCCTTAAAAGACATTTTATAAAAATATTTGCTCGCCACAAATAATTCTTTCACTTTATACGTGCTCAGTTAGAACCAAATAAATAATGCATACGAATACAGAAACATAAAAAATCACTATTAAAAATTAAAACTTTAATACAATATTTACAATTATTTTTGAAAAATTTTCAAAATATTTGAACTTATTTTTTATAAAATTTTTTATTCGAAGGTTTACTTCTAGTTAACATAAAAATTTATTTGAAATCTATTTTCAACTAGAAGTAAACCTTCGAATAAAAAATTTTATAAAAAATTTTTTACAATTAATACTCGCAAGAGGAATAATTCTCATTTAATATTTGAACTTATTTTACAATTTTTTTTTTGTTTTTTGATTTTGAACACAATTTTTTGAATTATTTTAAATATTTTATAACTTTAATTAAATTAAAAATTTAATTTAATGAAATGGAACTAATAAAATTCCATGCTTTATACGATGCAATAAAAAATTGGTTTAGTTCTTCAAAGAAGCATTGAATGTGTGTATTTTTATTCAAAATAAACAATATAAAATTAATGAAAACTTTGCACAAATGACAGATATTTAAAAAAATTTAATTATAGCGTCCATAAACAATTGGTAGACCCAAACATAAATCTTTAAAGTAATCAAACAAGCCCCAAAACACCCCTTGAAAAGACATTTTTATATACCTACCCAAAAATACATGTAAAAATTAGATATTGTAAATACTTGTGTTGTTCAACTTCTTCATTCGTTCATTATGTGTTTGTGTGTCTTTTTATATACATTATATATGTAATAAACTTTTTGTTTTAAAAAATTCTTCTGATGCACACACACTCACAAAACATGTAACAACAGAACTATGTGGATCGGGAAGCAAATCAGTCAGAATCAGACAAACAAAAGCCATAGAACAGAAACTCTGATGCTGGCAAATGTTAAACGAGACCACATGATAAACAAAATTTTAATCAAACTCAATGTTGAATACAGCACAACGAAAGTGTTAAATAAAATAAACATAAGAACCGAGAAATATTGTAGATTTCTAAAACATCAAACTAAACAAAATATTAAGATACACACATACACATGCAGGAGATATTTGGTTATATTTTATGAACCTGCATGCATAAATATTTGTGTAAATAGTATGTACCCTGCAGTTTTAAAAGCAGTTTTGCCCACATGTGCCCACAAATCAATTGTTACCTCTCTAAGCCCAATTTAAATAATCCAGCTGGTTGTCAGTTATGGCCGAATTCACAGTCTTTAGTTAGCTAATGACAAAGGCTTAACTAATGATTCTTTATTCGCAATGCTTAGTTTGCCATAAGAATAACAAGTATTAGTTAAAGAACCGTTAGTATATTAGTTTACCAATGGTTAACTAATGACTGAGAATTCGGCCATTAGTCGGTCCTTAAATTGTTACTTATTTTTTCTTTATTCTCCTTACATTTAACTTAACTTAGTTAAGCATTGTTAAGAATTGACATCGATTGTTAAAAGCTAAACATCAAACAAATAATTGCGTCCCTTACAAAACCCAAAAATAGTAAATTTAATATTATCAATGAGATAGATAAATAAAAAAAATTTAAAAAAATTTAAAATATTTTTGATTTTCCTTTCCTGAAAAGTACAGAGCCATACAAATCGACCGCGAAAATACTTAGATCGATTATTCCTATAAAATCTTTAATTTGTTCTGTTCATTATTCGAACAAAAACTTTATTATTTTTGTTGAAAGAAAATATCTAAACCAGATGAAAACAAACTTAACAATCAATTTAATATTTTTTTATAAAAAAAAATAATAAAATTTTGCAAAATGAAACGCAATGAAGGAAATAATTTACGCATAATTGTTTGTGTAAGGAGCTAGCGTTTTTAACAGCAACACACAAATATGATAATGTGATCTGACCATCCACAAAACTATTTTGCTAGATTGTTAAAAAAAAGTAATTAACAACACTGAACCAACTGGGTACAACAATTACCTGAGCGAAAGTAAAATCAAAAGTTTTATGCATGTGCATATATAATTTTATAAAATATTAACAGAAAAAGAGATTTATGCTCGGCAAAGTGATTTTCGGCAGTGGGTCTTATATGGGAGCTAAAGTCAATTATGGACAGATTTTCACAGAATTTAAAGGTGTGATAAGGTTTAAAATGTAAATTTTTTGTGGTGAAATTTGTTTGGACACGTGTATACGAGTATATCAAATATTTCTGACCGATAAAATCTTATTTCGTAAATAATTTTAATCCCAACCGTCCTTGGACCAAAAAAAGTTCACATACTAAATTTATTAAAAAAATAAAAAAATTGCGACCCGTACGAATTTACATAGACAGCCAGTCAGACGTATGGGCATCGTAAAATCGACTCAGAAAGTGATTCTGATTGATCTGAATATTTTGGCTGTTACCAACATTAACACAAATCTAATATACCCTCTATACAGTGCAAATTAGAATAAATGTAAAGTTTTTTCAATATATGTATGTATGGCTGCGTTTCTGTGTGTCTGAGTATAATATATTTGCAGAAAATAAAATTTACTTTCTATTACATGTTTTAACCCTTACGGTAGTTTATAAATTAATCAAAAATACACTTAATATTACTACGTGAATATAGAATGTTCGAAGACCGTTTGTTGGTTAAGATTTTTTTACAGTATATGTGTTTTTTGTTTTTTTTTTTTTTAATTTTATATTCACCCAACACTTACCATCCCTGGAGATTTCTTGTTACTTTAGCACTTGAGTAAATTAAATGAAATGAGTGTTAAAAATGGTTACAAAACAAAAATCATAAAATTTATCTGCAAATATATCTGAAAAGCAACAAAGCAAACTCGACATGCAGACAACAAGTAAGATCATTCTGTTACATTACGAACAGAACAGAACATAACCCTAGAAGCAGTAATAAAAACAAATATTCAATGACCTGACCACCAGCTTAAAGTTCTTTTTTCATCTACGTGTAGTTTGTACACGCAACCATACACACACATTTACTTTAAGTTAAATCGAAGATTTTACACATTCCCGAGGTGCTAATTTAAGCATAATAACCCAAACTCAAGTACGTGATCTAAGTAAATTACGCAATTTATATTCACCCTAATAAATGCACTCATGTAACAACACCCCACCACTCCTCCCTCCACATTATTATATGACCATCCCCCAAATATGCCAATGAGATGTGCCATTCAAAAACCAACAAAAACTGATTAGTATTTACTTACATGCACACACAGATTCTTGATACAATGTTTTGGTATCATCCATTTCAAGGACCAAGAACAACACAACAGTAACAGCAACAGTAACAGTTAACCAGCCAAAAGGAGAATAACAACCAACAAATACCGCCACAACCACCCTCATCTAAAACATTTTGTTCTTCTTGTTGGTGTTGTTTTGTTTTTTTTTTTCTTCTTGTATTTGTTTATTAGTTTAGCTTTTAGATACACGTCCGTCTTCCCTTGCTACCTTCCACAATTACATACATACATACGTAATTACACGTTGGCCAAATATTTGCTCAATTTATCAAAATTCTATTCTAATTCTATGTTGTATCAAATTACCTTTAATCAACTAAAGTTCACAAGGATAATGAACGAGAAAAAAACTTATAATTTAAAGCAAAGATAGAAATGTAAATGATATACGAGTATATGTACATACATATATACAAATTCATAAATATACACACACAAACACACACAGCTGTATGTATGTATGTATATAATTTTAAAGCTCATGTTGGTTAGATAAATTCAAATCTTGAATTCAATTAATTTTTTGTTCCAAATTATGCTAAACTACTAACAAAATAAAATTGTTACAAAAACTAACTGGTGTTTGTTAATAAATTCAGAGTTTGGACGACCCTACTCGTAAAAACTAATTGTAGATGGATCAGCTAATGTTTAAGAGACTGCACGCTACGAATAAGATCCCACAAAGAAAAAATGCAATTATCACAACAATTACAATCCTAAAGCTATGTGTCCACGATGGTCAGATATTACAACGTTGTCATATCTACCAATGTGCTACCAATGTACTGGCATTGAAAAATGTTTAGCAAAAGGTAAATTCTCAGTTTACACGACTGTAAGAAAACTAACAATTTCATTTGCACACAATTGGCACACAATGAATTTATCTGTCAACCGAAATTGTCAGTTTACACGGTTGTCAGATTGTTGTGTGGCATTGTCAAATTCGTTTTGCAGCTCTGTGTGTGTGTTTAAAAATTTTATTAATGCACACTTTAATTTAATTCTTTAATTTTCTTCCACTTTTTTCAAAAATTTTATCAATGCACAGTTGTTTGTTTATTATTTATGTATATACAGAGTTGCATTTAGAAATAATTTTTATGACAATGCTGTCATTGGCAGATGCATAAACTTTGCACATATGACAATGAAAAGTGTTTGTGAATTGTCTTAACACAATGACAAAATTGTGTGTTTACACGATTGTTAGATGTCTGAAAATATTTTTGTCTTCCAATGTACTGAAAATGCTTTTTCTTACAACGTTGCAAGACAAAAATTTTAAGTTTACACGGTTGTTAGACATTTTCTGCACATTTTTCGGACAACGTTGTAATATCTGACCACCGTTGACACATAGCTTAACTCTTAGATCGTCACAATATACAATATCTTTTACCAAAATCGCAAGGTCGTCACAATCGGTTAATAATAATCCCCCCTCCTTTTAATTTACCAGCTTTATCGTAAATGTAAACTTACAAAATGAACGAATTTAATGTAACGCAGGAATGTTTAACATTGATCTTGATAAGACGTTAAAAACCTATTTAAAAAATATTATAAAATATATTTTAATAAAATAATTTTAAACCTTTTTTATTATTTATAATATTGTAATTGTACAAGATTTTTGTAAACGCTTGTTTCTTGTTTTTCCTAATTTTTGGAATAATGATTTCCATATGTATACGAGCATAACTTTTAATTTATAGTGTTTTAAGGAAAATATTAAGTAGGGATTGCCGATCTCGTAAATCCCAGAATTTTAGTTATGGGATTAATAAATCTCGAAAACTAGTCTTTATTTTCAAAGTCATTAACAATTTGAATTTTGTTTGTATTGTCGAAGAAATAAAGGTGACAGAATTAAAATTCATTTTGGGATTGCAAACTCGAGCGCACTATTTGTTGTGAATACAGCTTTTGCTATTGGAAATTGCTGTAAAAATGCTTTAATTGATTAAAAAGCTCAACAAATAAATAATTTGTTTTACTTAAACAAATAGTTGCCATTTTAAATACGGTTAAAGTAACAGATTAAGCCCTTTGTGGCAGTGATATGAATCTGTGCTGATGCTCAAAGAGATATCAAAAAGTGATCTGGTGAAATCCCTTCTTAAAAGAAACCAAAAAAGAAGGATGATTTACTCATCACTTGTAAGTTTTTTGAAAAAGCCTAAAAATTGAAGAGTCAATTTGATAATTTGATAGAAATTAAAAACGTTGATTGCGAAACGAATGAAATAATGAATGCAATTGAAAGCACCCCACAAAGCATCAAATAATGTCTGTAATGATACGAAATCAAATATTGAATAAGAAATATAATTATTTGTGTCGGCGGGTGAGACACTAATGTTTATGCAATGAGCATACAACAATTTGCTAACAAAATTAAATAAAGATTATATTTACTATAGATACTTTAATATTTTTATGAAGCTTTTTAAGTTCGAATGATAACATTCCAATGCAATGTTATTATGTTTTTAAATTATTAATGGTTTTTAAAATTTTGTTCACAAAATACAAAATTTGCTATCAGCTAAGTTTGTTTTCAAAGATGTTTATATTTAACACAAGTTACTTTTTTGAATTTATAGTTTTTATTATTAGAAAACCAATTTGTTTGAATATAAAACAAAAATCACAAAATCCTGGAAAATTTATAAAATCCCAAATCCCGGGATTTGGAAAACCAGCCCCGTTTGGCATCCCTACTTATAAATCGTATGTTAAAATGATAAGTTTTAAATTGACATTATGTAATTAGAAATGTACAAAAGTGAAAGGCAACTTTAAATGCAATTCAAATTTAGTCATAGAGTCACACTTTTAATCCAATAATCAAATTCCACCTAAACTTCACACACTACAACAAAAAACAGCCACAATTCATGTACGAGTACATATATCTGAAACGGCAAAATAAAAACCGAAACAGATACGACAAACTGAAATCTACATACCTACTCTTGAAGTGTCTCACCAAAGAAATATAAACGAAACTAAAAAAATTAACAACTTAATTTCAATCCGTTGTTTTTATTGTGTTTTCTGTAAATAGAGCGATTATTCATTTATTGAATACCAGTGGTATCGCATATTTCCAAAAGATATCTTTCAGAGATAAAAACCACTCAAAGTACGTACGTAACATTATTCCATTAAGATAAACAACATGCTAATGTCACTGCTGCCACAGATACATACTGCCAAGCTGAAGCTCAAAGGCACGATCTCTCTGCTTCATGTTGATGTTGGGGTACAGTTTTGTTTGGTTAAGACGACAATAAGACAAAATAATTGTGTATGCAAATGCTTTTTCACGTTACTTAATGTTTCGATGAGATGCGATACAATAAGCTGCAATACAAAATAAGTAGACTGTATTCAAAACTCTTAATTTAGGTGGGTTTACTGTTTGTCATACAACACAACAAATACGTCAGCGATCTTCGATTTGTTTTTCATTTGATTGCTGGCATGTACAAGTATTGAAACAGGTTACAGCAGTAGGAGTTTGAAATGAAAATATGCACCGTCTGACAGACGAACAAAAAAGGAACAAAAGTGCAGTGAAAAATATTGTAGTGTTGTCACCGCAAAGTAACAACTTTATCAGCAAAAACTATTTTGTATTCTATTTCATATAGAGGCGTTGCCAGCATAAATATCAAAATACTGTATCAAATAAATATTAATTCTCGTAAAAAGATTTCAACGAAAAAAAAAAAATATTTTAACCCACTTTCGAATCAGAGCTAATACCTCCGATCTTATTTGGTGTAAGAAGAAGTAAGAATATATAGTCGGTCAAGCCCGACCATATAATACCCTACACCCAGTATAGCAATAAAATAGTTTTTAAGAAATGGGCGCTATATGGGAGATATTAACTATTATGGACTGATCATCCAAAAATTTAGTGTCATGACTTCCGTCAATATAAATATTATCTGTGTTAAACTGCATCTCGATATAAATACTTTTAAAAGATTTATGGAGGTTAAAGTGAATTACGGAGTGGGCTTATGTGGGAGTTTCGACCGACCATTACAAAATTAGCAGTCATCATGAAACTTACTTGTGTTGAATTTTATTTGGATACTAAAATTTTTAAGAGGGATTTTAAGAAGTCGGCCTTATATGGGAGCTACAACTAATTATGGATTGATCATCATAAAATTGTATCAGCATATGAAACAAATCTGTGTTCAATATTTTTTTGGACTCCGATATTGTTTAGCGAGTTATGCTCTTTAAAGGGATTTTCGGAAGTAGGCCTTATATGGAAGCTACGACTAATTGTAGAGCGATTTTTACAAAATTTGTACATGTGATTTGGCTTCATTTACCACTCATTTCTGATGAAATGTGTGTGGATACTTTCATAATTCAAACATTTATGATCGTTAAACCCCTATTTCGGGAGGACATTTGTAGGGGGGCCAGGTGAAATAATGGACCGATTTCCGCCAGTTTCAATCCCGTCCGTCCATGGGCCGAAAAAAGATCACGTACTAAATTTTATCGAAATATCTTCAAAATTACGACCTGTACTCTGCGCACAAGCTTTACATGGACAGCCAGCTAGACGGACGGACGGACGGTCATCTTTAAATCGACTCAGAAAGTGATTCTGAGTCGATCGGTATACTTTAAGGTGGGTGTTGGACGAATATTTCTGGGCGTTACAAACACCAGCACAAATCCAGTATAGCCTCCCCACTATGGTGGTGTAGGGTATAACAAAAACATCATGAAAAACGTACCGAAGCACAAAAATATTTTTGTCTGTATCGCGGTTAAATGTTGCACACATAGATCAGCGATAATAAAGTAATTTTCAACCTACGCACTTTTTCGAAGTTTTATGTTTGTTTGTTGTGTTTTTTTTTTTTTTTTATTTTTTTTTAAACGGTGGCTTTCAGACATTAAATCCTGTTAAAGAAACTTTGCAGCTAAATACATGTGTTTATACCTGCATAAGTGAAGCCATAAGTGAGATTACATTGTATCTGCAGTAAAAATTGTTATTCGATTTGTTAAATATTTAGAAAAGGCTTTAAGAAAGCTGAGGTCCGATAAATTCTGAAGTTTCTATTAACGACTCCTGCCTTTAGTATAATTTAATTCACATCTGCGAACTTCGAGCAAAAAAGATTTCTGAGTGAATATCTGATTTAATTTGTAAATTTAAAAAATATTAAAATTTGTAAAACTTGTTTACGTCACCAATCGTCTCGATAAACGAGTTGGTTAAAATAGACTCTGGGGGGTTACTCCGTATTTCGATTCGAAAGCAAAAGCTTTCGAAATACAATGCAAAAAGTATACAAATTCGAATGATTTTCTTTTCGAATCGAAATACAGAGTAACCAGGGGGGTTATATTAAAAAAAAAAAAAATATTACTTTGAAACAAAAAAAAATAATTGGAAATTTTAAATTTATGAAAAGATTTTGCAAGAAAATTTTGTATTTTTAATTGATTCCAGCATTCCATACAAAGATATCTTGAATTGTTTTCATTTAATACAAAATGGCAATATCACTTGCATCAACATTTATTTTCTACTTAATTTTGAAAGAGTTAGTTTTTTATTAATTTCACCTTTGTATCATGGTACCACGAACGTAATACACACTCGTCTGTAGCACTTGTCAATACAATGGCGATGAAAGATTGCGTGCTGCCACAAATTTAAACAAATTGTCAGTATTATACACAGACCGATAATACAATTTCAGTATGCTCTCTTAACGAAACAATAAATTGACTTTTGGTTTATAGCATTTTATTTAATTTATGAGATGTGATTATTGAACCAGCACCTGCTACATAATAAAGTCTTTTTTCAACCATGGTAACCCCTTAAATAATTGTCTCAGAATTTGTTGATTTTATTTTAAATGAAAAACAAACAAATAAAACTGTTTGTTTTATTCTGTCATTCATTTCGTATTTACTTTTTAAAAACATTTCAATTTTTATTTTATTACATTTCTATTAAACCCTATTAAAATGAACAATAAACATTTAACAAACCAACAACCAAACAAATTGGAAAAAGTGTAATAATTTCCTAAGTTTGAAAGCGAAACTGCATAATCTAATTGTTACAAACACGCAAAGCCCGCCAGCCAAGCGTAAAACCAGTTAATAAAACCAACAATGACAAACTCCAAAAATTGGTCGATATAATAGTCTTACGAACACGCACTTGCATTCGTTCATATATAAACTACATACATACATACAGTGTGTCACACAAATAATCGCCCTAGTACTAAACTAGTACAAAAATCAGCAGTACACTAGTTCTAGCATTTTTATATACAAACTCTAACCCCATTTGCACTAGTGCCTTTTGTTCTAGTAGACAATTAACGCTTAATATCCTGAAGGGCGTTTACAATATAAATTTGTTTTTCATTCTAGCATAAAATTCTAAAAATATAAAAAAAACAGGTTAAAATATTTCTTTTTTTTTGCAGTTGATAGACATTGTGTAAATTGGAAAAAATCTTAAAAAATTTTAACAATGTCCTTTTTTGTTCAGTTGTTGTTGCATTTTATTAATTTGCATCACAAATTGCAGGTCATTAAAGTAATTTGTATTTAGAAATTCCAGTTAATTTGTTTGTTTTTTTTTTCATAATTGTTTTAAGTGTTTTTTTGTTGAAACGATACGTGTCATGTATTTGTCAATTATTATTAGTAATAAATTTGCGCTTATTGTGTCCAGGGGGGTTACTCCGTATTTCGATTCGAAAGCAAAAGCTTTCGAAATGCAATGTAAAAAGTATACAAATTCGAATGATTTTCTTTTCGAATCGAAATACGGAGTAACCCCCCAGGTATAAAGATCTTTGCGTTAATAAATCCGAAGGAAAAATTATTTTACACCTTTAAAAATATTGCCCTACAAATTAAAATCAAAATAAATAAAAAAAAAATTTCATTTCAAACAACATAAACTTTTAAATCAAAATGGAACAAATCTCACACATCCCTTAAAGAAAAGCGTATTAAAGATCACCTTCAGACATTTAAGAAAAAAATTTTTTTTTGCGACCGGAACCCGTTAAAAACAGCCAAAATCGTTGTTTTTCAATGTTTCTATTTAACTTCACTTCGGAAAATCAAATCTTGTAACGGATTTTTATCCTGGTGAATACCTGCAAAGTTTTATCCATTTGCATTGAGTAGAAGGCAGTCAAAAAAGTACTTTAGCAAACAAAATTTTTGCCCCCCCCCCCTAGATTTTATCCTGGCTACGCCCATGTATTCGTGTATTGTCATCGGGAATATGTATGCCTGTATGAGTAAATATGTATGCCTGTTTAAAAATCAAAATTCTTTCAATGTAAACTAAAAATAAATATGTTTCTTCTAAATTATTTTAATTGCCTGTCTGATTGTAAAACAGATAATAAATAAAATTGGCAGAATTGAAGTTCATGAAGCACCCATACAACTTGCGGACGATACAGATTTAATACAATTATTCTTAGGATTGGCCCCACAGTGCAATTGGTATACCAGTGCAATTGGTCCATTCATTAATATACTTAAACGGACACAAGCTCACTCATTTTTTCATTCATTCATTCTGGCTATCGCTACTACCACTATCTACTGCGTTATATGAAAGAGTATTACGTGGCCACATCTTTAGCTTTTTTTTGTATTTTTTGAACCTTCCACATTATATGCCTTGATATCTTATTTCAATTTCATTTAAGCATTCGCCCACGAAACTGACAGGAATCTTAATTGGCCCATGTGTTGAAAAATTGTTGGTGTTCTGTTTTTTTTTTTTTTGGTTTGATTGTGTATAAGTAACACGTAAATACGTAAAACATACGTTTCAATATATTGTATGAGATACGAAAACTCGAACACTCTACATTGATACGTATGTATGTATGCACTCGTATGTACATATGTACATATATGTATGTGTAAATTTACATTAGACCTGCTCTTAAAAGAATTAGCCTGGATCGGCTAGAATTAGAAAATCTGAAATAGGAAAACCATCTTTTTAAAATTTTAAAATATATACTATTTTATATACTGAGTGTAGGATATTGACTGTAGGATAGGCTTGGCCGACTATACTTTCTTACTTAATTTAGTATAAAATGTTTTTATTTATAGTTTAAAGAAAATAAAACTAAAAAAGTAATTTCGAGGAAATTTTCATACAACAAATGACATGTATAATATGAATGCATCCAAGTAACTACGAGTATGTGTGTGTTAGTTCACATTTATATTAAAGCTTTGACTTTCGTGACCAATCTGTATCCCACCAGATAATTGAAACTTCTTAAATTATGTTTGTACTTTTTTATTTGGAATCCTATAACAACGAGGCGTGCATGTTTTTATTCTTTATATTTCATCCTTTCGTATGCTTGTTTTAAATGTGATATTTTTAGTCTGATAAGTCATCCTAATTTGAAAATAATTTATCTTGAACTTTGAATACAGATGTATCAGTCACCACTTGTATGAGCATACCTTCAAGCAGTCATTTTGCTTTTTTACTTTTATGGTGCAAACACTGTTCTTTTTGCTTTCGTGTAAGCTACGTACAAATATGATTTATCAAAAGCAGCTCCCAGCACATCAGTACTTGAATTTGAATTTAGAAATAAATAAATAAATACAAAAAGTTCTTACACAAAATTTTAAAATATTGCAAAGGTTTATAAAGCAAATTTTCTATATTCGGCATAATCCGAAACAAAGCGAAACTTTAAATATATAATTACATAAACAAAACTTACAAACTAATAATAAAACTTTATTCTTCTTTTTTTTAATATTTGTCATGACCTCCATAATTTCTATAGACTGAAGGATTTGCAATATCTTACAAATATTATTCAGTCAATTGAAATTAAAGAGGCCATACCAAATATTATAAAATAAAAAGGACAAATTAAAATAACTTTTTTGTCCGTTTGAATAGAAAATGTTTTGCATAATTTCTAATATAATATTTAAGTTAAGTAAGTTGATTAAACGTCAACAAAAGAAAATCCGGCCTGTTTGGTACACTTTATATTTTCCAAATTATTTGATTTTTATTATACCCTACACCACCATAGTGGGGAGGGTATATTGGATTTGTGCATATGTTTGTACCGTCCAGAAATATTGGTCCAATACCCACCTTAAAGTATACCGATCTACTCAGAATCACTTCCTGAGTCGACTTAACGATGTCCGTCCGTCCGTCCGGCTGGCTGGCTGTCCATGTAAAGCTTGTGCGCAGAGTACAGCTCCAAATTTTAAAGCTATTTCGATAAAATTTGGTACATGATATTTTTTCTGCACAAGGACGGATGGGATTGAAACTGGTGGAAATCGGTCCATTATTTCACCTGGCCCCCATACAAATGTCCTCCCGAAATAGGGGTTTAACGATCATAAATGTTTGAATTATGAAAGTCTTCACACACATTTCATCAGAAATGAGTGGTAAATGAAGCCAAATCACATCTACAAATTTTGTGCTGATTGGTCCATAATTAGTTGTAGCTCCCATATATGGCCCACATCCGAAAATCACTTTAAACAGCTAACTCACTAAAAAATGTTGGTATCCAAATAAAATTCTACACAAATAAGTTTCTTATCTACAGAAATAATGACACCTAATTTTATAATGGTCGGTCCGTAATTAGTCGAAACTCCCTTATAAGACCCTCTCCGTAATTCACTTTAAGCTCCATAAATCTTTTAAAAGTATTTATATCGAGATAAAATTTGACACATATAATATTTATATTCACATATATATATACATATACTGGCTGTAGGGTATTAAATGGTCGGGTTTGACCGACTATATTTTTTAACTTGGGTGAACTTACAATTGTTTTGTAAGTTCAAATAGCATCAAATAAATAAAGCTAAATTTGTTTGTATGACTTGTCCCAAATAAAATAAATTTTTGAAATTAATAAAAGAATTTTATTATGTTTTACTTAGTGGTTACGTCTTTTTGTCAAATGTTTGTGTGACCGTACATTTAGAAGTTTCCACAACTACAACATAAATATGTATGAATAGAAACCTGCCAACAAAATGTATAGAAAAGTATGGAATCATTAAAACAAAACATTGCCACAATGTCGAACTTAATTTGGCAAAGGGTTATGTGTAGTTTGTTCACTCATTCACTCACTCAGGTAATTAATCAATCATTTAGTCAACCGTTAACATTAGTTTTTATGCCCAATGACATACATATAAACTTAAGTTAAAACTCTTTTATTTGCTTATTTTGTGTATTATTGTTTAATAAAAGAATGCATTTTTTATTTTACTACCACCTTCTTTAAGCGATAAACCGAATCCATACACATCTTTTTTGAATCCTTTCATTTTATCAAACACTGTAAATGCGAAATTAAAATTTCTTTATTGTATATAAATTTTGTAAGCGCCTTCGCAATCGGTGTTAATCTAAACATATTTATATATAGAGTTTGCATACGGCTGTGCCGAATCTTATACTCGTATATCCACCACCAAATACCAGTCGTGTGATCTATGAATACTTGAAGCTAATTTTTGTTACATTTTGTATCGGTAACGACGGTTATTCGAATTATTTAATTTTTCGGAACCCTGATATGGGATATATGTATTACATGTTGTGAGACGATTGCCATTAAATATTTGACTAATTTGAGTCTTATGTTGAATTTCATCTCAACAAAGACATAGTTTAGGTTTTTTTTTTGCTATTCTAGTTATTCTGTGAACCTTATTTGGGAGCTATAAGTCAGATCCTACTGGACCTATTTTGCACATTTTCAATACCTAACATTTCGGTGGAACAAAGAATGTTTGGTAAAAATTTCATTCTTCTCTGTCTTTTTTCGAAGCTCTATCGTGCCTTCAGCAGATGGACGGACATGACTAGATAGTCTTTGAATTTTATAAAGACCCATCATATATAGAGACTTTTTGGTACTACGACCAATATTTCGATGTGTTACAAACGGAATGACAAACTTAATATACCTCCCATTTTTTTTTTTTTGGTGATGGGTATAAAAACTATACATATATTGTCATTCATCATTAATAGTGAATTCAATCAGCCGTATCCAATTAATGATTTCACAAAAATAATGAACAAACCCTAGAAGAGCTGAAATCTAAAAAAGGCTAAATTCGATGAGAATGAAATAGAACAAAAGTTTATTCAAAACAAACCAGCTTTTGTAACTTATAAACAGTTTGATTATGATTCATAAAATAAATGAAAAAGATGAAACTATAGAAACTGTAAAAAACTTGCAGTATTTAATATTACATTGAATTTTATTTATTCGAAATCATTTACATGACTCGTAAAACACACAATGCGTCAGAATGACATTCAACTCAAAGCAAACGACCCTTTTCCCCAAAACATTTAAGAACAAAAAGGGAACAAAAACTAGATTTAATAATAGAGATAGAAATAAATTTGATAATTTTTACGATTTACCACATAATCATTCCTACTCAATGACTGTTGCACAATGATGGCGATGGCACTTTTACATTAGGTAAAATTGTTTTCATAAATGTTTTTAAAATGAATATACAAAAATTATAGTTATTGTGCTCTTCTTTTTATACCCTCCACCAAACAGAGCTTAAGTTTGTTATTCCGTTTGTAACAAATGTGGTCGTAGTAGAACCAAAAAGTCTATATATTCTGGGTCCGTATATGATTCTAAGACGATCTAGCCATGTCTGTCCATCCGTCCGTTTTAATATAGAAGGACAAGTCCTGTTTAAGAATTTTAAGAATCGATCGACGACTTCTCATAGCCACCATACAAATGTATTTATGGTACAAAACGATATTTTGTTTGCATCGGTCGATATTTTGACATAGCCTCCAAAAATCACTTAAATTCGCATAAATCTCTTATAAAAATGACGATAAAGTTGAATATCAACACAAACAATCCATATATATTAGGGTGGGGCGATGATTATGGAAGGAAAAAAATCTTAATGGGCGCTTCGTGTTTCTGATTCTTGGGATTGTACTGAGCAAAAAAGTCCACTAGACCATACGTCTACGGTGAAAATTGAGCCTCCCGATTTTAATTTGAAGTTTTTTCTCAGACTTTTGTCACGTTTTTTTTTTTCATATTTTGGCCTATAACAGCCAAACCATTGAGATTTTTGATACAATACTCTGACAAAAATTGTAGCCAATACAATAGTTAAGAACTATCTAGTACCTCGCAAAAGCATTGGAACGCTCCTTCAGGCGGTTTTGGCCTTGTGAAAGTGCAAATTTTTCGTGAAAATATTGATAAATTACCATTTTCAGTTGTTCATAGCGCAAAATATATATTCTATATTTGCATTTTATTCCATTTATTTTATTTCTTATTTTATATTCTCCTATTGTTTTCAGTTCATACGACACATTCACCCCACACGTTTTCGACAGATCAGTTATAAGTATGTAAAAATATACTGTTGGCTGTTGTGAAAATTATTGCATAATTGAGCAAGGACTCCCTTCCATACAACGTCCACTTCCGATAATAACTACAGAGTATACAGGAAAGACAATTTTGATGTTTCAAAAAGCCACAATCAGTTTCCTTGGGCATTGGGTATCTAATTAATTTATTGTGTGTCAAAGTACATCCTTACACGCTGAAAAAATTCAAACAAAGTGCAGTTGTGAAAAAAAGAGATTAATATAAATGTCCGTCTCGTGACCCTCAGTATACTTTGTAGAATAACTGGTATATGTATTTATGTTGTTATTGAGATGAAATTTGAACAAAATTAACTTTAAACAAACAGAAACTACCACTCATGTAAGGGATCCACAAAATAAAATAACCAGTACAATTATCGTAACCGTTCAAAAAAAAAAAAATATAACAAAAATTAGTTTCAAGTATTCATAGATCACACTACTGGTATTTGGTGGTGGGTATACAAGATTCGACACAGCTGAATATAAACTCTTATCTACTTGTTTATTTTGTTGTTATTATTTTTAAACATGCCAAAAGATTTATAATTCTGTGTCTCCTGTAATCGTGGAATCATCCTCCATGTCTGTATCTACAATAACAGTTGGTAATCAAATAAAATGTTTAAAAACATACGACCAAAACATCAGGTTATTCATTAAATATATATATAAATGTTATTAATCATATTTTCCATATCAAGGAGTATAAAATTAAATTTCTAATAAAGAATAAGATGATCTTGAGATATTAAAACAACTGTTTTGTTATTAATTACTTATGACATTATTTAATAGTCGTAATATCTTTAAAGTAAAATTTTTAAAATTTTTATAATTATAATTAGAAGCACCAAAAACAAACAAACAAACAAAAAATAAACAAATGGCTGTGAGATTTAAAGACACAAAAATATTAAAAAAAACAAGTATTTATTTATATACAAACAAACACATGTAAATTGACGATCATTGTAATATTTAGTTTTAGTCACGTTTTTGTGCTTCACTAAATTTAAATCGTCACTCACTGCGAATAATGTAATTTTCTCACGAGAAACTTTTAATCTCTCAGTACAAATTTATTCTACAATTTAAAAAAGCTTTTCTCAAACATTTTAAATTATTCACTATTTCTCTCATAAAAATACTCTGAAAAATAAATAGCAAAATTCACGGGCGTACATTTATACATTTTTAAGGGGGGTGGGAGTGGCTTCCAAATATTTCACAAGCCGGTTAAGAATTTAAAATACTTAGTTAATTTATTACCTCACATACGAATATACTTGAATTAAAAAAAATATTGTTTTTTAAACATTTATTTGATCGTGCATTTCACTACATTATGCAGAATAAACATTCGGATTTTAAATGCTAATAAAATTATTTGATACTCTTCGTTTAAAACTTATTTTTATTAAATTTAAGATCGAATGACTGTCAATAAGAAATTCAAACTGCGTTTTTAAATAATTGATTATTGTTAGATTAAATATTTTGATGACAAGTAGGCCATTTACGCAGTCGCCTCTGCCTACCAGTGATGGAAAATGCAATACTATTGTACTATTTTCAGTACTTTTTTACAACAAAAATGCCACAGTACCCCCACATCATATTTAGTACTCTTTGTTTGATTTGCTTTGTTCCCTGTTTAGAAATCCAGTGTTACTATTTTTATAATCATTGACAACATTGGCTTCAAAACAAGAACATAAAGACGGTCTCAGATATTACAACGTTGGGCATGTTGTGCGTTTGTTTGCAAAAGTTGTTAATGTTGTTCAAGCCACCAATTCTAATGTATTTTACTAAATTTCTTATGTTTCGTACATTTTTGTAATTCTCATTTCTTGTTGGAGATTTTTTCTGTATCATATGAGTTTGAAAACTTCAAACATATTGGTGAACGATCTATTAACAAAATGCAGGCATGATCATATGTTTATTATCTTTACTCACAACAAATAAAAATTTTTGAAACATATATTTTTACATAAAAATAAATTAATTTTTAGTTGGTTGTTATAATAGTTTTTTTTATTTTTAAATGGATTTTTAATTTAATTTTTGAATAAAAATATATGTTTCCTAAAAAGTACCAAAATTTTGAAAAAAGTACTCTTTTTGTTGCGGTCAGTACCATTTCAATTTTTCATTTATCCATCACTGCTGCCTACATTGGTATTTTCACGCATTATTTTTTCTTCTGTAAAGCTCTTCAACATTTTTTTCCTAAAAAATTACTACTGCCGGCTAGTGTGATTTCGTAATTTTTATTTTTACTTGTTTTTTAGTTCTGTGAAGTTGTTGAATTTTAAAAGATATTTTCGAAAAAAAAAATTTAAAAATAATAATAAAATAAATTTCAAGTGTTAAACTGGCACAAATTAATTAGTGCAAAATTAATGACAAATTTATTATTATTATTATTGTTGTTGTGTGTTAAACATATTAACTAAAGAAATATGTTTCTTGGTGAAATGAGCCACTGACAAATCTAAATATACTCGTACACTTATAGTATTTAATTAATTAAATGTGATGTAACAATGAGATACGATTTTCTATCATTCTGATAAAAATAAATTTTCATTAACATTTTCGTTCATAGAAAATCCGACTAAATATTTATATTAAATTTTATTACTATAATGTAGTGTTTCCATTAAGTCGATCATTTCTATATTAATATGTATGCACATATGAATGTATGTATGTATGTATGTATTTCCAAATAATTGAAAACAAAACAAAAATTGGAAGTTTACCCTGCAGGAAATGTCAATAGTGAAACAGTACTGAATTGCTATTGACACAGTCACCAGTACTAGTGACTTAGTATACCCCAGACAATGCTAATTACTATAGACATTTAACATGTGCGTGTCATTGAAAATCCACTACTGACATAGTTACTATTGACAAGGTAGTTCTTTTGGGACCACATTGTCTACACTTTTGGTACTTTTCTGAAATAGAAAATAAAAATGCATTTTTTTTTGCTAATTTTTGGAGTTTTATTAAAAAAAAAAATAAAATACTAAAAAATATTCAATAAAAAATAAATTCGAATACACCCAGAGTCTTTGGCGGGAATCGAACCCGCAACCCTCTGAATGATAGTCTGGCACACTATCGCCTAGTCTATCGGGGCTCACAATTGAAAAAAGATAATTGTATAATAATAACCATTGTGACAATGCTGCTGACAATGTCGCAAAACCGTCACCAAAATAGTAGACAAAAGTGGTGACTTGGAGACACTTGTCCCCAGGTTTCCTTCAGGGTAATAACAATCAAAATAATTCAACAAATACTGCAATTATTATTTGTATTTTGGTATAAAAAGTAAATTATTTAAACAAGCTTTGTCATTGTTATTTTGAAAAAGCAAAAAAAACTTAATAAAATAAAATAAAATATATGTATGTATGTATGTATGTACACTTTAACCATACGACTTTCAGCATTTGTAACAGTTTTTTTAGCCTGTCGCAGAATTATCTATCGATCATTCAGTTTCAAAGTGAATGTTGCTGAAACAAGTCTCAACTAAAATTGTTTCGGAAAATAACAGACATACATCCATACATATAATAATAATAATAATAACATTAACAAAGTGAATCTTGTATACAGTTTTCGGAAATATGACTTCAAGTTTTAAAATTAATGGTCAATTGTACACAGGTATTGATTGTGATTATGATATTTTTGTTAACCCTCTAGTACCCAAGACCGCCTGTAGACGGGCTAACTTCATTGTTAATTTATTCGCTTCCCAAATTACGTTTTGGTTTTATTTGCATTTTGTCTAATGCGGGGAAGTCCAAAAATTGTTTTTATTGCATTCGCAACGCAAGCTTGTGCTGTGTGCAGCTATCACTGTCATTTTGAGTTGGAAAATTGTGAAATACGGACGTAATAATTATTTTGCAAAAAGTGTGAATTTCAAAAAATCAAAAAAAATATTTAAAGGGGTCGCAGGTGAAAGGAAAAATTATTGGTGTGTTGCTGGTAGTATAAAGAAAGCAAAAAAATAGAAAAAAAGAAAAAAAAAACTTTTCTCAAGCTTTTTATTGGTCTTGCAAGGTAGCCCGTCTGTAGGCGGTCTTAGGACAATTCGGAAAAAAAATATTTTAGGTAAGTTTGAAAGTGGAACATTTAAGGAGTCATTTATAGACATGGAGCGTCGACAAATGCAAAAGTTGTCATCGCTTTCTGATGAAGAGATTGGGAAAATTTTGGATTTGATGAATTTCGATAGCGATACTGACGGAGAAGAAGAAATGGAAGACGATTTGGATGACAATGCTTGCGAGACGGAGTGCAATATCAACATTGGATTTGAGGAGGATATAAATAGAGCGGTGAATATGTCAGAATCAATGCTGGTATCAGAGATTTGCCTTACTTCAAGCGGAAGTCCCGCATCATTATTATCTCCTTCTACTTCGATTGCTTCAAATACTCCTCAATCACAGAAACGCAAACGCAATGTGCCTGCTGACCAAAATATTATTCAGCCTAAAGATAGTATTATAGGTGATACAGCGGAGTTTATTGGATCCGTTTCGGATATAGATCCCAAATCTCAGACTTTCAAGAAAATTTTGTGGCGCCAAAAGAATTTAGTGCTGGATAACTCTGCCCCGAACTAGGAGAAGATCTCAAAAAGCTTGATACGCCTTTCAAATGCTTCGAATTCTTTTTGGGCGACACTATTATTGATCACATTGTTGAACAATCGAATTTATATGCCACTCAAAAAGATATCACAACTTCCTTCATTACAACCAATTCGGAAATTCGTCAGTATATTGGCATTTTATTTTTTATGTCAGTTTTTCGCTATCCGAGTGTCCGTGCATATTGGGGCGAATTTGCGTTCCAAACAATCCAAAATACTATGTCAAGAAATCGATTTGAGAAAATACGGAGTAACTTACATTTTAATGATAATAGTAAACTGTCCCCCAGGAATTCTGCAGACCACGATGCTTTGTATAAAATACGACCAATTGTGAATCATTTCAATGAAAAGTTTCAATCCGTTCCAATGACACAACGTTTATGTGTGGATGAACAAATGTGCGCAACGAAGATGAAGACTTTTCTTCGACAATATTTGCCAGATAAACCACACAAATGGGGAGTAAAACTGTTTGTTTTATGTGACTCCTTCGACTTTTGCTATAATTTCGAGATATATTGCGGTGCAGGAGACAATGTTGTGCAAACTGGCTCACCAGACCTTGGAGCGGCAGCAAATGTGGTTGTTCGATTGTCACGCAATGTTCCAGATTATAAAAACCAAATAATATATTTCGATAACTACTACACTTCACTGCCACTTCTTGTATATCTCAAATCACGCGGAATTTATTCCTTGGGGACTATTCGTTCAAATCGCATTCCGAATTGTAAGCTGCCAACAGACAACGATCTCAAGAAACAACCACGTGGATATTCTACAGAGTTTTGTGGATCTGCTTTTGGAGTCGACATTTCTTTATCACTTTGGAAAGATAATAAGGCTGTGCGACTCGCATCGACCTACGCAGGCACGAAACCTTTTCAAAATGAAACAAACCCAAAAACACAGGTATCCCGTTTTGTTCGCTCTGAAAAAAAGTTTGTTGACGTCGATTGCCACAACATAATCCATGAATACAATAGCCATATGGGTGGTGTCGATCTCATGGATGGCCTTATTGGCCGATATAAAATTCCAGTGAAGAGCAACAAGTATACAAATCGACTGTTCGTGCATTTGCTTGACTTAGCCATGGTAAACGCCTATATTTTGTTCCACAGAATCAACAAGCCTAATGCTAATGATAGGCGCTACCAGCTGCCAAACTTCCCAGCAGAGATAGCATCCGTACTCTGCACGCCGAGTCCATCATTGCCAAAGGCTCCAGGGCGCCCACGCCAAGATTTTAAAAAAAAATGTACAGGACAAAAATCCTTTCTACCGCCCGCAGACGTCCGTTTCGATGGAGTCGGACATTTTCCGCTGTTTTTATCACGCGCTGGTAAAAAAACTTGTAAATTTGCTGGTTGCAATTCCGAAACTCAAATTGTATGCCGAAAGTGTAATATAAACCTGTGTATTTCTAAGCAAAAGGAATGCTTCTACGGTTTTCACCACCAATAACTTGAATAAACTATTTTTGCCTCATATTTAAATATTTATTTTTTTTCAAAGCTTGTTTGAATTAACTTAAAAAAATAAATCTGAATTTCTTGTTTATTTTCTACACATTTCTGTTATAACCTGTTCATTTTTTGTTAATAAAACATTGTACTCTATATGAAAAAACAAAAATAATTTTTGTAAAATTTTATGGCTTGTTTTCCTAAAGCCGCCTAGAGGCGGTTTTACTTTATGGTGCTATAAAACCCGATCTGACCAAAAATTTAATTTTTTTTTTTAATATCATTTACTTTTAACATAAACCAAACCCAAAAATAATTTTTTTATCCAGAAAAAAAATTTGGGTACTAGAGGGTTAATGTTTGTTTTTTTAACTGTTCCTTTACTACAGTTAATTTGTCGACCTTGCCGTCAGATATAACTTTGAATACATTCATAAGAGAACATGCCCAACTGACTGCCACCAAGTTCATGTGTTTGGAAGGTGGCTGTGGTACCTGTGTGGTCGTTATAAAAGGAAAACATCCCGTTACAGATCAAGTCAAAACATGGGCTGCGAATTCGGTAAAAAAAAAATGCATAGTTACACCTAAATAGAAGCAAATGTATAATTTTAAACGTAATATTCCAGTGCTTGACCTTGTTAAACAGTTGTGCCGATTGGGAAATTACCACCAACGAAGGTCTGGGGAATAAACGCAATGGCTATCATCCTATACAAAAACGCATGGCGAAAATGAATGGTTCGCAATGCGGTTTTTGTACTTCAGGCTTTATTATGAACATGTATGGTTTGCTTGAATCTAAAGGAGGCAAAGTCAGCATGGTAGAGGTGGAAAACTCCTTTGGTGGCAATATCTGCCGTTGCACTGGTTACAGGCCAATTCTGGATGCCATGAAATCTTTTGCTGTGGACAGTAATATACAGGTGCCAGCAGAATGTCAAGATATTGAAGATCTTTCCGAAAAGAAATGTCCTATGACGGGACATTTGTGCGCTGGTTCATGTCACCAGCCCCTACAATATTTGACATATGACGACGGCTGTGAATGGTATTGGCCAAAAACCCTTATTCAACTATTTGACATACTCTCCAAAATCAACTCCAATGACGAATATATGTTGGTGGCTGGTAACACGGCTCATGGTGTTTATAGAAGATCGGAAAATATAAAGCAATTTATTGATATAAATGGCATTGGAGATTTAAAACAGCATGAGCTAACCAATGACTATTTAAAATTGGGCGCAAATTTAAGTCTCACTGAAACAATGGATATTTTCAACGAAGCATCCAAAAAATCCGGTTTTGAATATTGTGAGCAATTGTGGAATCATTTCGATCTAATAGCTAATGTTCCAGTAAGAAACGTAAGTAAATACTGGTTTATCACAATCTGATAATGAGGTTAATCGATTATAAAAAGCTATAATTAGCAATTGCATTTTATTTTGGTTTAAAGTAAACATCTTCGTAAATAAAATTTTAATACTATTTAAACAGGTTAACGTGAAATGTGTTCAGTTGTTTAAACAACATAATAAAACTGTTTAATTATATTTTTTGCTGGAATTCTTGCTCATTAAATACATTCATTAGGGGTAAACATTTACTAAAGCCTCTTTTCAGTCATTTTGATTAAGAAAACGTTTCGCAGCGCTAACGAGATCTAAATTTTTTCAATAATTGTTTTCTCTAAAAAAAAGAATTTCTTTATAATATACAAAGTACCAATAATAGGTACTTTACTAGAATTTGGCACTTTACAAATGTAAATTAAAATTCATATTTATAATGTTATTGTTCTATTCAAAAGTAAACGTTCAACATTATGTAATAAATAAAATATAAATAAAATAAAGCTGAAATCAGTATAAACAAGTAAGAAGGTATAGTCGGTCAAGCCCGACTATATAATACCCTACACCCAGTATATAAATAAAACAGTTTTTCAGAAATGTGCGCTATATGGGAGATATTAACTATTATGGACTGATCATCCAAAAAATTAGTGCCATGACTTCTGTGAATATGTTATACTTTATCTCGATATAAATACTTTTAAAAGATTTATGGATGTTAAAGTTAATTACGGGGAGGGTCTTATATGGGACTTTCGACAAATTACGGACCGACCATTATAAAATTAGGTGTCATCATTTCTGTATATTATTTGTGTTGAATTTTATTACCAACATTTTTGAGAGAGTTATGCTCCTTAAAGTGATTTTCGGAAGTGGACCTTATATGGGAGCTACGACTAATTATGGACCGATCTGCACAAAATTTGCAGATGTGATTTGGCTTCATTGACCACTCATTTGTGATGAAATTTGTTTGGTTCCTTACATAATTAAAATATTTATGATAGGTAAACCCCAATTTCGGGAGGACTTTTGTATGGGGGCCAGGTGAAATAATTGACCGATTTCCACCAGTTTCAATCTCATCCGTACTTGGGCCGGAAAAGTTACACTTACCAAATTTTATCAAAATATCTTCAAAATTGCGACCTGTACTCTGCACACAAGCTTTACATGGAGAGCCAGCCAGCCAGACGGACCGACGGACATCGTTAAATCGACTCAGAAAGTGATTCGGAGCCGATCGGCATACTTTAAGGTGGATGTTGGACCAATATTTCTGGGCGTTACAAATATATGCACAAATCCAATATACCCTTCCCACTATGGTGGTGTAGGGTATAAAAATTAACTACTAGCTTTTGTGAATATCGGTCCGTATTTCTCCGAAAATCATTTACTTGATGAGTTTTATGTGTAATCTCGTTATCTAGTTGAAATTCATTCCCAATTAAATTTACTACTGATATTTTCTACAAGTAAAAAATATAAAATAATCAAATCGATAAACCGCACAAGAGTCGGTGACTGTATTATATTGGCCCAATATTTGTCATAGCCTAAAAAGTTATACCCCTAATATTTATTGCTGTACATATAATAATTTTAATTTAATAAAAATAATTGTACTTTTAGACTGGCACCTTGGCTGGTAATATTTCAACAAAGAAAAGGTATCCCGAATTCCCATCGGATGTTTTTTTAACATTTGAGACGTTAGATGTACAAGTGGTAGTTAATTTGGATGCAACAAAACAAGAAACAATGTCCCTGTCCGCCTTCCTGAAGAACAATACACCGAAAATGGTTATTAATGCATTCGAATTGAAACCTTATCCCAAGGAGAAATTTATATTTAAATCGTACAAGGTTAGTGCAATATGCATTCAGTATTGTTAGTTCTTAGTATTTTTGGGATGGTCCATTCTGCAGATCATGCCTCGTGCCCAAAATGCACATGCTTTTGTCAATGCTGGATTTTTATTCGATGTTGAGAAATCTGGCAAAGTTAACAGTGCCCGCATTTGTTTTGGTGGTATAACTGCTGAATTCGTCCATGCCTCTAGCATTGAGACACTCCTTAAGGATCAGATATTTCATGACAAGGTTATAGTACAGAAGATATTTGCAGAGTTGCCGAATGCTTTGCAACCCAATGCAGTACTGCCAGATCCTTCTCCAGAATATCGTCGAAAACTGGCCTGTGGACTCATGTTAAAATGCCTGCTAGATATTGCACCTTCTGATAAAGTAAAACCGGAATTTAGAAGTGGAGGTCCAATATTAAAACGAGATCTATCTTCGGGTTCGCAAATATTTGAGTCCCAAAAAAAGAATTATCCTCTTACACAGCCCATACCAAAGGTTGAAGGTACGTTAGCTGCATTACACATAAATACACATGAAATCATTTAATAAACAATATTTTGTATTATTTATTAGCTTTGATTCAATGTTCGGGGGAAGCTACATATATGAATGACATTCTTACTCTGGATAATGCAGTTCACTGTGCCTTTGTTAATGCCACAAAAGTTGGTGCTTCTATCGAACAAATCGATCCTTCTGAAGCATTAAAGATTCCTGGTGTTATTGCTTTTTATGCAGCTAAAGACATTCCAGGTTCAAATACCGCTGTTGATCCTGCATTTGGTTACGAAGTTGAGGAATTGTTTACAGCAGAGGTTGTACGCTATTACGATCAACCACTGGGTATGATTGTGGCCGTAACAAGTGATATTGCGAATAGAGCAACTTCTAAAGTAAAAGTTATCTATTCGAAAGGTAGTGACGTGGTCATGCCAACGCTTGGAGATGTATTCGCCAACAATAGAATGGATCGAGTTCACAATGTCGCTCCCTCCAAACTGAAGGATATTAAATTAACTGATAATGCGGACATAACTGGCAAAGGAATATTTGAAATGGGTTTACAATATCACTTCACTATGGAACCCCAAACCTGTGTAGCAGTTCCATTCGAAGACGGTCTACAGGTTTGGTCCGCAACTCAATGGATAGATCACACACAAAGTGTTATTTCGAAAATGTTGCAAATAAAAGCAGCTGACGTACAAATGAAAGTCAGACGTCTGGGTGGTGGTTATGGAAGTAAGATCAGCCGCGGAAACGCTGTTGCTTGTGCCGCTTCTTTGGCTGCATACAAACTTAATCGTCCAGCTCGTTTTGTGCAAACCATTGAATCTATGATGAATTCTAATGGCAAACGATGGGGATGCCGCTCTGATTATGAATTCCACATAAAATCCAATGGAAAGATTGTGGGTTTGAAAAATATATTTTATGAAGACGCCGGTTGCACTTTGAATGAAAATCCTGTGCCAGATCTTTCAACTTTATGTGCAAAAAATTGTTATGCCTTCACAACAGACAACTACAAATTGGAAGGAAATGCTGTTATTACTGATGCCACCAGTTCTACTTGGTGTCGTGCTCCCGGTTCTGTTGAAGGTAGTTTTTAACTTTGATTCTTTTGCAAAGATAATTTCATAAATTGTATTTTTTTAGGTATTGCTATGATCGAGAATATATTGGAACACATTGCCTTTGAAGCAAATGTAGATCCAGCTGATGCGCGTCTTGTTAATTTACAGCCAGGGAATAAAATGAATGAATTATTACCCCGATTTCTTAAATCCACCGAATACAGAAAAAGACGCCAGGAAATTGATAGTTTTAATGAGAAAAACCGATGGATTAAAAGAGGTTTGGGTTTAGCAATCACTGAATATCCTCTAGATTATTTTGGTCAGTATCCTGCAACTGTTTCAATTTATCATACTGATGGTTCGGTGGTGATATCTCACGGCGGCATAGAAATGGGACAAGGTAGCTAAAACTATTATTTTTTAAATTTAATTCAATTTCATAAATATTAAATTGCAGGTATGAATACGAAAATAACTCAGGTTGCTGCCTACGTACTAGGTATTCCTGTGGAATTAGTGAAAATAGAAGCCAGTGACACTTTGAATGGTGCCAACTCTATGGTCACGGGCGGAAGTGTAGGCAGTGAAAGTGTTTGTTTCGCTGTACGAAAGGCCTGCAACACATTAAATGATCGTTTGAAGCCGATTAGGGATTCCATGAAAAAGAAAGCTACTTGGCCAGAGGTTGTACAAGCTGCGTGGATAAAGAATATTAATCTAATTGCAAGCGACCACTACAAACTGGGCGATTTGCAGAACTATAATATTTATGGTTTATCTCTAACCGAACTTGAAGTTGACATCTTAACGGGTAATCACTTGGTAAAACGGGTTGATATCTTAGAAGATGCTGGTGAAAGTTTAAATCCTTACATTGACATTGGACAAATAGAAGGGGCATTTGTGATGTGCTTGGGCTATTGGCTGACTGAGCAACTGGTTTATGACCGCACAACAGGCCAACTAATGACTAACCGCACATGGAATTATAAACCACCCGGTGCCAAGGACATTCCTATCGATTTTCGCATTGAGCTTTTGCCTGGTAATCCTAATCCAGCTGGTTTCCTACGCTCCAAAGCCACCGGCGAACCTCCCAGTTGTCTTGCAGTCAGCGCAATTTTTGCCAAAGAGCATGCATTACATTCAGCACGCAAAGATGCCGGTTTGATTAGAGAATGGGTACGTTTCGGTGCACCAACCACTCCAGAAACGTTTGTACAGAACGCTGGTAATGATGTTTCTGCTTTCTCCTTGGAATAATTCAAATTCACATATTGTTGTTAGAAATGTTTGTATCAATTTTTCAAGCTGATCTGATACATTCGCATTTATAGAAAAGTATGTTTTCCAATTAATAAATTTAAGGTGTTGGTCGCATTATTAAATTAAAAATTGTGTTTTACTCCAGAATTTATATCAGTGGCATTCGGTTAACATTTTCTATTTAACAAGTAAATAAAAAA
Source organism: Bellardia pandia (assembly GCA_916048285.2). Lineage (NCBI taxonomy): Eukaryota > Metazoa > Arthropoda > Insecta > Diptera > Calliphoridae > Bellardia > Bellardia pandia. The sequence continues at coordinate 142,520,526 of OU696529.1, read as the reverse complement.
GTAAATGTTAGCCAATATGTATTCGCGCTACTATTAATTGTGATTTACATATTAACAAAATTACCCGTTTTACCTGTTCATACGTTGTAGATTTTTTGATCCTTTAAGTTTTAACACTTTCAATATACATATGTAGACGTAGATTTGTAATCGACTTTATACTACTTTATACTTTATACAATGTGCGACGAGTTGCAGATATGTTGAAGTATCTAAAATTGAGACAGAATTGTTTGATTTTAATTTTTTTCCAATACTGCGCCAATTAAACTAACTCTTAGAATATTTTAAATTAAATTTTGATTTCTTCGACCTTTTTTTTTTTTTGATAAAATAAAATGTTTTTTTCGAGCTCGAGTGCAATTATTTGTAGAAAATATATATATTATTTATTAAATTATTTCTTCCAATATTTCGATATCCTTCGGATATCATTATCAAGGAGTGAGTTACAATTATATTTTTAAGAGACGTATTATTGTGGGTTCTCCCTGATCATGAACTATACATCAGTAACTTAAGGTCCAGTTACGAATCTGGTAAGGAAGTAAAAATTCCTAGTATTCAAGTTTCCCTTTCATCATCTCCGGTACGACCTAATAATGAACAAGAACACCATTTACCTAATATGTCCGAGGTCTGTGATAAGGTGCTCAAGTGGGGCGTAAAGTATGATGGCGATAAGGACCCGTTATCATTCCGGGAAAGAATTGAAGAACTGGCCATGTGTTACTCTATCCCTAAATATAGTTTACTAAATTACATGCCCGAACTTTTAAAAGGCGATAAAGACAATATTTTTTATAATTACGTTTGGGGTTTATAAATATCGGGTTCTATATTGGATAGCAAAAACATTACTTTGTATCAGTATAGTTGAAATATTAAAATTTAATACGTTTGATTGCAAAAAAGTATAAGATCCACTTCGAGTACTTGTAAATATTGTTATTCAACTCAAAAAGGCCTCCAATACATCAACAACGATCGTTTCATAATATATAATATCTACCATACGATAACGAACAAATTGCTTTTCAATATTCATTTTATTTTATTTTTTCTTTTTTGAGAAATTTACCCTCATTTATTGTTCTACAGTTTGCACTTATTTTTATTTTAAGCAAATACATTTGTATGTAGCTGCAATTATCGTTAACAACAAACTCATATAAATGAAATATCAAGTATACATAAGAGTTTTTATTTACACATGTAATTAAAATAATTGCAATTTTTACTACAAATGTAAATACACTTTACTCTCTTTTTACGCAGCTGCACATTCACATGTATGAACGAATGATTAATTAACATTTAATGACCCACAGTGGGACAGATAATACGAATATTTTACATGGGCGTAGCCAAGCATTACTATATTTGACAGGGCTTGGCAAAAGTTTAAAATTTAAATTTTCAAATGCGTATAACTCGAACACAAGCATGTTTTTTAAAGATCTAGCAGACTTCAGAACACACATGTCAAAGGTGTTCCCACACCTCAGGTTTGTGATGCTCATGTAAATTTTTACCTCAATCTGGCTAGCCGTTTAGAAATGCCAGATTTGTTTAAAAAAAATTTAGTCCGGCCTTCCATGTAACTAAGTATAATTTAAAATATTGCAAAAATCATTTTTTTTATCTACAACATTAACTTGTATATTTTGTTAGCAGAAATTGCATATTATAATGCAAACTTGCCTTTTTAAAGCATATATGGCGCTGAGGCACTACTTTGTAAATTAATTTTTTATGAATAAAATTTAAATTTAACAAAAAAAAAATTCTTTCTCGTTTATTATCTAACCCTCTCATGCCCGATGCTGCGTATATGCAACATTGTGTTTATGAACGTCTAAGTACATACCGCTATTTTAAATATATATTTTTTTTTTTGAAAATATAGCCTCTTGTGTTCTTTAAGCTTACAGCTAATTGGTTGGTAGTCAGCTGTGCACGTGTTCAGTTAGTAGCTATTCTCCCGAGAGAGAAATTGACAAATTCATTCTGCAAAAACACGTTGTTTTAAAAAAGTATTAAAAAATATTAATATTTATATCAATTCATTCTAAAACCAAGCTCAACAACTAAATAATGAAAGGTAAGTCAGTAATTAAAAAAAAATCCAACATCAAGATTTTATTTAGTTTGTCTGTAATAATTTTGTAAATGTAGTGTTGCATATGCAACATTGGTTTATTGTGTTTAATTTTCGAAAAATAAAAATTTATTTTATATGCACATTTTAAGGTGCGCTCAAGAGGGTGACTCAGGCTGAAATTAAAAAAATTTCCCAACTTTGATTGGGATGATTCATCTGAGCAGGCAAATGAAGAAAAATATGCAAATATGGACAAGAAAGATCGTTCATCATCACTCCTTTTGACAATGAATTCATGAATTTCCTTAACTCGACTCCGGCATCACCAGCTCCTTCTACAGGTTCTGAATCATACCCCTATTAAAGAGCTTACGTTGAGAGTTATAATCATTGGCCGGAATGGGGAATAAGGGGCAGATATGCAACACTGGGTTTCCAAGCTGTAAATGTAGCAAATGCAATGTGCAGTTATGCTCATAAATTGAAATAAATAGCAATTGAAAAAAAATCAACTTGTATTTAAATGTATAATACCATAACCCAACATTATGTAGCTCTTGAACCAGGACACCTCGGACCTAGGAAATTTTTGTCAGTTGATATTGAGGTCAACTCTATCTTATACATCTACTCTAACAAATATTAGCCACGACCATTTTAGTTCGGGCATGAGAGAGCTGAAAACACAAAATCGTTACAAACCATATAAAACCAATATCAAACTAAAATTAGAGGAATTAAAATTTACAATATTAACTTAAATTAATTATTATACTATACATATGTATATGTATGTATATTCGGTTTGAAAATATGTTTTTGTGTTATTTATTCAGAAAGTAACAAATTCAAAATATTTTCTATTATAAATTCACAAAACATTTCATCGATAAAATTACACAACTGAAGAATCCACTTTAAATGAAAAAGTCATTCGAATTAGTAATGAAAACCATATTTAAAAGAATACTGAATTATTCAAGTTTCTTATCTCCGTGCACTTCTCTCGCTTACTCTCTTGTCTCTCTCTTTATTAGTAATCTTATCAGATCATTAACAGTAATTAAACCTATTCAATTTGTTTAGAAGTGTTTCAAAAAATAAAATAAACAAAACAAACTAAAGCAAAAACTGTTCATGACATTGCATTTTTTATTTGTTTCTATGAACAGTCTATGTCGCTTATAACGAATACTGAACACCAGAGACCGAAAATAACAGGTCCACTTTAATGTTAGTGGTTAACTGACAACATTTTGTTTGTGTTATATCATTGAGAGAGTAATTTATAAGAGAACATTTTAGGTTAGTGGTTGAGAGAAACAGAAAATAAAATAACGGAAATAATCCAAATGAGTGATATATAATTTAATTTTTTTTCGTAAAGGTTTCAATCTTTAAAAATAAATGGCAAAAGTTCATTTGATGATGCCTGAATATGAAAATTGTAAATAATTGTACTCGTATGTAAAATTAAAAATTTCACAAAAAAACGAAAATTTTACAACAAAAATTTAAATTTAGAAAAAATCTTAAATTTGAGAAAAAAATAAAAAAGATTACATAATTAAAGAAACGTAAACGTAGAAACGTCCACAATTGAAATTTCAAAAATGTGCTTATAGTATGTACTACGATCCCCCACAATTGAAATAGTTTGTCTCCCAACAAGGCATTAAAAAACTACATATACATAAATCATACCAAACCATGTAAACAAAAATCATTTTATAATAGTTATATTCACTATTTTATAGTTTGATCATATGGGACCAGTTAATTTCGGTCTCTGCTGAACACATCCAGCTACAACTTTTATTTACCTTATTTCTTCAATATCTACGTATACAACATCATCGTAATTCATCCTTTACAAAAATATCCTTTGTTATTTAACCCGCATAAAAAATTCCACATGAAATTTGTTCCCTTTGATTTTTTTTTTTAACATAGACTTTTAATAGGAAAAATGTGAAAAGGGAACAAATTTTATGGGGGTGAATAACTTATTAAATACAAACTAATAATATGATTTCATAAAAGTTCAAGATGAGAAAACCAAATTGAATAACAGAAAAACTTGGTTATAGCGAACTCTATGGACATTTTGCATTGTATTAAAGTGAATCTTGGTCTTTGAATTTACTATGACAAAGAATTCACTATAGCCCCTTTTTACTGTAGTTATTTTTGAAATTCAAATCTTGTAATGATTGCGTACGAAATGTTTATACCCTACACCAAAAAGCTTGTGCGCAGAGTACAGGTAGCAATTCTGAAGATATTTCAATAAAATTTGGTACATAATATTTTTCGGCCCGAGGACGGATGGGATTAAAAGTGGTGAAAATCGGTCCATTATTTCACCTGGCCCCCATACAAAATGTTTGAATTATGCATGTATCCAAACAAATTTCAACACAAATAAGTGTAGCTCCCATATAAGACCCATTTCCCAAAATCACTATAACGACCATAAATCTCTTAAAAACGTTGGTATCCAAATAAAATTCAACACAAATAAGTTTCATATATACATAAATGATGACAACTAATTGAAAATGGTCGATGCATAATTAGTCAAAACTCCCATATAAGACCCACTCCGTAATTCACTTTAACCTCCATAAATCTTTTAAAATTATTTATATCGAGATAAAGTATAACATATTCACAGAACTCATGGCACTAATTTTTTGGATGATCGGTCCATAATAGGTAATATCTTTCATATAGCGACCATTTCTGAAAAACTGTTTTATAAATATGTATACTGGGTGTAGGGTACTATATGGTCGGGCTTGACCAACTCTACTTTCTTACTTGTTAAGTTCTGAGTTTGATAGCTGGAGGGTTTTCTTTGCTTGTTAATGTTCTAATATACATATGTACATACATACATACATATGTACATATGTATGTATATTCTCAATAAAAATTAATAATCTCACTTGCGTATGTACATATGTATATACCGCTCTTACGGTCAAACGACTCTCAAAAAATCGCATCAACATATTAATAAATATTCCTAACAAAACGTTTATTCATTCGCGTTCAACCCGCATTAAATGTTGGAACCTGGTGCACAATAGTTCTCTACTTGAAACTGAGAAGTAAAAAAAGTGTTTATTTTTTGTTACATAACAAAATAGAAGAAATTAACAATAGCAAACAAAACGAACAATTTAAAAACGTCATTCCAAAATGATGACCAAGTTCTTTATAAATGGCAAACCCTATTCTGGTAAGTTTAATATTAATTTAAGTTTAAGGGCGTTTCAATTTAAATTCTTGACATTTGTAGTGAATTTGTCAAGTTTACCGGCTGATATAACTTTGAATACGTTTATTCGTGATCATGCGGGTTTACCTGGCACCAAATTTATGTGTCAAGAAGGCGGCTGTGGTGTTTGTGTTTGCGTTGTTACTGGAAAACATCCTGTTACTGGGGAAATTAAAACATGGGCAGTTAATTCTGTAAGTTGTCAGCTCCGGGGAATATAATTTGCAACCGAATTATGTTTTTATAATTCTACAGTGTCTCACTCTGTTAAACACTTGTGTGGATTTCGAAATAACGACTAGTGAAGGTATCGGCAATAAACGCGATGGCTTTCATTCCATACAAAAACGTTTAGCTAAAATGAATGGCACTCAGTGTGGTTACTGTTCACCCGGAATTGTTATGAATATGTATGCACTGATGAAGAGCAAAAATGGCAAAGTCACAATGGAAGAGGTGGAGAACGCCTTTGGAGGCAATATATGTCGTTGCACCGGTTACAGACCAATTCTAGATGCTATGAAATCGTTTGCTGTTGATAGTAACATTGAAATCCCTGAAGAATGTCAAGATATGGAGGACTTGTCTGGTAAAACTTGTCCAAAGACCGGACAAAATTGTAGTGGCAGCTGTAAGTCAACGAGAACTTTTTCTCTTCCGTTAACTTATGAAAGCGGTGAAAAGTGGTTCTGGCCCAACACACTGAGTGAACTATTTAAAATTTTCTCCGACCTTAAGGGTGAGGACTATATTCTGGTGTCTGGCAATACAGCTCATGGTGTTTTCCGCCGTTCTAACGATATTCATAAATTTATCGACATTAATTCGATACCAGAATTACATGACTACAAATTATCAGCAGATTTTTTAAGATTGGGTGGCAATCTGAGTCTGACAGAGGCCATGACCATATTTGAGATTGCAGCAAAGTCAAAGGGATTTGAGTATTGCAACAAATTGTGGAAACATTTTGATTTGATTGCCAATGTTCCAGTTAGAAATGTAAGTAATGTGTTAACACAATGTTTTTTAAATATTCCAAGATAATTAATTAGTGCAATTAATAACTTATAACTATTCTAGATGGGTACTTTAGCAGGTAATTTGTCTATAAAACACCAGCACCCGGAATTTCCTTCAGATATTTACTTGTTGTTTGAAGCACTCGACGTGCTTGTAGTTATACAGGAATCTACTACACAAGAACGCATTCTTTCACTCTCGGAGTATCTGAAAACTGAAATGTCGAAAAAAATCATCAAATATTTTTATTTGAAACCCTACAGTTGCGAAGAATACATTTTCGATTCGTACAAGGTTTGTGATATGCGCATTTATTTTACAATTCTAATTAAAATTCTTTTCAAACATTAGATAATGCCCAGAGCTCAAAATGCTCATGCTTATGTGAATGCGGCTATACTTGTACAGACTCGAAAGCCAAATTACATAGTTAGATCATCGAGAATTTGTTTTGGAGGAATTAATCCGGAATTTTCCAGAGCTCTTCAACTGGAAAAGAATTTGCTAAATAAGCCTCTATTTGAGTTGTCTACCATTAAGGAGGCATTAACCTTGATGCAGACAGAGTTAAAAGCAGATGTTGTATTGCCCGAACCTTGTCCGGAATACAGAGTTAAATTGGCTCAGGGTTTATTGTATAAATTTCTATTGGCTTATGCTCCTTCTGCCAAAGTTAATTCCAAAGTAATATCGGGTGGCAAAATTCTTAAGAGACCCATTTCTAGCGGCCAGCAACTGTTTGAGAAGCATGAGGCTGATTATCCGGTCAAAAAACCGACTGAAAAACATGAAGGCCTCTTGCAGTGCTCTGGTGAAGCCATATTTACAAACGATTTACCTCCTCAATCGCAACAGTTGTGGGCTGCCTTCATTTCGGCCAAGAAAGTTGGTGCTATTGTAAAAGAGATAGATTCATCGGAGGCTTTGAAATTGCCTGGCGTTGTAGCTGTATTTACTGCCAAAGATGTACCTGGTAAAAATCTCATTTCGGTACCTGATAACTTTTTCTTTGTAGAGGAGGAAGAACTCTTTTTAACTGGTGAAGTAAAATTTTATAATCAGCCTGTGGGTATTATTGTGGCCGAAACAAATGCCTTGGCACATAAAGCAGCGGATTTGATAAAAATTAAATATGAGGGAGGAGCTAAAAAAGTGCTTTCTACTCTTAAGGAAGTCTTGCACAGTGGGCCCTCCAATAGAATTCAACATTCCATTAAATGTGAAGTTGCCGAAGATGCAACAAAAGTGGAGAACTATGATGTAAAGATCAAGGGAGAATTGGAAATGGGGCTTCAATATCACTTCTTCATGGAACCTCATACTACTGTTGCCATACCATCTGAAGGTGGCATGCAGCTGTATGTTGCTACGCAATGGATGGACTTGGTGCAAATTGTGGTTTCCAATCTACTAAACTTGAAAAATAATGAAGTTCAAATAAAAACCCGTCGTTTGGGTGGTGGTTATGGAGGCAAGGCCACACGCTGTAATCCAGTCGCTTGTGGTGCGGCTTTAGCAGCTTATAAACTGAACCGACCCGTGCGTTTTGTCCAATCGATTGAGTCAATGATGGACACTGCTGGCAAGAGATGGCCCTGCAATTTCGACTACAAATTTTATGTAAAAAAATCGGGAAAGTTCGTTAAGCTCATTTCCAAATTTTATGAAGATGCTGGATATTCTCCGAATGAATCGCCAATGGGTCATACATTATTGGTCTCTAAAAACTGTTACGACTTTACATCAGATAATTTTATCTTGAATGGCTATATGGTGCTCACAGACTCCCCAAACAACACGGCATGCAGAGCACCTGGTTCAGTGGAGGGTATAGCTATGATAGAAAATATAGTAGAACATGCTGCCTTTGAATTAGGCCTAGATCCCTTAGAGGTTCGATTGGCCAATTTAATAGCAGGACACAAAATGGAATCAATGATACGACGATTTCTGGAATCTACTCAATACAAGAGCAGAAGACAAGAAATCATAGAGTTTAATAAGCAAAACCGTTGGACGAAACGAGGTCTTGGCTTGGCAACAATGGAATATCACATGGGTTACTTTGGTCAATTCCCTGCAACTGTAGCAATTTACCACGGTGATGGTACAGTTGTAATTACACATGGTGGCGTGGAAATGGGACAGGGTATGAACACGAAAATCGCCCAAGTGGCAGCTCACGTCTTGGACATACCCTTACAGTTTATTCGAATTGAGGGCAGCAATAGCATTAATGGGGCTAATTCGATGGTAACAGGTGGATCCATTGGTAGTGAATCTGTGTGTTTTGTAAGTAAAATTTAAAGAATTTGAACGTATCTCTATACAGTATTTTACTTTAGGCCGTTCGTAAATGCTGCAATTCATTGAATGAACTCCTGAAACCAATCAAGGAAGAGTTAAAAGATCCCACCTGGAAGAGTCTTATTAATGAGGCTCACAATCGTAATTTAAATTTAATAGCCAGTGATGGTTGTAAAACCGGCGATATGGATCCATATACAGTATGCTCGCTTGGTCTTACCGAAGTCGAACTCGACGTCTTAACAGGCAATTATCTTGTGAGTCGAGTAGACATTTTGCAGGACGCTGGCGAAAGTTTAAATCCAAACGTTGATGTTGGACAAGTAGAGGGCGCATTTATAATGGGCTTGGGTTATTGGACATCCGAACTATGTATTACAGACAAATCTACGGGAGAACTAAAAACAAATCGTACATGGAACTACAAACCTCCTGGAGCCAAAGATATACCAATTGATTTTCGTATTGAATTGTTGGCACAAAGTCCAAATCCAGCAGGTTTCATGAGATCCAAAGGTAAGCTTGAAAAACTATCTTTTAGATATGTATGTACAAAAACAACTTTCTGTTTAATTTCACTTAGCGACTGGAGAACCTTCCATTTGTTTGCCCGTTAATGTAGCCTTTGCTCTACAACAAGCAATTCAATCGGCCCGAAATGACGCTGGCATGCCAAAAAAATGGATTACTTTAAGAGCTCCAATGACTCCCGATTATATTCTTTTAAATTGTGGCACCCATGTCAATATGATGACTTTAACTGGCAATACTAAAAATTAAAAGTACAGTTGATAGTAATGTGTTATACATATGTATTGGTATATTTACATACATATGTACATATAAAATGTAATGACTTTCTAAAGTTTTTCAAGTTTTTATCGCAAATAAAAAAAAATGTATTTGCACATTCAGTTGCACGTAATCCCAAATTACTCTATAAGTGGATGTGAAATATTTCAATGAAAAAAGCTACATAGGACGTGTACGAGTACATATATACATATGTATGTATTTGTTTTTGTAATAAACATTAATGATAATATATTATAATTGTAATTATAATTATGGGGTGTGCCGATACACACATACATATATATAGGTATTTATGTATGTATGTATATAAGAATACAAAACCTAAAAAAAAACTACCAAATCTATTTATTAAGAAAAAAAATTCAGGCATGTGATGGAAATCGAAAACGAATGAGTTTTGGAAGTACATTTTAATGGATTTCTAATCTAATTTTTAAAAATGTTCCTTTAAGATTCTCTTTAGTAGGACAATATCTTTATATTTTATGTGATAAAAGTTTTTCAATACAGAAATATAACGAAAAAATTTAATTCTAAAACCATCACATGCCTGATTATATCATTTGTTCGAATATATGTACTTCAAAATCAAATTTAATTTTCTCGAATACATGATTGGCACCATATACGTACCTAGTCTTTAAAATTTGCATCGTTTCCATTAGATCGACTCTAATCAAAATCAAAATCGCTGTTTCCTAAAAATAAAAGTCAAATTCGGCAAATATTTATTGATGTTAAGGTTTTTAGTATGTCAGCCAGCGTTGCCGATTACTGTGTAATTATCAAAAAATGGGACAAAATAAAAATTTTCAGATAATTTTTGTGTAAAGATTTTTTTGTGTAATTTCCGTGTAATTTCTGGTAAAATTTTCACTTAGCATTTTAATCAAAAATTTTTAGCCAATCATTTTTTTCACTGATAAATACTTTTTAATTTAACTCTGACGATAATAAAACTTTTTCCAAGCTCGAATGTTAACATGTTATGATTTTGAAACTGATTTTCACTAACTCGATATCGCTGATTCTGTTTTTTTTCAGCTTAAATATTTGAGGTAAAGCATTATTTTAAAAATTGTAGCACTTGTACGACATACAAGTTCGCCAAGAAAATTTTGTTTAAGTCATTGAAACATTGTAACTAACCCCCTGGCCGACGATGTCGAACGATAACGTTCGCTTAGATAAGACTTAAGACACAAACTTTTTATCGTATCTATTTTTTAACTCAATCAAGTTTGTTTATTCCACAATCAAGTTTGTGTCTTAAGTCTTATCTAAGCGAACGTTATCGTTCGACATCGTCGGCCAGGGGGTAAATCTACCTAATAATTTTAAAAATTCATAAAAAAACAAAAACCACAGATATCCAATTTTATATTAATTATCATGCATCCTATCAAATAGTTAATAAACATAGTTACAATTTTTTGATTTCGTTCAAAATTTAGTAAAACAGCTCAATTGATAAAATCGTTTTTTCTATACAACCGAAAATGTTTGAAATTTAAAATTTTTTTAATTAATTTTTATTTGTTTAAAATTACAAAATTCCATGCAACATTTGTAGGCACCAAAAAAATGAAAAGCTTCAAATATTTTACTGTTGTTTCAATACATTTTGCACTTTTACGAATTTTTAAGACCGAAACATTAAAATTTTTAATAAAATTTTTAATTTTTCTGAATCTACTAGGCAGATCAAGGAACAATATTTTTATGATTTAAAGATAATTTGGTATAGGATTTTTTTGTTTCATTCACAAATTTTGTCCATATAAGTAGATATATAGGTATGTACATCGCACAAGTGCCCTTATTTTTAATATAACGATATATGTATCTCAAAAACAAGAGCTACTGAAAAAAACAAAGATCAGATTCAAATATGCGACTTCGAATTCGGAAGATCAGTCACAAAACTTTATGCAACACAAAAAATACTTAAATTTGTTTGTTTATTGACCCTCTAATGTTAATCAGTCAAAGTTTATTTTTTGAAAGTTTATAAAATTTTTAGAAGTTTTGTTAAGTTTGTCTTTAATCTTTATGTTAATAATAAAAATCAACGCAATGTTAAACAAAAATAAAAAACTAAGTTTTGTGTAATTTTTCGCAGTTTATGTAATTTTGAGGGATTCACCGTGTAAAATTCATTTGCACTTCCGGCAACATTGATTTCAGCTGATAATTCCTTATACAAATCGTTTACGCTTTAAAATGTATACGAGTATAAGAAATTCATGTGTAAGAATCTGTCTGTTTATTCAAATATTTAGGAGCAACACATACATACATGCGAGTACATATGTAAATATATAAAACATTTCATATTCTTGTACTCGTACAATATTTTACTTGCCTACTGAATTTTTTGTTTGCTTTAATGTAAAAAGGAAGCAAGTGTTTCATTGCATTACTATTTATTAAATGCAGGTATTTTCGAAATATGTAATTCATTTTTATCTGACGTTCGAGTGAATATAGGATTCCATTTTAAGACCCAATTTAATGCGATAACCGAAAAATGGAAACGAAAATCTAATTAACTTAAAAATTCTATTATATTTGAACAATAACTAATCAAACGATAGCCGCAAGTGTCAAGTGAACGTAAGGTATGGTTCGAGCACGAGCAACATGTGTTCTAATGTCATGTTTTATGACTGCCAATCTATGCCCGCCAACGATTTGGTTTGCGCAAACAGACATACAAATAAATGAAAACTGTCTGTACCGTAACAAACACAAGTTCTACATACTTATATATTACATGCATGCATGCATACATACATACATATGTATGTTCGTTCATAGAAATTAGCATGTATGCATTCGTATTAGAACATGTCGATGCATTCAATTTGCATGACAGTCTTCATATGCGAATGGCATGAACGAAGGAATTAAGAAGCGAAATCAGACACACACACATTAATTGAAACATTTGCATGTATGTACGTAAATACATGCATATGTATGAATGTTTATTAGTACTACCTACATATGTATGTATATGAAGGCAGGTCTAATGTGGCTTTCAAATGAAATAAACCACAAATCTTGTAACGTGATACGTCACGAAGTAAGTAAGTGAGTGAATGAATGAATGAATGAACAAATATGCATTACGAATGAATGAGCAAATGTCTGCATACATACAGTATGTATGAATATATGTGCATACTTATTTATAAATGACTGACTAGATGAATGGTTCATACATACTTACATGCATATGTACATAAATACATGCTGTCTTTCTATCTAAGAATGAATGTTCGAGTAGGTCGTTTGTAGCCGTTGGGCATGCGCACAACACAAATCATTAGAATTATTATTATTATTGCACTGGCAGGAAACAAAACTTTTGAAATTGTCAACAAATAATAAACTTTTTTGTTTTGTTTTTATTTACATTTCCTCAATCGGTTTTATGATTGAATGATATGAAAATAAGTCATTCGTGCGACTATTTATTCGTACAATTGCTTCTTAAGTCGCCCATATACTAAGATGGATGCATGTACATTAGACCAGCCCTTTAAAAATAAATGTGTTTTTGTATTTCATGTATTTTGCACTAACGAGAACCCGTGCCGAAACTTTTTGAATTTTATTTTTACGAAATATGTTTCAATTAAATAATCTGCTTAAATGTTGGAAATATTATTTTTATATTAAGCAACAATTACAAGGTTTTGAATATTTTACCCACATTCTTGCGTTTTTTAGATTTTTTTTTAAGGCAGCTTTACCAATTATGGTTCTATCTTCTCAAAGCTTCTTCTTTGTACATTATGTGTACAAAATTTCAAAGGATTATCAGCAAATTATTTGAAAAAAAACACCAAACAATTTAAAAAAAAAATATGAACTTTTTTAAAGTTGTCTTGCATTTTGATTCATAACTGGGGCTAAATTACCGCATTCGATATCGACTAAAATTGATCGTAATTTTCTTATTTGAGATTCTGGCATACGATATCGAGCAAGAAATTTAGTACATTTTATCATAATTTCGATATCGAAAACATTTTTCGATACGATAGCTCATTCGATCACGAATGCGGTAATTTGGCCCCTGGACTGAATTTAATGATTTTCAAAATCTTGTTGATTTTGATTTCGTATTTTTTAAGGGCGGATCTAATCTACATACATATGTATGTATGTACTCGTATATGTATGTATGTACAAGGTGGCGCAAAAGTAATCCTCCTATCAGAAAATGCTATAAATTTTGCGAGGCCCCTAATGTCAGTTCTGTCAGCAATATTCCGCGTTCTGGATCAGTGTAGCGTAACATTGTTTATTAACGTGTATTTCGCATGTGTTCACAAATGTCAAAACAGAACTGACATTAGGGGCCAATCGCAAAATTTATAGCATTTTCTGATAGGAGGATTACTTTTGCGCCACCTTGTATATGCATGTGTACACACCTAAACTTATACCTTGTACAAGAATGCGTGCTAGAGCATATGTGTGTGCGTAGATATTAATTTTGTTAAACTTAACTATCCAACTGTTTTGGCTTTAGGTGCCAAAACTGTCAAATTGTGTGAGAATTTATGGGATTTTTGTGGGCGCCCAAGTAGTATTTTATGTTATTTTTTTTTTAAATATATACAGCGAAAATCAACCTAATATTTATGATTTTAATTTAAAGGCAAAGTGAAAGAAAATAGGAACAGATACAAGAAGAGCTTGACGCAAGTTTAAGAGTCTCTCTCATATGCCTTTGCATTAGTATGCATCACAAGTATTTCAACAAATTGGTTTATGAAAAATTGTAATAATTGTAAGCAAATGTCAAAAGTATTGTATTTCATTGTAAATTTATTTTATTTGTAAATTTTGTATTCATTTTTGAATTCATCAAATAAAATTCTAACTTTATTTCTTTCAATTTCATAATTTTTCTGAGTAAGTAGCCGACAAATCCCAGTTGTTAGCCTGGTAAATATTGTAGGTGGTTATAATTTTTATAACGTATAATTATTTGTAAATAAAAATAAACATATCAACCATTTAGTTGAAGAAGTAAGCAGAGCAATATTTCTTTTTTAAATAAATAAGCTGAAGATTTGACACTGAGTACGTTTAAAATTGTTTAAAACTCTTATCGAAACCCTCCTAATAGTGGAAGGCCAATGTAAGCGGCATGCGTGGGCGGCAACAGAGTTACCAGTGAATAAAAGTTTTGTTTTTTTACAAAATTTTTCATACAAAAATTTTCAAGTATCGCAATTTACTTGATCTGGCAATGCTGTGAGAAGCGGCAAAGTAGAATTTTGTTCAACTTTTGTTCAAAAAGGACAGCTGATTGCCGCTCGCGGCCGCATGCCGCTTACATTGGCCTTCCACTATAAGTTTCTAACGACCGCACTCCAATTTTAAGGCATACAAGTCATTAGACAGCGACGAGTATGTCGGTATATATGTACTAACATATAAAGATTAAAAATTTTAAAAGATTTTATTGTGTTCTTGTTGGCAGGTACTTTTCAATTATATCAAATTTAACTTAAAATTAAATCCTCTCCGTGTCAGTTTTTATTGCCCATTTCTATCCATTTCACTCATGAACATTTATTTAAATGTATATTTTTACGGAATTTAAGTTCAAACTTGGAGTATTCGTATGAATCTATCTAAATATTTAAAATTTGGTTTTAAATAATTATATAAAATAATCACTCTTTGTATTCATTTGCCGGAACTTTGTAACTATTTTACAATTGATTATCTTCCGCGGGGAGTGTTGCCTGTGCACAGTTTTTGTTCGTTTTATATCAGCAAAGGTGTTAGTATTAAAAGTCTTATGTTCATTACACATTTTTCTTATCGGCATATTTGTGTTTCTTCTTAAATACCTACCTATGTTCCTTCTTGGGGATGTTTTTTTGTGTCGGTGTTCATCTTATAACCGAATTTCCAATTTAGTTTTATATTTTTAAATTGCTCTACTAGATTTTTAATTTGATGATTTCCAATAAATTTAGTATTCTCTCATGTTCTGCGTATAATTAAATAAAGAAAAAATATTTCTTACTTAATAAAACTTTAAATATATATATTCCAACTCCAACATTATTGGATTAACTGCCTAATTTCATATTATCAGTCGAAATTCATCATAAGATCATCAGCAGCTGACAGTAAGAATAAACACAGTTCTTCGTTTTTAAGTTTGTTTTTTTTTTAAATTGTGAAATGTTCCAAGTGCCAACTGCTGTGATTTCATTTTCTATTTATGTATATTATGTTAAATCTTAATTAAATTAATAAATGCAAATTTTATATAAACAAAACTTATTTCATTTCAAATGCAATACGAAAATGTTCGTGATTGCGATAGTAATGAACACATTGTACATATAAACCTCTAGTACGTTTGTACTGAAAAATAATATTGAAAAAAAAACAAAAACAAACCAAATTGTTTAATTGATGCCAGAGGCATACAACCAATTTGTGGCCAGAAAAACTCCGCATGGCGGTGGGAACAACACTTGGCACAAAATGGCAAGTTTAAATAGAATCAAGTGAAAACAACAAACGAAAATAAATTAAATAAAATAAACCTCGGAGGAAAAACAATTGAATGGAACCAAATACAAAATCTAAAATAAACAAAAACTTTTACAAATTAAATTAATAAGTATGGAAACAATGAATCCAAAAGAAAGACACTACTGTACAAATTCCAACGCACATACACAAATAAAGAACTAGTATGTTTGTCGAATTAAAATTAAGCGAAAAAGATGGGGAGCAAACAGCAACAACAATAACAAACAGGACGAACATTTCTGTGGTCACCATTTATATTGCTTTATTCACACTGGTGGTGCTGGTGTGCATGCAAAAAAAACTTTAGCTGAATGTATTAATTACAGTATGGCCGCAAGTAAAATGAACAGCGCACACGAAAGCAGCCTGCATTTATTCATTCATACAACATGCTTCTTGTTCAATTCACAAGTTGTGTTGTAGTGTCGTAGCAGTTGTATGTCATCCGAATTTACAATAGTTGTTGGTAATCTTTGTATATGTAAATATTTTGTACTACACCTACGACATTTTTACATACGAGTATATTTTTCAAATATTAACCCCCTGGTCCACGATGTCGAACGATAACGTTCGCTTAGATAAGACTTAAGACACAAACTTGATTGTGGAATAAACAAACTTTATTGAGGAAAAAATAGATACGATAAAAAGTTTGTGTCTTAAGTCTTATCTAAGCGAACGTTATCGTTCGACATCGTGGGCCAGGGGGTAAATGAAAGTTTAAGTGTGGCCAAAAGTTCAAAATTTCTCATTTTATCACTCAAATCATAAACTAATTGACAAATTTAAAACAAGAAAATAAAGTTAAAAAACAAAAAATGTCAGTAATGGATATCACTAAAAATACTGCGGTATGTTTTAATTTTGTTAAAATTTTGGAAAATATTTATATTTTGTGGTTTGTATATGGTGAATTTCACGTCAAGTGACCCAATTTTAAAAATCGATTTCTTCCGATTTGGATGAAATTTGCACCAAGGTTAGTACTATTGGATAGTAGGCCAATAGTATGGTCTAAAGTTTCGTTTGCGGAAAAATAAAAAAAACTCCATTTTGAAAAAAAAAATTGGGGAAAATGAAAATGATACATGTGCCAAATATTGAAAAATCCTATTCTTGAGTTAAAAACGTATGTTTTTGATAGATATCCCACTCGCATTCTATTAAGCGATTATTAAGGCCTTAAAGTAAATTAAATAAGCTTTCTTTTGAGAAAAAACAAGGCCCAAATTAAAAAAAAAAAAATTAAAAAAAAAAATTTAAAAAAAATTAAAAAAAAAGTTAAAAAAAAATTTTTAAAAAAATTAAAAAAAAAAATTTTAAAATTAAAAAAAAATATATTTGTAATAATTGAAGAAATAGCTATCTAAAGTCCTTTGGACAATTTTTGCTAGGACCAATAGGTGAAAAGTTACACTCATTTAAAAAAAAAACCCTGTATGACCAAAATGTCCAACTTTAACCCCCTCTCTATCCGGCAGTTCTTGACTGCTAGAGCTGAAAATTTGTCTTTGACCTACTATCCAATAGTACTAACCTTGGTGCAAATTTCATCCAAATCCGAAAACATAGATTTTTAAAATTGGGTCACTTGACGTGAAATTCACCATATTTGTTTTAAAAATATTTTTCTTTTGTCATTTTAAAGGTTTGACAACTTAAACATACGACATTGCTCAAAATTGTATTCACAATTTTGCACAACATACAACATCAATTGTGAATTGAACAAATGTGTATGTGGCGGTTGTGGAAGATCTCACACTCACACAGAGACACAAATTCAATAGCAAAAGCAATAAAATCTACTATTGTGAGTATGTTGCAAAGTGCGTGCGGCTGTTGATGTTGGTTACAATTTCAAAAATTACATTATTAATTGAAATACTCCTCTGGTGCATTTAATATTGAAAATATTTAACCATACACGTTACAATATTTAATCATTGTGTGGACCACACAGCGCAATAAATACACCTTTACTCCCATAGACACAAACGTATGAATTGTATTAGAGTGTCTCGAAAATAAATTTTAAAATATTTATTAATTTGTGAATTATTACAAAACTATGTTTACAAATGTCTATGCAGACGTACCTATACATACATATGTATATACATACATAGGTATGTATTTTTATTATTATATATACATATATGTATAACAAGGACTATATACATATTCATATTTTCATATTCATACTCGTGGGTATGTACATACATTCTGATATGCATGACCACAGATATGTAGGTAGTTGTCATTGCGTTTATAAATTTTATTATTGGGTTAAAACCAAATTATTATATGAAATCAATACAAAGTCCAGACTCAGCTGTGTAAATGAATAAATGAATGAATGGATGAATGTAACGTTTTACGTTTGTTAGTTGATATGGATGAATGTATGACTGGATGCATTCATTATGTGATTGAATTATAACGGCTGATGTTGGCTTATGGCTCTCGAAATAATAAATTTTCTGTTTGCACCACGTACTGAAAATGAACGAATAAAACAATCAATGTATAAAATTGTTGTTTTAATACCCAAAAAGGTGTATATGTAGATAAATAAAAAACAAGCTGTTGTTTCTTAATAAAGAGTGATTCTCTACATACTGCCAATGATTACAGATCAAAATGTATGAAACAATGAATCGTGCTGGCTCACATTCCGTAATCGGTTTATCAATAAAACAAATAACAACAACAACAATAAATAAAATTGTAACAATTTTAATTACAGTTTATGAGTTCGACAATAAAGACGTGACTGGATTTACATATCAAGTGAAGTGCAATAACAACAAAGCCTAAAAGAAATATGAAAAACAGACCACACACATCCATATTTCCCTGATTCCACATACACATACATATGTATATGTATCTGTTTATTATATCTGTAAAGGGTCTTTTTTTTTAGATGAATATAACTTGGAAATAAAATAAAATATAATTTTTTGTAAATTGACATTTACATTTGCAATTGACATTTAAATCAATAGTGGCACGAGCTGTGTGACATGTTGCGCCGTCTTAAAATCAGAACTCCTGCACATCATGACTGCTCAATTAATGAACGAAAAGCTAAGCTCTATAGTGGTCACCATTGACTGTAACGTTCCTACCAACTTTGTTTCATCACTCCAAATGCGGCAGTTTTGTTTATTGACCTATGCATTCAACCAAAATTGCGCTTCATCGCTAAACAAAATTCTCTTATGAAAATCGGGATTTCGTATTTCGAACGGAACCATGATTTTCAAAATAAATTTACACAATTTGGAAGCGTTGTTCAAGCGTCAGTCTATGTATGCATGTTGAAAAGATAAACCAAACTAAACATAAATCACTTGATATCTGACAAAATGGCCGTCAGTTAAAAAAGTATTGCCAACTTTAAGTGCCATACATCTAAAAAAAACACCCTATATATGCATGAGAGATTCAAAATGTGGACATTGGGGAGTTCGCAGTTCTATGAAATATAGTAAATGTTTTTTTTTGTGTACTGTCGAAAAATGTTATCTAATAGTCTTCAGATATATTAAATAAAAACGATTACAACATCCAAATATTCGTTGTCATTATTAATGAATAAATATTAATGGAATTAGTGAAGAGCTGACTTTTTGAAATTTTTTTCATTTTCCACATCTTGTTGGCCAGTCGTTAGAATAAATTTTTGTTCTTAAAATTCTTATGAAATCTAAATTTAAATAAACAAACAAGGGACGCGTAATGTCGGTGAAAATATTGTAACAGAAAACAATAAGATAAAATAAATATTCCTCAGTTCATTTCATGACGTTTGAAAAACATTTTCGTCTCCTAATAATTTCAAGGAAAAAAGTTGTTCACAGTTCAGATATGTATGAATGTGAGAACGATAAATAATTTGTATGTGGATGGATCAATGACTGCTTACATTGCCACTCAATCAAATATTGGCAGATTTTTTCTCCGACCAAAACTATCAATAGTTGCTTTTTGTTTATTATTTTTTCGTTTATCAATAAAATGTTACATTTAAAAAAAAAAATAAATAAAAATTCAGACAATTATAGAGATATTGTATCATGGTGTAATTATACAAGGTGAGTGCAAATCGGAAACAAATACAACATAATACAGAGACAACAGGCATTTTGTTTGTGTAAAATAATATAATAATGTAATTTTTGTCAAAAACACTTGAAAAATTATTACTTTTGACATAAGTAAATTGTAAACAAAGTCAGTCAGCTGTGCTACTGCACTCACCTTGTATAGTTACACCATGATATAATTTCTATTGCGCTTGTTTTGAAAATGGTGTCAAAAATTATAAAAATAAAAAAATAAATAAATAAGAGTATAAAACTTTTAATATACAAATACAATTGAACACAAATCAGTTTCATATATTGAGACACCCAATATCATGACACCCTATTTGATAACGTTCGTTCCATAATTATTCACAGCTCCCATATAGGACACACTTCTGAAAATCACTTTAACATGCATAAATATTTTAAAAAAATCTATATTAAGTACTTTCGTTAAAGAAATATTTAAGGTATTATTCAAGATCGTGTACCGATCCAGAACAAATGAATGTTAATAGTAACTATCATTATTTATTAAATCTGTTACATCGGCAAAGGTAATTTAATGTTAAGGTGAATCAGCCTGATTTAAAAAGAAACAATTGTAACGGGAATTCACGATTGCTGCTCTTCGTCGAGCAATTCTACACCCTACACAACAACAGCGATGAGGTAAATTGAATTTGTGCTGGGGGGTTACTCTCTATTGCGATGCGAAAGCAAATGCGATGCGATAACCGTACAATTTGTATGCTTTGCCACTGATGTTTGATTAAATAACTTTATTTGCTTGTATATGTATATTGTTGGCAGTTATTGTTTGGCAGAATTTCAAAGATTCCTTTCAAAATTGCAAAATCCTTTACAAATCTATCTTCAGTTACAGTGACATAATTTAATTAATTATAATTATCCCTTTTAATTTATTTGCATGAATATTGAAGCGATATATTAATTAAATGGGAAATTACAACTCAAAATCAAAATCTCACAATTAACTGTGTACTAATCTAAAACAGGATGTGCATTACTAAATCCAATACATTGGAATTAAATATTGTGTTGTTTAAGAAATGTGTGCCAAGGAATCCAATGAATAAATCTGTTACACAAACATTGTGTGTGTATACATTGTAATTCAAAGCATTTAAATAGAAACGTAAAATAAACAAAAATATAAATTATGCAAATCCTGACTTTAAAACACTTTAAATTGTCTTTCAAGTGCAATTATTATGCACTTCTATCTGTATACCTATCTACATACATATGTGTGTAAAGAAGTGTGCTGTGACATGTGAAAGTGACCTGGCCACAGCCATCATTAACTGAATCTGTTTCCTTCCATTGAGTATAGATGAATGGCAATAAAAATTACTATATGTCTGTAAATATCTTTTACAGTAAGTGCAAGTAAATACATCCATACACACACGAGTATGTACATACATTTGTAGGTGCGACAGGTTGTTTTAATAACCGCAAAAAGCATCATTGGCGGTTATACTTATGTACATATGTATATAGATCCGTATCATTTAAGCATACTTGTACATTTACATATGTATAGTTATAATTATTATTTTTTTGATGTCTGTCAATAGCAGGATGCAATCATGAATACATTTGAGGTCATTGAACATTAACAACTAGTACTAAGTACATACCGTACTTATATGAATACATACTCGTACATGCACAAACATACACAAACAATTCCAAATACATACAAACATTGAAATCACAATATAATCGTAAAAATTGTAATAAAAGAATTTGTCAATCATTTAATAGTCCTCAATACGAGTATGCTCTGACACACAATAAAGAATGCAAATGACTGATTTTTTTATTTACATACACATATGTATGTATGTAAGTGTATGACATTTACTTTGAAATGGTCTTATTTTGTTCTTCTATTTAGTTCAAAAATTGGGTGAATTGAGTCCGATCGATTATTCGGTTTCGGTTTAGTTCAAAAATCGGTCTAATACCAATATTCGCTATTAGGTCATATTTTGACCGAAACCGAAACTTTTATAAAAGAAAAACATAGATTATGGAATTTTTAAGAGGATACAAATTTTTTAATATAATTAATAGGAGACAAACATTTATATTATACGAGTATTTTAAAAAATAACCAAGTTTCACGCAAATTTTCTGATATTTTTTTATATTAATTTCTATACCTTGGTAGAAGATAACATTATTTTATATAATATATAATAAATAAGGAAGAAAGGTAAAATAACGATTTTTCGTAAGAAATTGACAAAACATTTATTACCTAATTGTACTATTTTTAATTGATTTTCGGCAAGGGTTCTTGTTATCCGGCTGGCTTCAAAGTATAACGTTAGAGATTGTATGTGTGTTTGCTTTGTTTATGACTTAAAAAAAAAACATTAGTTTGATATAAATTGAATTGCATGTGATAAACACTTTTTGCAAATTATCCAACACAAATCAAATTATAATACAAATTAAAATAAACAATAAAGAAACTGTCAAGAGCCATTGAGGACAATATTCTAGCAATGACAAAAAAGAATAGCTAGTATTATACGCGAGAAATATTTGAATTACTTTAAGTCAATCAGTGGTCATAAGAGTCCAAAAAACTCGTTCTATTGTTCGAAAACCACAAACCAGAGGTAGCAAAAAACTATTAACGTATGCGGACGCTTGTTTAATGATAACACAACTGAAAAGAGACAAGCTCGTCTTATCACGAAGGGCTCGTCTTGCTGTCTATGGACATCTCAGCAGTAAATACATGAAAACCTTCATTGCCTATAAAAAATTGTCTAAGGACGGTTAAAGTTTGCCAGAAAGCACAGAAATTGGACAGTAGATCCAAATTTATTTCTTGTCAATCCGACGGTAAACAATATTGCTGGCGCCGAACAGCCAAGAGAATTCAAAGACACCATGTTAAGGAAGCAATGAAGCACGATGGAAGGAACGTGATGACATGTAATTGCTTTACATGGTGGCACCTCGGACCACTGCAAAGAACCGAAGAACCGAATAATGAGGAAAGAAGTCTATTTGTTTATTTTACAATCTCATCTTTCCGATTTTGTAGATAAAAGCGTTTAACATATGAATGAAGTTACTTTTCAGCTGGATGGAGACCCAAAGCACACTTCTGAAATCGTAAAACATGGCTTAGCGAACAGAATTTTCTTTTGATACAAAGACCAGCGATTGAGATTTGTGGCCAATACCGATTAACTGCAACCCATTTGGATGAATTAATTGAAAAATTGCTGGAAAGTATGCCAAAAGGCGAAAAAGTCTTTCACGATTTAACAGGCTTTGGACTTAATATTAAAAATATTATCATTCTCTAAAGTTTTTCTATGGTGCAATTAAGTACATGCGGTTTGTTTTCATTTTGTTTGTATGTATTTATTTCGAACTTGATATTTTGAGTTCTGTTTTATTTTTATGCAATAACAAGTGCACAAGACACAAACATTTACTCATTTGTGCTCCCCACTGTATATATGTACATGTGTGCATATGTATGTATCTTTCTGTAATATAAATGTACCATAGTGTATGTGTTAAATTGAGTATATAAAATGTTCATTAATTAACTCATTAATAAAGTAATTCATTTATTGTTAAAATTTACAAAAAAAAATAAAAAAAAAAACTTCAAACATATGCACTTAAAAATACTCGAATATATAAATAAATGTATTGATTTTTAAATAATATTTATATACGATGATGATTTAATTATGTGTTACATCAGCCAAAAATTAACCGTGTATCTTTCGATCAATCTGTAATAAATATTTGTTATTGTTGAAGACTTACTCGTATATAAAATTCATATTTGTTTCAGTTAACTTTGTAAGTATGTTAGCCAGCTCTGCATTAACTACAACAGAAGTTTATGTATCCTTTTTGACAGTAGTTTTCCCTAATGTATTAATACTTGGGTCGCCCATATATATACACTATATAATTAAGATAGAAGTAAATTAATTAATTAAGAGAAAATAATAAAGTCAAATAGCACATCATTAAATATCATGAGTTTAATTATATATCGATAATTCTGAATTTTCTGAATGAATTGTCGGTAACAGTGAAATCGTTATTGCCGGCAGCAATTATATTTCAAAATATTGGCAGAATAAGTCCATAATTGATTTTATTTCCCATATAATTTCTTCTAATAATAAATATAACATTAAATATCATTAATATATTGAAGTTTATCCAATAATTCAAGTTTATAAATATTTTTTCAAAAAATTTCATTCTGTAATTCAAAATAATATTTTTAAACAAATTTTAGAGAAATTTAAATAAAATTAGAAGAGCCAGCGAAAAATATAATTTGTCAATCTTTAATGAAATATTGGAAATCAACTTATTTAAAAATAAGGAGTTTTTAGAAATTTGTTTTATTTATTATTATTTTCATTTAATTATATTATGTTCGTAGGTAATTGCTAAAACTTGGCATTTTCATTCTTCACTACTGTCAAAATCTGTTCTAGGATTCAACGGATGTCATACATAAACTCGTACTATGTTTGTGTATGTTAGATGGGTTTTTTGTGTTGGTGAAATTGAAATTGAAACTCTGTGATTTAAATCAAATAAAAGCAAACAAAAATCCAGACAGAAAATAACGCCTCTGGACTTTAGGCAGACGTTAACTAATAACAACATTGTGTTAACACCCTCCAACTGCAACAAAAACTTGGTAAATGTACTAAAATGAAACATATTCCTTGTGTTTATTAGTTTGTACGTAGTTGTACATATATTTACATACATTCAACTATTCATACGAGTATATACTTGCATATGTACATACTGTACTTATATTCATTCATTCATACTAAGTATAGTAGAGTACAAGTACATACTACATTGTCATTTTAAATACTTAGATTAAACACAGAGAAATTATACATGAAAGCAAAATGTTTTTGATGCACAATTTTTATTTTACTATTCAGCGAATCTTTAACGTGATTTAATTATTTAGAATGTTTTAATCAAATCAAAGGAAAATATAGAATCAATAACAAGTAAGATATATGAAACTTATTTGAGTGTAATTTATTTGTGTTGGATACTAATATTTATATAAGAGATTTATGGTCGTTAAAGTGATTTTCGGAAATGGGCCTTACTACTAAATTGTATGATAGATCATAAAATTAGGCCGAATGATTAGTGTATATACGAAATATATTATGTGTGTGGAGATAAATTTTAAATTTAAATCCCTAGACACAAACGAGTTGTGTTAACAGAGCCATGTTAACTATTGAACAGATATAATATATAACTTTGGTACATTTTTCACACTTTTTTGAGAGTGTCGAAAAATAAATATTGGGTGCAATTTCTGATATACTCACAAGTTTTGACAGTTTTTGTTTTTGGAAATTATAACTATTTTTCGAAAAAATCACTTTTGAATAAAGAACCAAAATCATTATAATTTCCAAAAAAAAAACAAAGTGTTGAAACTTGTGAGTATAAGCCATTTATCAAGACACTACCAGGAATCGCTCTCCATACTTTGTTTCTGCCCACTCTCAAAGAATTGTGAGAAAAATATTTTAACTTATTTAAATTTTCTGAAACAATTTTAATGATGCCGATTTTTTTAATTTTTTCAGACTGTTTTTGTGGTTAAATATCATTTGAAAAATTATTTATCGTATTTGTCTACGGATTCAAGTTTCACATTTTCTTCACGCAATCATGAATAAAAATTCCGAGGGAGTTTTTTCCCTTTTTATTTTTTTAACATTGAATTTGAATAGGAAAAATGGGAAAATGGAAAAAACTCTCGCGGAATTTTTATTCATGATTGCGCTGTATATGTATTTTTGTGTGTTGAATTTAATTTGGATATTGATATTTTTAATTCGTTAACCCTTAAATATGTGAAATTGAAAATACATTCAAATTGCAGAAATAAATATTTGAAAAAGACAGTCTGTAGACGGTAGGGATGGACACTGTAAAAAAATATCGATGTTTTTTTTTCGATGCGATGCATCACAAACATACATCGATGTTGCATCGCTATTTCATAAAACACATCGATGTTTTTTATAGATCGATTGTTTTTTTAATTAATTATTTAGTATTATTATATTTTCGAAAAATCTTAAATTTATTTTACATCTCCCAATACTTTTTTTCAAAGCTGTTTACCAAGTCTTTCATTACTCAATCTGTTTCTTTGTTGAGTCCGATGTTCCTACCATTGCAAGGTATTTAAAAGCGACCTTGTAAAGCTTGGGAAATTGTGATTTATAAGCTTTCCAAATATCCAACAGGAGTCCTCAACTAAACTGTAAGTTCATCAGACAATATATCTTCAGTCTTGTTGCTTTTCTAATTTCTATGAACCATTTTATAATGGCTAGTCCATAATGAAATTCAATATCTTCATTTTGCAAAATAGTATTTTTCATTAATTCCTTGATGTTGAAACAGCATTGGCAACAGCTATTGCATCATTAAAGTGCATTTTTTTGAATCGAGGGTCTAAAATGTTAAATACGTATAAGTTTGTATACCAATATACACGTTCTGTAGACAATTTGTTATTTCGATGCATCGAAAGAAAACATCGCTGTTTTCCGATTGTTTAGGAGCAAAACAAACATCGGATTATATCGATGTTTCGACACAATACATCGAGTGTTTTTAAAACATCGATGTTTTTTGTCCATCCCTAGTAGACGGTCTTAGTAGCTTAACGGACAAAAACCGGGTTTTTTTAATACTCAACTGATGACCGTCAATAGACGGTCTGAGGCGTTATAGGGTTAATGCTCGTTAAAGTGATTATCGGAAGTAATTTAGTTTCATATACAAATTATTTGTGGCAGAATTAATTTGGATACCTCTATGAATCAAACATTTGTGGCAATTATAAGATTCTGGAAAATACTTTCCAAAGAACAGCATATTGTGTTCTTACTTCTATTTGCAAAAGGATGAAGTTTTACATATAATTTACTCTTTTCTTTTCCTAATAATACAACATACTCGTACATATTTACTAAAACAAACAAATACACATTTTAGTATAAAAATAAGTACGTACATACGTTATAATTATCCTCAGATGAATGCACAAAAGATTCCTTGCATGCGAATCTAGCAAACCAAACAAATTGTTCTTAATTTCAAGTTCATTATGCATGCGAATCTCATATACACAATGCATGTCTCTTAATGGCCTCAAATATGGCACGTTTGAAAAAGTGATTAAAAATGCAACCATTATTTAAATTAAAGCGCGAATTTGCACAACTTTTTATGAAAAAAAAATCACTAAAGATTAAAAATGCATAAGACTATAATAATGTTGCTGCATTAGAAAAAAAATAACAAACCAACAGAAAGTGGTACAGAATTGAAGTTAAATACCCATCTCTTTTAAATTTGACTACTGTTGACGTCATATACTTATGTACATACAAGGTGGCGCAAAAGTAATCCTCCTATCAGAAAATGCTATAAATTTTGCGAGGCCCCTAATGTCAGTTCTGTCAGCAATATTCCGCGTTCTGGAGCAGTGTAGCGTAACATTGTTTATTAACGTGTATTTCGCATGTGTTTACTACACAAATGTCAAAACAGAACTGACATTAGGGGCCAATCGCAAAATTTATAGCATTTTGTGATAGGAGGATTACTTTTGCGCCACCTTGTATATATATACTGTGGGTATGACTATTAGACCGGCTAACCTAAAAGGTTGGTTATGAAGATCACACCATGAATAGCGTTGATTTGTTATACGGCAAGATAATGAGGTGCTTTTCTGGATTATTTCGGATTTGCTCCCAATATTTGTGAGTTTTTTTTTAATAAAAATTCTCGAGTTCCAGCTAATCAAAGCTTAATTATCGAAATAGTCACCCATAACGTAAATAAAAATTCCAAGTGAAATTTGTTAATTTTTATTTTTTTAACATTAAATTTAAATAGGAAAATGTGAAAAGTGAACAAATTTCACATGGAAATTTTATTCACGATAGGGGTGAGTATCTTTGAGTGTTTAAAAATTCGATTTAATTTGTATGGAGGATGAGCTGGTCTAATGTTAATGAACTAGACTGTAGCAGAATTTTCATACAACTGTTTATGTTCTATTTTATTTTACTTTTTGGTTAAATAACATTTAACACTTGTCGTCATAGTTGTTCTTACAATAGAGTAAAACAAAAGTGATAGTTGTAAATTTCATTTCTTTACATTTCACATACTTTTATTAGTTGCTTCTATTACTTTTGTTGAGATTTATATCTGTTTTCATACTGACTGCAGCAAATTTGACTGCAGAGTTCATAATATATGAACATTATTATGGATGTTTTTGTGATAGCTAGGGTTTTCGGAGGAAATTCGCAAAAACTTATACGAATAATAAACTTCAATAATATATCAATATTATAATATAATATCACTATATTGTCTCAAGGGCTAGCACAGACTGCACTAGAAGAGGCCAGAGTTGGAGGAACACATACTTGTACGTTTTAGTTACGGCAAACATTTTTAATTATTTTTTACATTTCTGAGTTTTTTTAGAAAGATAATAGAAATAAAAACAAATTAAATATGTACTTTATTAACTATCAAACATTATTAAGTTGTATAAAAAGTTTAAAATGAGATTTTGCAAAAAATCCATTTTAGTGTAATTTTGGAGCATTTTGAAAAAAGTATTACAAAACATAAACTGAAAGCAAATTGGTGGATTTTTGGACACTTAAATTAATGAATAAAATGTCCTCAAATGAAACCTCACATACTATATTATAAAGTTTTTATATCTTTAAAACTTTTTGTTTTTTATACAAATAAATTGTTGTTATTTAAATGTCGAAAATCCGCAACATACTCGTACAACTGCTTTCGGAACAGCCTTAAATAAATGCGATAGTTGTGCTGCTTCTAGCAAACGTTAGTGATGTGAGAAACGTTGATGCACACAACTGTTCGTTAGTTCAGCCCGGTTGAAATGATTTAATGCTAAAACGTTTGCCGTAGATAGTGCCTCTGGGGCATTCACGTTTTCCGGCGTGTTCGCATTTATCTCACATATTATTATGCTAATCCCGCTTGTCTAGACAATATGGACGACAAAATGCTGCCATTGCTGTGACTAAAAAACCAAGAAAAAATTTATATAAAGACACACAAAATTCATTGAGCATTTTTATTTTTGGGCAACAATAAAATAGAACTCTACTTTGTGAACTTGGAGATAAACGTGACGAAAAATGGATGTTGAATTTGTCGTTTGAGTGGAACAAACTAAAACTAAAAGAAAATATGTTTCATTTTGCTGTGTTTACATTTGTATAAATTCTCCTTTTAATTTATTTGTTTTGCTTTAATTTTTGTAATTAAAATGTGACCAAGGATTCGATGAGCGGAATAGTTATACAGTAGACGCTCATAAATTAGAACTCTCGGATCTTCGAATCCTTCGCAAATTAGAATTAAAGTTTTTAGCACACTTCATACATAAGCTTTCTTTTGAAAAAAAGGGCCCAAATTAAAAAAAAATTAAAAAAAAAAATTTTAAAAAACTAAAAAAAAATTTTTTTAAAATTAAAAAAAAATATTTTTGAAATGACTGAAGAAATAGCTATCTACAGTCCTTTGGACAATTTTTGCTAGGACCAATAGGTATAAAGTTACACTCATTTAAAAAAACTCTGTATGACAAAATGTCCAACTTTGACCACCTCTAACTCCGGCACTTCTGGACTGATAGAGCTGAAAATTTGTCTTTGACCTACTATCCAATAGTACTAACCTTGGTGCAAATTTCATCCAAATCGGAAGACATCGATTTTTAAAATTGGGTCACTTGACGTGAAATTCATCAATAGCAATAAATAATAGAGTTTTTTCCAATTCTACGAAATATATTTAATAATTTATTTTTTCATTTTACAATTTGCTTTGGAAGTCACAAATATTCAATGGTAGGTTATTATTTAATCCTTTACAAATAATTTTGGTAGAGTTCTTTAGAGTTCCAGTCTGCTTTGATAAAACTAATTTAAAGTATAAATGAAAGACTTTTCAGAAAAATTAATTCTCACGACAAATTTACTCTCTACATATTGGTTCATTGCGAATGTGTACAATTTTATTTCTTCGAAACTCTTCTTCCCTTTTTGGATATAACCATGATATATTTATTATTATTTTACTTGTATACAAAATTTCAAATGTAGCAAACATTTTCAAAACTTTTTAAAATGTAAAGCTTTGTAGCAAAATGTTATTGATGTGGTATTTCATATTTTATACTTTCCCTGAGCTGATCATTGTTTAAATTATTTTAATGTTAAAATTTTGTTCTAAACCAGAAAATATTGTTTCATACATATTTGAACATCTCATAATTATTTTAAAAAAGTGTTTTTAAAGTTTCCACAATTCCGCATGTGGACCAGTGGTAGAGTGTCAGCTTGCACAGAAGGTGTTCATACCATTTTTACTCAACTTATATAATGGCAACAAATCATTGTACTATTGTTAAAGTTATGGGTCTCACTGTGGGCGATGCGTCATACTTCAGGTTGTTTAGGACCTAAAAACAATTTTTGCTTTGTGCACTTTAGTTTTTAAAAGATATGAAAACTGGTGTACAGGATTTTCTTACTCTAACAATGATTTTTTACATCGAATTAATTTCTTGAAATGAAATATGTATTTAATGGGTATAATGAATGGCCGCCTAAAAAACATCTTACAAAGGAGGTGGAGGGTCAAAAACTGAATTAAAGTACCAACAACTGAAGAAACTAACTGTCAAACAACCACCCTTTTTGCTTTAATAATATTTATATACTGAATCTTTATTAACAATATTTAATTTCATGGACCATTAGTGTGTTGAGTTACAAGTTTCCCCAAAAGAAACTTTATAAAGACTCTACATTGCTCGTATAAAAATAAGTATACAAATAGTTATAATAAATTGGTAACTTTACAACAAGAAAACAAGCCACATATTGAACCACCCTTCACCGCCCTCCCCAGCATAATAAAGTGGCTGAAGACGACGAAACTTATGGCCATGAACTGATAGGTCAAAAAACAATAGCATCGATGTAATAGATTAAAAAGAGCAACAAAATAAGAAATCTCTCAAAATGTAATTTGAAGTTTTAGTAAAAAATTTGCTAAAGAAGAGACTGCTTGCAAGTGTTCACCCAAATTCGATTGTTATAATAGTTTGTGCTTTCAATTATTAAAAATAAACTGGTTGATTTCATATTTTAGCACAAGTTTAAGTGGGTTTTACATTGCAAATTGTTGATAGAGTGCATGCGTACATCTGTTTTCCTTTAATTAATAAAATAAATAATAAACTTTGTATTTTGTTATACACTTCTACCAACACTTCTGCCAACATGTTCAACTTTAAAGTACTGAATAAACGAAAAAAAAAAGAATTATGATTGTAGGCTTTTTAAAACAAGTCTGTCAGTCAGTTCGTTTGTCTTGACTGCAGAATTTAAATCTGAATACTGAATATAAGTAGGCTTATTTGTGAACATTACCACGTTCATATATTTAAATAGAAATTAAATACGCTGTCGTTTACAAATTGTTAAGAACGCATTTTTTTATTTTTAAACTTGTAAATTGTCTTACATAATTGCGTTTAAAATTATACATGCAGACACGGTCATCTATCTCTTGTTGTATACACATACATAATTCTGTAATTAAAAAGTGATTATTTCAGAAATTTTCAATATACATACATATATGCAAAATGTTATTCAAATATTAATAAAACTACATACAAGTATGTATGTATGTATATTTTGTGTTCAAAACGTTCAAATTTGAATTTTTGTTTAACATTCAGTTGTATGCTACGATCGTGCATAGTTAGTAGTTGTATGTGAGTTTGTAAAGTCTAAATAGTGTTGTTGATGATGGCCAAAGTTGTCAACAACACTTTGTGATTGGACTGTGACATCAAGTTGTATTTGTACCTTCACATAAATATTCAGTAAATGTCATGCATTTCAATGCATTTGTGTACATCATGAATTGTTAGTAATATCTTCCTCTATGTCGCGCTATGATTTTCCTTTACTCACGTGTAAT
The DNA here is from genome assembly GCA_916048285.2 of Bellardia pandia. Lineage (NCBI taxonomy): Eukaryota > Metazoa > Arthropoda > Insecta > Diptera > Calliphoridae > Bellardia > Bellardia pandia. Next base: position 142,488,143 of record OU696529.1, on the reverse strand, counting down.
GCTTTTGCTTTTGCAAACCACTTAGTGAGTCCTATCCACACTTTAAACAAGGTAAATATTGGCAAAATACCATATGGAATATCTTAAAAAGATGATTGATCCTCTCCTCTATTACCATCAAATAGCATGTGTATGTGTTTTAAGTATCAAATCCAATTCAATAGTGAGAACAATGCTGACGACGAAGAATTGGTATGGAAGGTGATTGCATGCTAATGAAGCTCTTTTTCTGTGATTTATGAATATTTATTGGATTTCTGGTTGAATGCTAAAGCAAGACAGAAAACACATACCCACCAATACATTTAAATAAATTCAGGACCCATTTGCAATAAAAATTTCTGGTGTCAACCAATAACCCATGTACAGCAACCAGAACAAAGTATGTCTCTCTGTCCTTCTACAAGAACGGACATGAGGTCAATAATAACATGTCTACCTACTTGCCGACCTCCGCCTGTTGGTATTTATTTGTGTTAATTCCGCCACAACACTTCCGATGCCCACAATCAATAAACATTAACAACAACATTCATATGCGTAGAATAACATTAAAAGATCCATACACAAACATGCTTTTAAAAAATATAAAATTAGCAAAAATATACATAACATTACTTAAGGTAGTTCAAAAAAACCTGCAGATATTTCTATCCAAAATGAAATAAAAATAAATATTTTAAGAAATCTTGTTTGATTTTGGTATGAATTGGTTTTCACCCATTTATTTCAAACTAGTTAACGATTCTGCATATACATACATACCTACTAGGCTGTTGCACTAAATACATTTAAATTCAAAAACATTTCCTTTTTTAAACATTCTCGTACTAATTCCAAGTACAAAAGACAAGCAAAGCAAATAAATGCCAAACAAAAACAAAAAAACACAAAGAAAAATTTTATTCTTTTTATACTCGCAGAGTATTTGTATTTTCTCATTGTTGCTCACTAAAGTAAAGTAAAGTAAACATTGTTTTTGCTAATATACTGTAGTATTTTGAAAGGTTGTTATTTTACAATATTGGTATTTTAAGAATTAAATGCAAGCAATGGTTATGGTTGTTTGATTTGTCTTTTTGTGTTTTTAACACGCACATCGTTAGTTGAAATTCCAAACAACGTAACTAATATTTAAAAAAAATGCCTAACTTAAGCCAAAAATGCTTACTACGAAAATGTCTATGCGAAAGTTGCAGTTTTTATTATACCCGATAAAAATACAAAGACATTTTAATTAATAAAAATATTGGGATTTAATTCTATTTTAATATGCAACATTAAATATTTTTCATTTCAACTAACTTTGCTGTAATATTTTTCCAATTTCATACAAATAAAATAAAACTTGCAAAATACTCGAGTATTTCAATAAGTAGTTTAAGAACTGTCTCTCCAAACACTTGCATATTCGTATTCTTTAACACTTGTTGTATTTATTTAGTACAAAAACAATATTTATTGTGTTTGTATTTTGTAAGAGCAAGAGCATTTTGTAAGAGCAAGAGCATAAAGAGAAGATCGAATAAAGCAAGTAAACGAAAAAGAAGTAAATGTATTGATGTATTTGTTTTTTGTACTTTTGCAACAGACTAATACATATGTTATACCAACTTCCTTTGGAGGAAATACAAATAAACGTCATCTATAAATGGAGCTAAATTTCATATAGAATAAATGAAGTAAACACTCATTTTAATTAGAAACATCGATAATTTGTTTTTGGCTACATACAAACTAGTGCTCCCTAATGTATAGGTACATACATCGTATACATATGTATGTATGCATGTACTGATGTAAAAAAGCAATCAATGAAAATCATTGCCAATCTGAATTCAACTGAGCGCCCAAAATACAAAAAGAAAAACCGTTGAACATAATGCGTTCCATAAATGTGAAATTGCTATAAATTTTACACAAAGTTTTCCCTTGCTGTTTATATTAATATTTGTTTTGCAACGCTGACTGGCTGGCTGGCTGGATTTTATGCTGGAGATTTGTTGGTTGTGGCAATAATCATCAGCATCAATGAAAAACCGCATACAATGCAAAATTATCATCACAATTCACGATTTATTTCAATGATTACATTAAAAAGCATTAAAAAATACAACATGAACACTCAGCTACGACAACAACAACATTTGCTACTAAAACAATCAGCTTTCTTGCCTTGTACTCCCACTGGTCTGTACAGCCACAGGCACAATTAAAGCAACACTTTCGACATTGTGACCCAACGACAACCAAACATAGTTTTAGCTGTTATCATTACACCAATAAGTTTTATTATACGTTCTTCGCTATTCTCGTCACTATAACATCAAAAGAATTTTAAAGTCATAATTATAAATTATTATACATACTCGTATATTGCAACTTTCATGTACATATATTGGAATGTTTATTGCAATCAAGTTTCCTCTATTCACACATTATTGAATTGTTCATTTAATTTGGATTTTATTTAGTTTATAAAGTGAGGTTCATTCATTATACATATTCGGAATTAGAAGTATCTTTATCATTTTATCACTTTGTGTATCTCTTTAAATTAAGTAGGCTAAAAACAACTTCAACCTTTAACTTTTGTGACTAACTGTTTAATGTATTGCATTTGATTGCCGTAGCCAAAACATGTGGGTCCTACAGTACTTGCAATGATTTAATAACTGAAATATATTAAACAGTAGGTACTTTTTACTAGCCGCCGTTAAATAATTGTCAAACGAAGAAATTTATGTAAATAATTATAAAATTAAAAACGGCATCTTATTTTGCTCGGCAATTCTAGTTGACTTGAAATACCATCAATATTTACATTTCATACGAATGTGAACTGGCATGACAGACTTAAAATAAACACTTCTCTGCTACACCATTTCCAATTGCATTTCAGAATTTTCTAACTGAAATGCAGATTTAGTGTTCTGAACTACAAATGGAAAATTTTGAAATACAATTAGAAACTTCTAAAGTTCTAAAGATTCTGAAATATATTCGAAATTTCCAAATTGGAAACGGTGTAGTATAAAGAAGATGTACAAAACTGCCACAGGACTCATAGAGTATGTAAGTATGCACATTTCCATTGCATTTAAATGTAGAGTGCAAAAGCATTGGTAGCATTTTTAAGAAATATATCAGAAGATTATTGTGCACAAGTGCAATTGATGGATTAAATTCCCATTACTTTTTTTTTTAAATTTTATTTTGCAGTTTTGCTTTTCTGCTCCTCTTTCTCCATCGTGTAGGTTTTTCAATTCATTTATATCACTGAAGTGGAAATAAATAATATTGAGAATCTGTATGCAGTTATGGAAATGAAATTTTATGTTCATGTGTATTAAATTTCACTTCAGCATTGTACGTATGTATGTATTTGCGCTCATATACACAGTATTTTTGTACGTCCGTCTGTCTGTCTGTCTGTTTGGATGAAAATACACACACATGTCTGGGCATGAGAGTGTTTGTGTGTGTGTGTCATTATTTGAAGGTACAACACTGCTGATATCTCACCGTTTGTTGGATTTTCTCTGTACAGGACATACATTTAATTTCCGTTTATGATTGCAAACGAAACGAAAAATACATTTGTATACAGTATACAAATACACACAAACAAGCAGACAAACCTATGTAGTATGTATATGTTTACATATAAAAATAAATAATAAAAGGAATTGAACAAATAATAATGAAAGTAAATCGTTTTAAAGATACACTCAACAAACTGCTTGCAATTTGTACCAAAGGCTACACAGTCTAAATAATTTAATTTCATTACAAAATTGTAATTGTTTGAAATATTACAAGTGCAATATTTTTGTTCAGTGTATTTGTATTTGAAAGTTTATTCAAATTGAAGTGATTCTCTTTATTAAAAAATGTATTTCATTAGTCTAAAATTTTATTAAAACTATTCATACATACGTAAATATCATTTACAACTTTTTTCGGTTTTTAATTAATAAACATTTTGCTGGTTTAATTAATTATTCGTATATTTTTTTTTTGCTTGGTCAAATATGATCATTATTGTATTGCATATTGTAATTAAATAAATGTGTATATTCCACATAATTGTAGCCTTTCGCTAGTTCTTAGCGAAAAGCCCCTAACTCAAATTCGATGCATATAAAGTTAACATTTGGTCAGACTCTTAACCTCCTGTTGCCCAACGAAAGCGTTTCATTATTTTTCTTCTGATGCCTTCGAATTTAATTTAATTTAATTTACTTTAAGTGGTGCATGTTTTCGTGAATGGTTCAATTGTCAACATCAGCAAACTTTGTAGTGGAGAGGGGAACACGTTTGAATACGGGGCACCTTTGAACAATGTTGATAAAACCTCAGTTTAACATTTTTTCCGACCCTTAACCGAGTTTTTCACATGGTTACCTTGTTGTCTAGCAACGTCAACAAGTTTTGCTAGTTTTTTCAGTCGTCGACCGAATGTAGTTGGATGAACAAGTTTTCGCAGTGACATTGTAAATTTTTTTATTTTTTTTTGTAAGAGTGTAAGAAGTATTCAGTGATCGTTTTCTTTCGTGAAATAAATTTATTGCAGTCTAAAATTCATTTCAAACAAAATTAAGTTAAGTTATTTGATATTTATGTAAAAAAAATATTTATTATAAATTTCCGTGAAATGGCAAAACAGTTCAGGTTTGAACAAAGAAAAAGGGGGCACCTTTGAACATGTTAATTTGTCAACCGAAGTATCAAACATTGTTGATTCTCTCTTATTTTCTGAAAATCACGAATCCAACGCTGATCATGATGTTTTAAAGGAAAATGTAATGCCACCTGAAATCGCAAGGCCTTTTCCGTCTTAATAATATAAAACTTATTTTTGATCTGAATTTTTTTTTTATTTTTTAATTGTTAATGTTTATGTTTTTCTTAATAGATAAATCGAATTTATTATATATATAAAAAATATAACTGTTTATGTTATTTTTGGACATAAGCGCTACAAGAAAAAATTGCGGTTCAAAGCTGCCCCGTATGGGGAGCACATTTGAACACAATGACTTCAACCATTAAAAAATAAAAACAAAATATAAATCGAACTAAAAATAAGTTACTTGTAGACTTAAGCTAAAGTTTATTTCCATATATATTTTAGTTAAATTATGTGAAAAGTCAATAATTCAAAAATATAAACTTTTATGTGGCTTGAAAGCAAAAAGTGTTCAAAGGTGCCCCCTCTTCCCTATCTATTTGCTGAACAGTTATGTACCGCTAAAGATATATTTATATTTTAGTAGGTTTATTCACTGAAATGTAATGTGAAGAGAATCAATGGATATCCATTGAATAACTGTATATTAGAGTAAAAACTAAGAACAAAACAGCAAATGATCTGTCACATTTTGATTAAGTTGACATTGCAACCTTTAAAACTACTGTTTCATATGATCTTTTGAGTGAAGCTTTAAAAGCAGAAAGTACGAAAAACAACCAAAAATACAATTTTTAGAGGCACGTTATGTAGATTTAGTTTGTTCGCCTATTGCTTATTTTACATGCGTGTGTGTTTAACCGTTAGTGATAAAAAATCCCTATTTAAAATTTAATTTTCTCTCTGCGTTCATTTGCATTAATTCAAAGACTGTCAGTTTGAAAATGTTTAAATCGAATTTTCATTTTAAATTACGGTTTCAAACTGCATTGAAACGTTAAACTGTTGAATAAAGAAAACGAAGGAGAAATAAATTTTTTACAAAAATTTCCTTTAAATTGTATATCGATACTGTCTATCAAATTGTTTGAAAATCCCCTTTTAAGCATTCCAAGATTTAAAAATATAAGAAATTTTTCAACCAAAAAGTAGAATAATCTAAAAATGAAAGGAAAAAAGTAGATAGTTGATGGTAACATACATAAATAGGAGAAGAAGGTTAGGATTTGAATGACATTTTCTTGCTATGTAACAGAAAAAATATCACTGAATCATCACAATGCAAGCCAACGCATAAATTTAAATTCAGAACACATAATGCAGCACTATCACAGTCTGCCAACATGAGTTGCAACATCGTTATCAGTCAGTATCACTTCGAAAATGGTTTAACATTCCTTATAAAAATATTTAATAGTAATAGTGGTATAAAAAAAATTGTGTACATTTATTCATCATTCCCACATTCGCTCTCTTCGAAAGAACTCGATTGTGCAACAATGTATGTGTGTATGTGTGTGTGTGTGTGTATCACTGCAATTGTTAGTTTTCATTTTATTTTTTGTACAAAGTCAGCACCTTTTCCATAAAAAAGGGTGTTAAATTATGTGACAGAATTTTATTTTGTAAAAGATTTGCGGTGGCAGTGATAACTATATACTCGAACAAGTTTTAACTTGACTCCACTCTGTTCTGTCAAAGAGACACAGACACTCGTTGTACATACAACGAGTGTCACTATTCCACAACGACACAATTTGTGTAGAGTGAGTGAAAAGGCTTTGGTAAAGTTTACAATATAATGCTAGTGGTATTTGTGGCTGAGTGTTGAAAATCCAACATGACATAAAGGATAATTATCGGTATCCTTGTTATTTTATTTCTATCATAAGAATGATTTAGTTGTTATTCTTTTTGGGGTATAATAAAAGTGTAACAAAAATAAATTTATCTGATGAGTGAATTAAAATGTGTTTTTATAAATATAAAAATTTATTATTGTTCCTTGTAATTTCATGCATGCTTAATTTTTTATATTGTATTTATCCTTTTTATTATAATTTTTAATTAAGTTACATTTAAACGTACTCGTACAAATACTGCTTCCTTCATTTCATTACTTTGAGTGTTTTTCTAAGTGTGTCATGAACATTTATGAATGCGGATCTAAACACATGTAGTATGTAGATGAATTAGAGTGCATGTGTATGAGTTAAATCAAAAGGAAGGTTTAAAAGCTTTTCGTTAATGATGTATCACAATTAAGTCTTTGAAGGTGATTCTAACTGATGATAAGTATGCAGACATAGTATATTTTAGAATTATAGTGAGGTTTGAAATTTATTTATAATTCAAGACTACTTCATTACATACTTATTTACATACACAAAGTGATGATATAAAGTTGACAAGGACTAGTTTTATCGTGCATGGTTAAGAATTAAAAATTTAACATTTTACAGTAATAATTCGATCCTCAAAAGTACACCAATGAATAATTCGGCAAAATTTAAACACTATATAGGTACAGTGGAGTCGGAATAGAGTGAACACTTGATAATATCAACTATTGGATAATACAAACACTCAAATTTTTACATTGGTGACTCTAAAGCAGTCATGGGCGAAACTGAAATTTCCCAGCACATTTCCTTGGTCACAAAATTCTGCTTACGCTATGTTGACACTATAAGCTTACTTGTGTGTTTTACTAAAATGACAATTGTTTCTTGCTTTGTGGTGATCTCAGAGATCAAACTTACTCAAACTACTTTGTGTTGCTGGTTAGTGCTTGTACACAGCGTTACCGTTGATTCGACTAAAGTCGCAATTTGACCTTTTTACAGATCCCTTGCCACTTTTTGTGTACCTTTTTTATGTTTTACTTGAGACATATTAGTTTTTTTATTAATTATTTTATTATATGCATATGTAAACATACATCATATACAACATTTAAATGAAAACAATACGATTTTTATTTTTGTTTTGTTTTTTGCAAAAAAAAATTAAAATCAAAAGTTTTTACACACATTTTTATTTTATACAATACATTCGTTATTTTTTCTACTACCGGTTTTGACATTCTTTAGTTTTTTTATACTATGTTTACACGGTACATGCTTCGCTCTCTATTCATGCTTCACAACCCAATCATGTGCGAAACAACTTGCTTCACCATACAAAATTTTAAGAGCGAACCAAGTAGATTCATATTGAATGTACTTGCGAAGCACGAAAAATTGCACTCTTCTCTAATTTTTATCGCAAGTTTATCTGCACTAGCTGTAAAAATTTAATATTATTGTAAACAAAGCAAATTATTTTCTTGTTGTTGGAAGTAAAGAAAGTAAATACGTACGAATGTATGTTTTTTTTCAAATAAGCTAACTAATTTCCACTCACTTTTGTTTGTCCATTAAAAAAAATTACTTTCCACAAATTGTAAATTCTGTTTTTTTTATTCTGTTTGTTTACTAAAGACAACTGTCAAACCGAATCAAGTTTATTAGTCATGTAAACAGCATGATTCATAAACATGATTCAGAAGGCGAAGCAGGTGATTCCAGTCGTCGTGGAAACATAGTATTATGCTACCCTAGAGCCATCCCTAAATACCGGCTGTAAGAGGCACGTTTTTTTACACAAAAGCGGCAACGTTATGACAAAACGATAAAAACAGGGTTATCAAACAAATAAATAAAACGACCCTGTTTATTGTTACAACTGGACATTGTTGTTTTATTTATTTTAATTTTTTTTTGTTTTCTTTTGCAACTAACTTCACTGTGAAACGCCTTGTCAAAATCGCATTTTCCAATAGCAAAGCGTTGCCGCAACGTTGTTTCAGTATGCTCCATTCAAAATGTAGGAGCATAAGAAATTTTGACAGTTAAAAAACGCTTGCCACCGGTATTTAGGGATGGCTCTTAACTAGGTTTATTTATTGTTTTTACACATTTTGTTATTTTTTAGGGTGTTTACTAAGATTTTTGTACTCATTTGACCACTTCAACAAAATTTCTGTATTGTTTTTTGTGATCTTGTTGTGTGTGTATAAAAGTAATTACATATGAATGCTAATAAATCAAAAAAAAAAACAAATAAAAATCGCCGTATCTGACATGCCTGGTTTTAAGGGCAGCACTATAAAGCGGCGCCTGTGAGTAGAGAAATGCATAAGACATGAAATGCTTAACCCTAATTTTAACTAACTAATTTAGTAACGAGAACGAGAACTTACTTAACTGAAGGACAGTGCCATATTGCAAGCCACTTTTATGTAGAGTTGGAATTAGAATCTGTTATTGATACTATGGAATCAATCAAGAGGAGTGAGTGAATGTGAACAACTAAAACTATAAAGTGGATAAATTTTGAATTACATCATACCCACATTTATAATAACAACTTAGATTTACATATATTTAGTACATAAATTTTCTTATAGTTTTCATATGACAATTATTTGTTAAGAAATTTTGAAATTAAAATATAAAGATTTTTATATAGAAAGGCATTTATTAAGCTTATAGAATGATTATTGAAAATTTTAATAATACAGATCAAACAATTTACGTATGTACGAGTATGTGTAGGTACAATAAAAATTATTATTATTGTCAAGTACATTTAACTAACATACACTGTGAAAACGTGTATAATAATCAAATTTGAAAGCGTTGAACTGAATGTAGAATAAATATACTCATAGTTACATTGGCGTAAGCAACATAAAACACTTCATTAAATCTATTAAAAATATAGTTGTTCATGTTGATGATGGTGGAGGTGACAGTGACAGTGAAGACGAATAAACAACACTAACGTTTAATTTTATCAACATTAGCATCACATCACATCGCAACACAACACGCAGTAATATCCCAGCATAACATTCTAGGAGCGCTCCGAAAAAGGAGTTAGAAAAGAGTTCAACTAAAGAGCATTTCCAGAACGCTCCGAAAAAGGAGTCATAAAAGTGTCCAACTAAAAAGCATTTTCGGAGTGAAAAATATGCTTAACAAATATTTTTTTTCCATTTTTATATATTTTATTTAAATGAATTCCATTTTATTAATAGTTTATATAGTTTCCTATATGCAGGCTTTCAAGGTCATTGATTTAATGTAAATAAAAGATTATTTATTTCATTTTCAATTAAATCCGACGTTTCGTTGGTATTCTTTCCAACTTCTTCAGAGATTTGAGTTTTTTCCATTTTATTTTTTTACTGTAAATACAATTTATTTAATTTTTTTCCATTTCTAATTTACTTCATTTGTAAATGAATTCCTTTTTTGTTTAAGTGAAAACAATTTAAAAAAAATATGAACTTTAATTTTTTGTATTTAAAATTGCAATGACTCTTTTCTGACATGATGTAAGAGCTCTTTCTGAGGGACCATTTTAGAATGTAATGACCCTCTTTTCTGAAGGTTTTCGGAGTAATAATGATTGTTTTTAGGGCTCCGAAAAGGTGTCAGAAAAGACTTTTTTCGGACTCATATGGCTTGCTGGGATGTCGTCGGTATTAACAATGTGCGTATATCAGGATGGTATTCAACACCTTTTACATCATCATCACCTGTACATACGGTACTTACAAACTTACAGCTAAGTTTTTAAGGCAAAGAGTCTTCAATTTTAAATTAAATTTCGACATCAAACGAAGCATGTTTAAATGCTGTAAAAAGTGTTCTTTCTATACATTGACATATTCCCCTAAATTTATACCAAAACCGTAATTTGTATCGTTAAACTGATTAATTAATATGAAACATTTTAAATTCAAGACATATAATAATGCTTAGGCGGACATCCGTGATTTTATTAGAATATATCATATAGTGTGAGTCTGCGGTATTTGCATATTTATTTTAAAGTTTTTGTGTAACTCTATTTACCTCGTATTATTTATTCATGTCAGGAAATAACTTTAACCAAAATTCCAATATAATCGCTATGAATTTCTATGTACATCCTTTCAATTTAATTCAACAATACACTTCCGTTTCGTTATTGTAGTGTTGTGCTTTTGCAAATACACCCACAACCTTGAATAGTCGTGGTGCTTTTGTCAGCGTTGCCGAAACTTAATTTGAATTCATGCAAACTTTAATTGTTACGTTTAAATTATAATAACTAAATAAACAAGTATTACATACACTTAGCTGAATTTTGAGATTCTTACTATAAAAATCATGAATGCGTCTTAATACATTTACATTCATTTATTTTCCGAACAATGTCACAGAATTATAAAAATGGTATCAGATACTTTTGAAAATAAAAAATAGTGTTCTGCTGTATTTTTGGACATAAAGTTTTGCACGAAGGATTGAAAAATATTCTTCCAGCTCCGTGTTATTTGTTTTTCTTATCATATTTAAAAAACAGATGTTTCTACGTTAAAATTAATAATGATATATCTAACATTTGACAAATAGAAGCTGGAATCCCGCAAGGTAGTGTGATTGGTCCTGTCTTATATACCATATTCACCTATGACATGCCAACAAGAGATGATGTTACTGTTGCAACATATGCAGATGATACGGAATTTTTATGCTCACATCAATCTCCTTCAGAATCTTCTAGAATCATGCAATTACAACTTGATTGTTTTTATCATTGGCTCACTAAATGGAATATTTTAGTTAACACTCAAATGGCACTGCTATTCCTAATACATAGTGGCATCGTAAAATATTTGGGTCTGCATCTGGACCGACGACTTACATGGAAAGCTCATATAATCGCTAAAAGGAAGCAATTAGGCAAAAAATTTAAACAAATGTACTGACTACTTGGGCGTAAATCCCAACTCAATAAAGTTTTACTACTAAAAACTGCATTAAAACCTATTTGGACTTATGCTGGGAACTGTCAGCAACTCGAACATGGAAATACTGCAAAGATTTCAGACAAAATCATTACGAGCATTAACAAATGCTGTTTTTTATATAACAAATAAAGCATTACATAATGACCTAAAAATTCCATTTGTAAAATCTGGTTCCTTTCAAATGAATTTTTTAATAATTTAAAACAGAATGACAAATCTATGGAAAGTATCCAGGTCACTCTTAGTGGAATCAATAAAAAGACATTGAATATTTTAAAATTATAATGTTTCTTAATAGCACAAAAATTGTCTGTATTTGAACTTAGCAAAACATGTCTCTAATCCATATTACGATGTCTTAAGCTTGCTCCTTTGATACATATACGTTAGGGACTTACATAAGTCATTATAGTCGTACATACCCAAAATTTCATATTTTCGGCCATTAAAGAGAATTCAAAAAAACCTTTTTTGTATTCATGAAATTGATTATGAATAAATAGTATACTTAATTTGAAATAGTACATAAATAAATAAATTGTTAGAGAAGTTAAAAACTCTATCCAACCAGAGAACCAGATAGCCATGTTATAGCTGAAATGTTTTTTTAATGCGTTGCTATTATCTAGCAATATGTTTGTAAAAACAACTGAAAAATGTCATGTCAAACATGTGTCATATTTCGTTATAGTTGTCATCTTTGCCACTAGTTTTTTTATTCATTTCGTAACACTCAAACATAAATATACATACATACGTATATATTTGTATATATGTTCATGTAAATATGAATGTGCGAGAACTCACAGTCGCAGAATTGCTCGTAGGATGTAGTATATCGTATATATACATACATATATACATATTTGTCTGGCAATTTATGCGACTTTTTGTCTTCTGATTTGCTGCTTCTAGTTGTAATAATTTTATGAACTGTCGTGAAAGTATATATGACACGCGACATTTAACATCATACAAACAAAAAAGTGAAACAAAACTAAGTGTTCTTATGACAGAACTTTTTTCTTAGTTTGTACAATTCACAGAACGTCTGTCCAACTGATTGTCTGCATATCTCTTATAGTACGAATGTAGTAAGTAGTATGGCAGTCTATCTCAGCATGTAAACTAAGATTGAATGACAGTTGATAAGAGTTTTTACTTGTTACTCGTAAAAAATTGATGCCACATGCACATACAACTTTCTTGCAACATTATATTAATGATTATTATCAACTCGCACTCTTTTTCGTCTTTGTTTTCGTTTTATGGAAGTAGCAAATCAATTCCTGAATTATTTATTTTATTATGATGAAACAATCTTTACAAAATCTATATTTGAAATCTAAGCTTTAAAAAGTGTAATACTTTTCTTTCATTGGGTCTGCTTTTACATTTAAACTTTATTACTTCAATCATGCTATTTGGTGTCCTATTTTGAGGCTCTAGCTCCTTTTCCTGTTTCAAGTTAGTACATTTTTATTGCTTGTTTTTTTCCGTAACTTTTTTGGGACACAGAAAAGAAAACCTTCTTAAGCCTGCTGCATGCATTTAACTTTATAATCCTTTTGCCAAAACTTTTCACTTTTATGGTACAAAAAAAAAACAGAAAAAAATTTACCAAATATCTAACGACCGCATGCGCACCATAAATTTAATGTCCTTCTGCCCAAAGGCGATAAACTTTTTTAAACAAAATTTTCCACACACACAAAAAATGAACATAAAATACTTGGGTTAACTACTTAAATGGACCCAAACATTCAAACTTATACACATATACTGCAATCATATGTATGTATGAGCAGAGGGAAAAAATTAAGTATGACAAAAAAAAAACAAATAAACTCATGAATGTTGAAGAAAAAAACAAGGTAGCTACAAAAACTTTCACTTGGACAAAAGTTCACCTTTATGTTATGCTTTTTACCTATACATACATATAGACAAACAAAGTACGTATTGCTTGTAGTAACGATACATACTAACTATGTATTTGTGTATGTGTTGCGTGAATGTATCATTAATGGCAGTTTTCACATTTTTCAACACTCACGTCGTCCTGTAATCCATCATCTTTAGCTTCCACCATAACTCCAGTAAAATCTGACTTTAGGTTCCGTATGGTTCTTCGTTCTACTTGTTTATAAATTGCCAGATTTATAAAATGGTTACTACCAGTGTGTTCTACTACATATGTATTTATGTATGTACGAGTATGTTTCTACTCGTATATGCATAATGATGCTTTCAGATTATGTAATTTGGAATTAGTCCTTTTATAGGTGTATATGAAGCAAAAACCGTTTCAGTGCCTGTTTTATAAAACTTTTAACCCATTAAATCTTGTCATTTATAAGAAACAAAATTTGTATACTTTGTATTTGTATTACAAAATACTGGCTAATTGGTAAATTTTTCGTGTTAAAAACATGAATAATTCTAATACTTTATCGACATAATTGATGGCTGGATTTGATTAAAATAATTCTTACATATTGCTATCTTGCCCAAGAAGCTCATATACATACAAAGAATGCATGAAAATGTTTTATTCCTGCATTTTTCTTATAATATAAAATATCACAATATATGCGGCTACACAGTTGAGTATATCGTAAATAAAATATCGTTCCAAATTCAAAAAGATTGCAATATGAACAAATTTAATTTAGTTTTCGGTGTAAATAACGAAATATCGTATATGTATACCATTTAACAAAACCTAATAAATTATTCAACTGCTGTTTAATGAACATTTGAAAAAAATAATGCGTTTAAAATAAGTTATATATATATGTATATGTACCTATGTATATAATTGATATTTTAATAATGACTTTGGAACATTTACCGTTTCAATTGAGGTGTAAACCCTAAGTCTCAATTTACTCGAAGCAATTCTTTAAGCTAAGCTGATTACCTTTTAGACATCGCGGTGAGGTGATGATAAGACGAGTACACACTTGATTGTACTAGCAATTACATACATATGGGTAGTTCCATGAAAATGTCATCCCCGACCAAAAAAATAAGTGTACTTGAAAAATGTTTTTAATATGATTTAATAAGAGAAAAATATTCGATTTTTCATAATATGGAAGCATTTACAGGTTATTGGAATTTTAAAACTCAAAAATGGAAGAGAAAAACTTAATGTCTCCTCGACTCAGTTTTTGCAAATAAAATAAATTATTTTCGCTTTGCTATTAACTAAATTAATAAATTTGAAACATTACAATTACATCTTAAAAAGAAATTTGCAAAAACAAATAACTATAATAGTGAAAAAAACGAGAAGTTAGAGCTCGAATAACGGTACTTTTTTTATTTGCTTTTGATGGTATTCTAATGTCACGTACGTTATGCAAAAACATTGTTTAACTATGTCATTTGTATTTGGGCAGTCGCAGGTAAAGAAGATTACAATTCTAAAATAAGAATTGTTCCAATTAAAGTTATTAACTAAAATTTTCTTTTCAACCGAAATAAAAAAAAGTTATTACCTTTTAAAGTTTGTCGCATACGTTATTGTAAGTACGATAATTTAAATTAAATGCATAAAAATCAATGTTAAATGTAAATTTTCTATTTAGATTAGTGCACCAAAAAAATTTATGTTTAAAATTATCTACAAAATACATTTCATTTATTTATATACGAGAAAAATTGCCACGTACGTTATGTCACGTACGTTATGTCACATACGTTATTATGTTTTTCTTTTATATAAAACTAACCAGAATTGATTTCTCTTTAAATATTAAAGGATTGTAAAGGTACATTATTTAGCTTATTTTAAGGATTTTTAAAGTAAAGAAAAACTCTCATGATTCGCAGACTTTCGCATATACGTAAATATGCCTTAAAACCACTTCCGTTTTTGTCACGTACGTTATCAACTTATTTTGAACGGATATTTTCGTCACCAAAGTTTCGAGGCTGCCCATTTTTTTGCTCAAACATAGAAGCTTTTAACTGCAACATAACTGTAACATTGTTTTTCATTAACTTCTATTTTTGTAAGATTTATATTACTCCATATGCGTACGAATGTTACGTACGGCTGTATGAAAATACCCAAGTGTATACAAATGTGTGTCAAATAAAAATACAAGCGATTTAAGCAATAAAATTGTGCTGTGTGAACAGAGAAGAAATTTCAAAGAAAAAATGTTTATCAATCTTTTCAATAAAAATTGCTTCCTGTAAATTCGGACCTAGCAATGATAAAACTTTTTAATATTTTGCAACTGCCACTTAACGTTCTTTTGTTATACAGGCTGAACTATCAGTCATTTACTGGTATATTTTAAAGACAAAAGCAAGTCAGGTGCAAAAACAGTTTTTCAAACATCAGCCCTACTCGTGTATGAAAACTATGACCTATTATGGACCGGTTCTTAAACAATTTTGCATATAAATATTGTTTGTGTTTAATTGTTTTTCGATGTAAATACTTTTAAAAGATTTTTGCATCACAAAGTGATTTTCAAAAGTGGGTCTATGGACCAAGAGTTATAAAATTTCATGATTAGGTTTCATATACAACTTATTTGTGACGAAATGTGTTTGGCTACGTTTATAAAAAGAAATTCCATATTAAATTTTATCTTCAAATTTCCAAACTTTACTTTGCGCACAAATTTTAATTTATTGTCAGGCAAACGGACGGATTTTTGAGCGCTACAAACATCAGCACAAATCCATGATACCATCCCCACTAATGTGGTGTAGGGTACAAAAAGAGACAAAAGAAAACAAAATATATTTTATTGATTTTTTTCTAGTAAGAAATTCCATTTCAATCACGCTGTTCTGAAAGAAAAACACACAAAACAACAGACAAACTATAAATACGAATCAATAAAGTCGAAAGTCAATGCGAATTTGAAAAGAAATAATAAAAATGGTTTAATATCACATAAACTACTAACATTGTCTTCAAAATGTATCTGATGATAGTGCAGCATTTTATTAGCAATAAAAAATGCAGAATAATTACAGAATTAAAATGTCATATACTTAAATGTAAGGCTTAGAATCTGCCACCTGTTTTCTTTTTGTGTAAATCTATTTATAAATGGTAATTTGAGAACTTGTTGGAAATTAATTTAACTGTTTTTAATTATAAATATTTTGGTTTAAAATGTTTTCATACTTTCTTAAAATAAATTTGTTATAATGTTACTTTTACTCTAAGGACCAATAATATATAGCAGTAGTAAGAACAATATCGTTTTTTGCTTTTACTAGAAACAGTTTATTCAACAACTAATATCTAATATAACAACTCACCGATGTTAACAACACCCGTAGGTGGTGGGGAATTAAAAAAAAACATTATGATGCTAAAAATAAATAAAAACATGAGTTCGAGACTAGTTGGTATAGATAAATAAAAAACTTTATGCTTGAATCAGCAAAATTATATTCACAAAAGTAATAAAGTAAAAAAAAAAACTCAACCTTCTCTTAAGGTTATTTCTTGATCAGGAAACTTTCTTTTCTTTTATTATAGCAATTTCCATTTTGCTCTACTCTTAACAGCCACTACTTACTGAGTTTTGTTAACAATATAATGGAATGTTGTTGTTATTATTATTAAGCAATGTAAGTACTGACTATTACCATGGTCATGTTATCGTACATACATACATATATGGTGCAAGTTTACAACACACAGTGTCATATACACAACAATAGCCATGAATATAAAATCACATTTTACTTACAACTGAGGAAAATATACTACAATGCTGAAACAATTTTATAGAATTGGGCAAAGAAACTAATGTTTATCTTTATAGTTTTATTATTATCACATTGCATTTATTTATACAAAAACACACATAACGTTGCAGCCTCAATAAAATGAACTAAGTGTAAATTATCTAGATGATCGTTTATGTACTAACGAAGTCAAAATATTTCCACAAAAAAGTCCTTTTTATCAAAAGTCTTCAAACAAGTATTTTACGGCTGAAAATAAATATCAGCTTTTCTGTACATATTAATGTAAATATTAACTTTTATTAACTGATTAGCAAATTTAAAGATTTACGTAAAAATCCATTACTTGCATTTTATTATTTACAAAATGTCGTTAAATACATATTAAAACAGAAATGTGTATTTCCACTGCCAAATTTTCGTTTTATTCCATTTGATTATATTATTAAATATAATGATATAAATAATCTATAAGTCAAATAACAATAATGTGTTTTCCATAAATCATTAAAACGGTGCCTTCATTTTATATTATTCTTTGTTGTATGTTTAAAATGTGAACATATTTAGAAATATGGCAATTGCTTCAGTGTCTTAACTGGAAAAGGATAATAATAGGAAAAGGAAAAACTGACAAAGAGCAATAAAAAATTAGTCTTCAAATTCAAAATAAGCAAATAGAAATGGCAGTATTCATTCGACAATGAACAAGTTAAAAAGTGACAAAAATCATAAAACAAACAGAAAACAATTTCACGCAACAAATGTCGCGAATTTTCCTTCCTTTTATATTAACAAACTTTCAAATAAGGGGGTAAGTTTTTGTTGTTATTTTGTTGTCATTTTTTTTAACTTTTTTTCATAACAACGTAACAACCCTGTAACAAATTTCTAACAATCTATGTACGTGATATAAGAACATTAAAAAAATAATTCAAACACATTTTATAATACATACAATCATATTAAATTTATACATACGTATGTACATACTCGTATTTCCTGGTAAAGGGGAAGAAGAGTGTTACTGCAGTCTGCAGTTATCCTTATTCAGATTTGTTTATATACATATCTACATACATATGTAGGTACATACAAATGTATATTACTTTTGTTTACTCCATGTGTCGAACAAATCACTATATCAATGCTTTCAAAAGTATTAAAAGTAAAAGAACATGACGCAACAGTAGTCGTGGCAATGTAATGAAGTACAACAAGCTTATTTCAAAACAAACGCACACATCACTTCATAGAGACAGACAGATAAAAAAAAAACACTTAGACATACATATGAATGTGTGTACATTGTGTGACATTAGAATTACTTTTTTTTCTTTTCTTTACATCTAACAATACAATAATCATAAACAAATAAAAAAAAATACACAAATTCACAATACACTCATATTAGTTTGTGACACAAGACAAACGAGTCGTTTCCCAATATTCGTAATAACAATATTCGTATCGAATAAAATAACAGTGACAGTAAAAATCAACGACATCAACAACAAATCCATGTGTTATTGTTTCCACATCCTCCTTTATGAATGCATTTTACGGTTAGGCAAAACACTTACCTAAATTCGCATGCAGACATAGGATATCTTTGTACATACATACGAGTATGTATTTGTATGATAGTATTTGAGTGTTAACCCTAAAAAAACAGACTTTGATTTACTTCTATCAAAATCTATGTACATCCCTATAACAGCGTATTGTTTGTTGACTTGTCTGCAACACAAACGTGTTTCCTGTTAAATATTTTTTTAAAGTTATTGCAACAAAAACTAATCTCTTTGTATACTTTTCTAAGCACTTTTATTTTCAGAGCTTTCCGAAGATTTCCAAACACATAGAAATTCGCTACACATCTAATAAAGCCCTAAAGGACCCATATTTTTATATCGATCAGGAAACGGATCCACGGTAGAGTGAAATCTGGAATTTCTAAATCTATCAGTTTATGATTTGAGTGTTAACGTTTGGCCATTTTTTTAAACTAAAAAGACTAATTTGTATTTCTAATTTTAGCCAACACTTTCAACTTTCATACGACATTTGAAAAACACACATATGCACAAATCTCGTTGGTGTTGTTTCAAATATTCAGACGAACACTACAAAACCAGTTGGGAATTGAACAAATATTTTTGATTTCGTATTTTGTAGTAAAATAACACCTATTTTTTACTACTTTTTATTCACCCCAATAAGCATTTTGGCTGGAATTCAAGTGGAACTACATTTGCAATCCAGTCACAATTTCCAAGTTCCAGTGTTGAATTACAGTTGAAACACAGTTGAATTCAATAGCGAATCCAGCAAAATTAACCCTTGAATTACAGTCGAACAATTGCAGTGTAGTTCCAGCCTTGAATAACAGTATGATTCAAGTCGAACCGAACCTGTTTACCGTTGAATTCAAGCATGGAATTTCAGACTGGAAAGAGGATGGATTTCAAATGTAATTCAAGCTTGGATTCACACTGGATTTCGAACATTGGGATTCACAAAAAAAATTGTGCTTATTGGGACATCTGTATGTACATATGTAATTGTATTGTATGTATACATATATGTATGTAATTGAACTTCCTGATAATTTAAATGTATTCGTCTTTGTTTTAATTAAATTTTTATTTAATTCAATCATTATTAAAAAATATTTGTGTTAATAATCTGAAGAATGTTGTGTTTGTTTAGCTTTTACTTGATAATGAGATTTTCATAATTTTTGAAAGACAACCAATGCATCTGACAATGTACGAAAGAAGAAACAGAGAATGAAAACAAGTAAGAAAGTATAGTCGGTCAAGCCCGACTATATAATACCCTACACCCAGTATATAAATAAAACAGTTTTTCACAAATCGGCGCTGTATGGGAGATATTAACTGATCATCCAAAAATTTAGTGCCATGGCTTTCGTGAATATAAATATTATGTGTGTTAAACTTTATCTGGATCTAAATACGTTTAAAAGATTTATGGAGGTTAAAGTGAATTAAGAAGAGGTTCCTATATGGCAGATTTGACTAATTATGCACCGACCATTATAAAATTAGGTGTCATCATTTCTGTATATATGAAACTCATTTTTGTCAAATTTTATTCGGATAACAACATTTTTGAGAGAGTTACGGTCTTTAAACTGATTTTCGTAAGTGGGCCTTATATGGGAGCTACGACTAATTATGGACCGATCTATACAAAATTTGTAGATGTGATTTATCTTCATTTATTACTCATTTGTGGTAAAATTTGTTTGGATACTTTCATAATTCAAATATTTATGATCGTTAAAGCCCTATTTCGGTAGGACATTTGTACGGGGGGCCACGTGAAATAATGGACCGATTTTCACCAGTTTCAATGCCATTCATCCTTGGGCTAAAAAATATCACGTTCAAAATTTTATCGAAATATCTTAAAAATTGCGACATGCACTCTGCACACAAGCTTTACATGGACAGCCAGCTAGCTAACCAGACGGACGGACGGAAATCGACTCAGAAAGTGATTCTAAGTCGATCGGTATACTTTAAGGTGGCTGTTGGACCAATATTTATGGGCATTACAAACATCAGCACAAATCCAATATAGCCTCCCCAATATGGTGGTGTAGGGTATAAATATCGAAGCAGTCCTTAAGATAATTAAGACAAATATTTTTTAAGGTATGTACATATTTATGTGGTTATTAACATGAAAATAAACTTTTCTCTTTAATAAAGTTAATGAAATTATTCTAAAAATATAAAGCGAACTGCAGTCTATAGATGTTACCGCCCTTGTGGGGTGGACATGTTTAAGTGGTAAGTGGTCTTTGGTATATTTTGTTGACTTTTTTACGAGTAGTGTGTGAACGGAAATGAAAAATTAGATTTTTGAATGGTTTGTAATGAGACCTAATTGTTGCTTCCGTTTTCTGAAATAAAAATGAATGAATGCACGTTTGGTTTATTATTGAACAAATTATATTCACTGATAAATATTATTTTCATTCCATCAAAATTGTTTGCCATTGTCCTGTGAGTTTTGATACACCCTTATTTTCCTTTTTACTAACGCACACAAATTTACATTTATTATATTTAAGTGCGTAACACTAAAGCAAGACATTTCTGAGTTTATATTCGTTCCTATCTACATTAAATTGCTAACAAGTCAAAGTATAAATAGGGCTGCACTTGTATACGCCGCGGCGCTCCGTCATGATGAATCTCTAAGGATTTAAGCCAATTTATGCTTGATTTTTACATTTTCCATACTTTGTAGAGAAAGTGAAAAGAAACCAAAAAAGAAATAAATTAAACAAAATAATATGTTAAACCAATGAAATTTCTAACAAGTACACTTGCACATGGAAAATTGATTAAAGTACGAGATTTTAAAAGTGTAAAAATCTGAATAGCAAAATAACAGGTACTTTTTTGGACGCTGACTGTGACATTTGTAAGAACTTTGATTCATATATTGATGATATTTAATATTCATTACTGACATTCCGAACCTAATTTAGGCCATAGAACGCTACTATTGATACGTTGAGGTGCCACAAAGCGAAAGCCTATTTATGAGTAAATGAATACAAATGAAATAAATAACTTAATACATCATTGTAAATGCCATAAGACATATTTTTGAAAACATATATTTTTGTCAAGTTCCATTTAGCAGCAGTTTATTTTGGTTGTGGTTTTGCCCTTTGCGCCCAACAATATTTATGTATATGCACGTGATTACAACGTGGAGAGCCGGCTCTTCAAACCAATGAAAACATAATTTATCATAAACAATAACAATCATCTACTCATACATACACATACATTTACTTACGATGTCATATAAATTACACAGATCAATCATTCATTCATTCAGTGGCACTTGTAATACAATACAGCATGTAAAATTAAATTTTTAAACATCATTATACTTTTGCATTTATTTCTATTGAAATCTGTGTCGCTGTTCAAAAGCCTTCTCAATTTAATTGACAATGCAAAGTAATGCTTATAATCACAAAAGACGATTTTTTGTTATAGAAAAGCCGAATATTATTTATTATTGGCAAAGTAAATCCAATAAGGATTGCGATTTAAAGGAATTTTTGCCACTTGTTTATGTTTTCGCTTTTCATAATGGTGATTAAAGGGATAGAAGGGGGGTTGTTTAGCTGCATGCGCAGAAAACGGAAAACGTGTAACGTTATATTTTGTAGATTTAACAAATATATAGTTTTTCTAATACTTACATTCATATATTGTAATATCACAAAAACAAATTAATATTTGGGGTATTAAAAAAGTGTGATTTTTTTTATCCTACTTTAAACTTTGTTCATATATTCTACATCATTCATTCTCTAGTATGAAAGTATAGTCGGTCAAGCCCGACCATACCCTACATCCAGTATTAGTATAAAAGACTTTTTCAGAAATGGGCGCTATATGGGAGATAAGAACTATTCACTTCTGTGAATATAAATATTATTAAGAAGGTTGATTTACTCAACACTTTTAAATTTTTGAAAAAAAAAACCAAAATTAAAGAGTGAATTTGATAATGAGATAGAAATGTTTGTTATTGAAAATGAATTAAAAACGTTGATTGCAAAACAACTGAAATAATGAATGTACTAATATGGAATAAAATGTTAGAAAAAAAATAAGAATTATTTGTTTCGGAGGGTGAGAAAGGATTGTTTATGTAATCAGAATACAAAAATGTGCTAACAATTTTTTCTACAAAGGATGTTACCAATATATGAAGCTGCCGAAAATCATCGTCAGTCATCGTTAATATAAGTAACTTTTTAAAATAAATTTTTATTATTTATAAACCAATTTGTTTTAATATGAAGCAAAAATCCAGAAAATCCCGATTCCGGTATCCCGGGAATTATTTATGAAATCCCGAATCCTGGGATTTGAAAAACCAGTGAATATAAATATTATGTGTGTTAAACTTTATTTTGATATAAACACTTTTAAAAGATTTATGCAGGTGAAAGTGAATTACGGTGTGGTCCTTATGTGGGAGTTTCGACTAATTATGGACCGACCATTATAAAATTAGGTGTCATCATGAAACTTACTTGTGTTGAATTTTATTTGGATACTAAAATGTTTAAGAGAATTATGATCTTTAAAAGGATTTTAGGAAGTCTGTCTTATATGGGAGCTTCAACTAATTATGGAACGATCATCATAAAATTGTACCAAATCATTTGTATACATATGAAACATATCTGTGTTCAATATTTTTTGGATACCGACATTGTTTAGAGAGTTATGGTCTTTAAAGTAATTTTCGGATTTGGGCCTTATATGGGAGATATGATCAATTATGAACCGATCTGCACAAAATTTGTAGATGGGATTTGGTTTCATTTACAACTCATTTGTGGTGATATTTGTTTGGATACTCGCATAATTCAAACATATATGATCGTTAAAGCCCTATTTCGGGACAACATTTGTTTGGGGGCCAAGTGAAATAAAGTGCCGATTTCCACTAGTTTTAATCCCATCCGTCCCCGGGCCGAAAAAATCTCTTGTACCACATTTTATCGAAATATCTTTAAAATTAAGACCTGTACTCTGTTCACAAGGTTTACATGGACAGCCAGCCAGCCAGCCAGACGGACGGACGGGCATCGCTAAATCGACTCGACTCAGGAAGTGATTCTGAGTCGATCGGTATACTTTAAGGTGGGTCTTGGAGCAATATTTATGAGCGTTACAGACACTATTGTACTGTAGGGTACATTGATAATTATAATTTTTTATGAAAGATGAAAATATGTTATTCCATTGTCTAGTTCTAATCCAACAACTTTTCGAAGTTTAGGGGTCAAAATTTTGTTAATTCAATAATATTAATATAATTTATTTAAATTCGCTAATTTTTTAGATATTTAATGATATTCTGTAGGAGTATCATTGATGTGTCAAGTACCACTATTGCGTATTGTAATTACTTTAATATCAGTTAAGTCCAGATAAAACTCATGCTAAAAAATAGCAGTTTTATAATCAATAATTAATAAGTCATTATGCGACTACTTTTACGTTAATCACTGTAAGTAAGTTATTGACAAATTCCAAGTTTTTTATGAACTTGTACCTTAATTTGAATAAGAATAATAGTCACATGTTCGTTTTTTTTATTTCATTTATTTAATTTGGTTAAAGTTGCTTTTAGTTTTGATTGTGAATTTTTCACAATATTTCCAATGACGTGTGTTCATTTTCAGGGCTCCTTAAAAATGCATAATCTGATTTCTAGCAGGAGTGTCCAAACTGGCATTGAATCATTTCTAAACTAGCGCAGTATAATGTTCGTTTTTGGTGAACTTTAAAAATATCAAATACTGGAAGACTACTGCTCTGACTACAAGTAGTAACTTAAGAGTGTAATAAACACATCTTTGAGTATTTTGTCAATACATACTCGTACATGTATGGCAAATGACATATAGTAGTCAAGAGTTTAATTATAAGAAGAACTTGTGGAAGCTGTAGAAGACAAAGTACAAACTATTGTTGTACAACAATAACTGCAAGATAGCAAAGGCCAGCAGCAACAACCATTTCACAAAGTTTCACAAACAAAAATCCATCCAATTCCACAAAAGCCTACAGAAATGTTTAGCAATTTCTTTTAACAGAGACACAGGTAAGTACTTAAGAGTATTATTTTGAATAAACTTAGGTTTATTATGGCCACACGTGAATAAGTGCTGTTAAGGATGCAGGAGTATGTACAAAATATTTGTTTTTGTTTCAAGTATTAGTGCTTGAAATAAAATAAAATCAAATCGTTTGCATACATTCACTTGCACACATACGAGTATGCATGTAAGTTTGTACTCGTATGCCGATTCGTATTCTGTAGTGTTGATATTGTATGTAAATATGAATGTATGAATGTATGTATGTATATATGTGAGTAATAACAGCATAGAGAACAAATATCTTTGGATTTTTGTTCTTTTGTGATTGGAATTTAAGAATTTGTCTTTAATGATATTTATCAAACGTTTGCCTTCGAATATTAACAAGTAGAATTATCAAAACTCTTTGAAATAAATACGTACAATAAAAATAATAAACATTTATTGTGGCATATTTATTATTATTTAAAGACTTGTTTGTGTGATTTTTTTACCTACTTCTTTGCTTTAATCAAAGTGTAATTATATTACCTCTGCCGCACAAAAGAATCGCAATAAAATAAAAGTTTTGTCAAATAATTCATAACTTTATGGGAATTCTTTCATTATTTTAACTTTGTTTGAAGTCGGTTTTGTTGTTTTTCATTTACTCTTGCGTTCTGTTCTGCAAGTTTTATTTGTTTTCTTGTATAGTTTTGCTTTGAGATTTTTCTAATTTATCACCGCCTGTCGCAAATAATTTTAATAACTTTTCTAAAACTCTTCACTCTTTGCACCGACATCACCTTCTTTACAGCCATCACTAAATACCAACGGAAAGCGGAACGATTTTTTACGCTGAGCATTAACGCTGATAACCCATCCCTAAGCAAAAGCGTCAACGTTATGTCAAAACGTTAAAAACAGGGTAATCAAGCAAATAAATAAAACGACCCTGTTTATTGTAACAGCTGGACATTGCTGTTTTATTTCTCTTCTTTTTTTTTTGTTTTCTTTTGCAACTAACTTCACTGTGAAACGCCTTGTCAAAATCAGATTTTCCAATAGCAAAGCGTTGCCGCCGTGTTGTGTCGTTATGCTCCATAAACGCTTACCGTCGGTATTGAGGGATGGCTGTTAGCAACAGCCCTGATGCTGCACAATATTCTTATGATGAAAATGTTCCTTAGCACAGTTTATTAGCAGTTTTCTACAAGAGGAATTCATTTCTAGACTAACTACTTGATTTTTTTTCGTAGCAAATTATAAAAATTACTTGTACTTTCTTTTATATCTATTTGAATCTAACTGACTCTGACTGAATGACTAAGTAAGTGAATGAGTGACTACAACTTTGAATACGACAACTACTATTGCGAACTAAAATGTTTGTCAGAACGCTGAAGGAACAATTTCTAAATTTGGGGCAACTTTTTTGTGAAAAAATTTAATAAAATTTTTATTTTTTATTATAAAAATCATCAACTCAGAGGTATTCGGCTATGCCAAATCTTTTATACATTACACCTCAGTACATATACATACACTAAGGCCCAATAAAACAGTGCGTATTTAAGTGCCATTTATATTTAAAGTGCATTTAAGTACAAAATTTTGTTTTTCACTGAAGACTTAAATGCTACTTAAATGGCCAACGATGTTCATTTAAGTGCAACTTAAGTTGTAAACATTGAACATATGGTTTTGACATTTGTTTTTTTTTTTTTTCTTTTTAATCATGCTGCTGTATTTTTTAACAGCGTCCAACAAGAAGTCAAAAGTTGGGACTTCTTTTATCCATATTTATGCCACCAAATTTAATAGATAAAACACACGAAACAATAAAACACACAAAACAATACAACAAGTACACAAAAACCGAAACACAAAATTGTTGGCAAATTTTATTAAAAAAATCAGCTGTTTTCTGAAATATATCGATAATTTTGTTGACATTTCAAAGTGCTACCATATTTTTACCACAAAATCATAACAGCAATTAAGTATGACTGAAAAAATGAATCTGTGTTTAAATGCAACTTAAGTTTTATGAAAATTAACTAAAACAACACTTAAATACGCACTGTTTTATTGGGCCTAATTTGATGAACAAATTATATTTAAGTGATTTAAGAGTGACAAATAAATCTTATGTTAAAACAAATTGTTTGGTAGGATTCGTCTTTGCCTTACACAACAAAACTTTGAAATCATTTTGTAATCTCTTAATTTTATAAATATTTACTGTGACCAATAATAAATAAAGCTTCAAAGGAACCTCTTTTATCCATTAATAGAAGAATTCATCATTTGAATGGAGTCTTAATACTCAACAACTTTGACAATAACTAACATCACCTTTTAAAAGTATGGGTACGAAGAATGTGTACGAGTATTTGTTTGTAGGGAAAGTTTTTTTTTCAAACTTTTTGTAATCATTTTGTAATACTGACTGACTAGTTGTTGCTGTTGTCGTATTTGTAGTTGGAAGAGTAATAGCATTTTATCAAAAGGTTTTCATGAATTTTCTTTCATTTTACCGACTGTGCATTTTGCTCAGCGCCATCATAAACATACTTTCTTCAACAATGTTGTATTATTGCAAATAATACGAATGAGTGTATGCGATGACTGCAAATTCTGGTGTTGAAGATGAAGAAAAAGAAAAAAAAAGAAACTAAACGAAAACTTTTTGGTCAGATCTAATCAAAAATTCACTTAAAAAGTTGTTTTTTTTATATTTTTTCTTATTTTTCCACTCACAATAGTTTTTCCATTTGTTGGCTGGCAGACTGAATGAATGTTGGCATAATATACGACTTGAGCTGAGCATCTCTATTCGATAGTTACACACAACAGCAACACTAAACGAGAGAAAAAAGTATTATAAACGAAATGAAAATGAAATAAAATAAAATAAAACAGTTACGAATTGAAGTTTTAGCAACATTTTCTTCAATGTTTTTCATACTTTCTTGTAGTCGTATATTTTGGTTGGCTTTTTTAATCGTAGTTCTCACTCATTGCAATTGCTCCCTTTTGGAACATACAAAATGGTGTTGGTGTTGGTAGTGGTAACTAAGTATAAAATAAGTTGTAATTTCATTGCACTTTTAGTAGAGTAGTGTAGATATGCGAATGTTGTAGAAAAGCTTACATCAAATGAAATGACTTTTACCATGTCCTTGTCCTTGCTTTATGATCACTCTCACACAAACGCAGAAACAAAGTACGAACCGCTACAATTGATACAACAAAAAGAACCAAAGTTTTCCTTCAAACATTTATACTAACAATTCCTTTACACTCTATCTCTCTCTCTCTCTCTCTCTCTCTATAGACATTTTAATGTGTTTTTGTTGTATAGTAATAACGAAAGTAGTTTTAGCCATAAGTTTTGTCGTGGAAGGAAATAGTTATTTCTTTTAAGAGGTATCAACGTTCATATGACTGTATGTGTTTGTATGTTGTTTACATTCACATAGACATACACATATACATAAACTTTAATGTGCTTGCTAGTTTGAAATTGTCCTAGACCTAAAAGAGTTTATTCCATTACTTTTTTGGCGCTACGATTTATGGCCCCATGAAAAATAGTCCCAAAGTTATAAAACGAAAAATGGCCCAAGTTGTGTGATCACAATTCATTATAGAATTTATTCGAAATTTTTTAACGAAAAATCACCCTGTATCACCGGCGCCTCGAATTATGGCCCCAGAAAAAATGGCCCTTAATAAAAAAAACGAAAATTAAACAAATTTTAGTCCTACATTTTTTACGGAAAATCACTTTAAAGATTATAAACAATTGCCCCAAGGTTGAAATGAAAGGTGGCCCCAAAGGTGGGAGTAATTTTACATTTATAGCAATATATTGCCTCCAATGTGTAAATGAAATGTTATCGTAATTTTTTTACAAATTCAGTTAGAAATAAAGAAAATAGTTATTAACAGTTTAAAGATTTTTATATTTTGATAATAAATTAATTAAACAATTTCTTTTTTGAGAGAAAAATAATATTATATTGCTTTTGTATTAAATTATTGTACTCTTAATTCTATTAAATATGATTATTTAAACACAATCTTAAATGTATACACACACATCCATGCATTGTTTTACAATATGAACAAGTGATTTCTCCAAAAGTTTAATTGCAAAAATAATTTATTATCGTAAAAATTATTTCAAATATAAATTAGTAGATTGAATAAGTTATTTACACTTTAAGTAAAACTTACCAGCAACGAAAATATCTTGCATTGAGAAACACAGGTTTAAGAGGACTTCTTAGACTTTGTTCGAAATCCATTATTAGAACTGCGAGATCCATATCGAATGTATTATTTTTGATAGATTGCAACAAACTCCTTTCTTTGTTTTACTATGCTAACATTCCAAATTTACTATATCTTTTAGAGTGATTTCTTTTTATACAGTTTTTTAAGAAACAAATCAATTCCATTATCACTTTATTGTTTTATATTAAATTAAACACAGTTCACTTCAAAATCGCTCTAAGATAATTACAAAACATTTTTAAATCAGAATCGAAACAATTTCTACGATTTTATTTTCATTTCTCTTTTAACTACAAAACCACTCCAAAGAAAATGTGCAGCAAAAACCCCCCAAAAAATAAATAAATGCCCCACAGTTACGTATTTTTGTAATCCGTGTATATTTTTGGGTCCACTTTTCATTTTTATCTTTGGAGCCATTTTTCCTGGGGCCATAATTCACAGCGCTACTCTTTGCTACAATCGTTGTTGGCATAAAAAGTAAATAAACAATTGTTACAAAGTATTTTGTCAACAATTTTAGCAAAGTTAGTCAAACAATTCAAAAGAAAAATCGTATATATCAAGTTTAAATTTAATGGCAAACATAAATGTAAATAAAAAAATAAGCAACTTTTCTAAATCATTTAAAAATTAGGAAATAATTTATTGTAGATTTTTTTCATTAGTTTCTTTCTCAATTGTTTCTTAACAAAATTTTTCTAAAATACAAATATAATTCAATTGTTATTGAGATTGACATTAAATACATGAGAAGGGTGATATTAGAGGAAAGTTAAAGAATTCGATATTAACCAGATTTTTTTTTTACGGTTCAGGATGGAAAATGCCTTTATGCATTCAATAAAACGATATGTCGGGCTCTCTCGGTCGCAGTATATCGACTAAAAACCATCCTGTTTTCCTTCGATATTAACCAGATAAAGAACATACTTATGTAAATGAAAGAAAAGAGTTTACGTGGTTCGAATCATAAACGGACGATGTCAAATCGATATTGCGATACTGCGCGAGTTCAATTCGTCGTAGTCGATTTGATACCGACGAGTTACATCAAAAAACAAGTAAGAAAGTACAGTCAGTCAAGCCCGGTCATATAATACCCTACAACCAGTATAAAAACAGATTTACAGAAATGGGCTCTAAATAAGAGCTATGACCTATTAGGGAGCGATCATCCGAAAATGTAATATTATTTGTGTTAAATATTATTTCGATATAAACACTTATAAAATATTTATAGATGTTAAAGTGATTTTCGAAGAGGATCTTATATGGGAGCTGTGACTAATTATGCACCGAAATTAGTTGTGATGATTTCTGTACATATGAAACTTATTTGTATTCAATTTAGAGTTTTTTCCCCCGCAGTTTTTCGCTTCCCGGGAAAGCGGGGAATTTTTTTAATTTCCCGGGATCCCGCTCCACAGAAAAAAAAAACGTAAATTTGTCTTTATTTATAAAAAATCTTTTATTAAAAAACGTGAGGGAAAAAACAAGATAAAAAATACTTAATTTGGTACTACAAAAATTAGTTTTAATTGAAAGAGGAAATTTCTTATTATAATGCTCTAGATACTAGATAAAAAAGAAACATAAACATAACAATTTTATTCGTAAAAAATATTAAAAATAAAAACAAATTCAGGTACTCAAGATATGAGATCAAAAATATTTTAAATTTAATTCATAAATTATATAATATATTTTAAATAACTATACTAACTTAGGCTTAGGAAATAACTCTTTAACACACTGAAAGCGTTTATTGAGTCGTCAGCAAGTCTATTGCTGATTTTATTTACAAATTGCCCGCTTTACTGAAAAAACTCGTTCAATTTCTACCGAAGTTGGACGAATATTGAAAAGTGTATTAAACAAGTATTCAATATTTTGAGTTCTTTGACCGCTTCCTTCAACAAGTTTTAACTCCTTTTTTAAAGTATAAGGAGCGAGTTACCAGTTTTTGTATTTCCCGGGATCTCGCAAAAAAATCCCGGGAAACGGGAAATCATAACAATTAAAATTTCCGGGAAAACCCCTAGTTCAATTTCATTTGGATACATTATTAAAATATTTATGGTTGTAAAAATTATTTTGGGAAGTGGGCCTTATATGAGAGCTATGACGAATTATGGACCAATCATTACAAAATTAACCCAAATGATTTTTGTGTATACCGAAGAGGATTTTTTAATATGATTTGGATACCAACATTTTCAAGTGATTTTCGAGCAGGCCTTATATGGGAGCTATGGACAATTATGGACCGATCTGCACAAACATTTGTGATGAGATTGGGCTTAATGTACAACTTATTTTTGGAAAATGTGTTGGAATACGTGCATAAACCACGCATTAATGGCTGATAAACTCCTATTTCGGGAGGACATTTGTATAGGAGCTAAGAGAAATAATGGACCGATTTCAACCAGTTTCAATCTCAAGCATCCTTTGGCCAAAACAAAATCATGTACCAGATTTTATCGGAATATCTTCAATATTGCGACCTGTGCTTTGCGCACAGCCAGCCAGCCATCCAGACGGACGGACGGACATCACAGAACATGATTCCGAGTCGATCGGTATATTTCAAGGTGGGTGTTGAACTAATATTTTTGGGCATTACAAACAATATACCCTCCCTACTATGGTGGTGTAGGGCAGGTATAATAATTTTTTAATTATTAAAAACCTAATAATTCGAGTATTTGCAACTTGTGTTCAAATTATTAAATATTAAACAAAACATTTTAATAATCTACTTTGGTGGCAGGTTCATTATATGTGATACGGTCGAAAGCATTATTGTTATTTTTATGTTTGTGTTATTTTAAGATCATCATTAGTCACTGCATAATAGTTTTTCGCAACACCGACATATTCCTAAACGTTGCATTTTTTCCACATCTAGTTTCTTTTTAAAAAAAGTAACTATTTCGTTCGGAGTTCATTTATAAAATATAGTTTTAACAACAGCATGTGCTTTAAACATATTTGACGTGTACTCGTACTATGTATGAAATGGAAATGGAAAAAAAATAAGATTAAATAGGGAAGAACAAGTATAGGGAGTTCCAAAAATTACAAAAGACTTGAATTTAATAAAAACAACGTTTTTAACTTTTGATTGTTATTATTTGTTGAAGCATAAAGTAAAAAGAGTTATGAATGGGAAAGCACATTGACGCTCGGTTTTATTGACACAACTTTTCTATAGTTAATGATTCCACCAGCCAAAAATCCGCTACAAACAATGACCTGTTGTGGGTGAATTTATTTTACGGCGAAAATGTTTTTCTTTACAAAAAATGATTTGCTCGAAACTTCAACAATGAAAATGTATTGTTATGTTTAATGCCCTTTTTTACTAACCCCAAATCTTCAGCTGTCTTTTCGTCTGTTTTATCGTTGTCATTACTTTACTGCCCAAAGCAAACTCAGCAGCAAATTTAAATATTGCGTGAATTATGGGATACCCTATATATAGAGTGAAAAACTAATATTGCTGATGCATACTAAATAACTTGCAAAAACAAAAACAACAAGAACGTTTACATTTGTTTGTACGATACCTGTGTCATGAAGCTGGTGTATGATCGTGTTTACTAGCAAAAATCCAAAATGCAAAAGGATATTTTAGGGTGCTGTATAGCGCTAAACTAATATTAGAAAGTTGTACATTCAACAAACGTAACGTTTGCTGTATGTTTTGAAAAATGGACAAAATTTGAAGCAATAATCTAGTGTTGGAGAGCAGAAACTTTGGTATACAGCCAAAACTTTAAACTTTAAAACGAAACATTCAGCTAATATCGAAATTGTTCTTCACCCAGTTTACGAGGCCAAGTACTACAAAAAAACTAAAGCTGCAATACAGATTGTTTTTATTTGAAGAGGATATAAAAAGAATGCATTTGTTAAGTTGTTTTTCTTTTTGAGTCAAAATTATAATGCACAAATACGTTCTTCTTCTCTATTTGTGGAATATTCATAATGTATCAGCAGTTTAACTTTTAGCATATTTTTCAGTTTATTTATGTATGTGTGTGTAAAATTATTCTGGTAATTCATTTATCTTCCTCAGCAATTTTTGCTTTTTTAGACAGCTCAGGTTATTAATTGTTCCCGTTTAACGGTAAAGAAGTGAGGGTTTAAGTGCGTAATATCTTATTTAAACTTAAACCCTGATTAATGTAGCTGCTCTATTTCAGTGCTCTAAAATCATTAATTTTACTTTATTTGCATATTGCTCGTATTGGTAAATGTATGTTTATATTATAAATACATATTTTATTACATGTGGTAAATGGTTTAGTTTTGAATTACAACCATAATTCAAATATTTGTAAAGTTTTGTTATAAATCAACTAAGAAAACTTATAAGCAAAGTAAAGGACAAATTTCAATTAAAGACAAAATAAGACAAAACAACCCTAGTTATATTAATGTAGTACCTACAAGTACATATGTATAACTTAACTTTCATCTCTAATCCTCCGCATATACAAATAAAAGAATACAAGCTTTATTGAAATTTACTTTACTTCATTTATTCCCATCGTGTTGTAAAAATAGTATTTTTAAGAATATTCTACACAGTTGTATAAACATAAACTATTTTGTGAGCAGATTATAAATGAAGCCCGGTTTGTTAATAAAACTTTAAGACAATTATTAAGTCTAAAAGTCTGAAATAGGGGTAGGGAAATATATTTTATCATGTGTGGGATAAGAACGTAAAATCTGAAAACAAATAAATTCAATTTAAATGGAGAACTTTTACTCTTGTACTTATTTATCTTTTCTTTTACTTATTCTCAGCAAACCTCATTTCAGGAATCAAAAACTTTTCAATATTTTATTTAACATAAGAGCATAAAAAATAAACAAAAACTATATTTTAAACTTTGGATTTGGATTATTTCAACTTAAACACCCTCAAAACAAAATCTTTTAACAAACGAACTTACACACTGACACACACACACACTCACATAAACGAATGTATGCAAATTTTGCTGAATTTTAAAGCAAACACACATTAAGAACATCCCAGCAAGCCATATGAGTCCGAAAAGAGTCTTTTCTGACACCTTTTTCGGAGCGTTAACGCTCTTTATGAGCCCAAAAAACAATCAGAAAAGAGGGTCATTACATTCGAAAATGGTCAGTCAGAAAGAGCTCTTGATAATGTCCGAAAAGAGTCTTTTATGAGGGTTCCTTTGGCCTCTGTGTAATCTTGTTGTTATCATTCTTGTGTGGTACAGCTATTTTTTTTTGTTCAAAGCACAAATAACAAGACAACAACGCTTTGGTACACTCATAATTAAGTGGAATTTCTGAGTCATACTGCGTGCCGACTCAGGACAGTAACAAGCAAATTTTTATTTCGCTCTGAAAATGCTTTTGTTGGACTCTTTTCTGACTCCTTTTTCGGAGCGTCCTAGAATGGTATGCTGGGATTGTTGTTTATACGAACGAAAGAAAAAAAACTATACACATACATACACTCCGTTGACTCACTTCCTCTCTAGATCTTAAGGTGTTCCATACACTCAGATACAGATTCACATTTAGCTTATTTGTAACAATAAACGATTTGTGTATACTTATGTGTGTGTGTTTGTTGATGATGATTATTAAACAAAAGTTAAATGTGATTAAAAACTTTTATTTTTATTTATTTTTGCTTACACACAAATTTCATTTAGCAGTTTTTATTTTTTGTCTCAATGCATTTGTGAACAACTGTAAAATAATAATAAAAAGTGACATTTTATTAAAGTGAAATGAAGTAATAAAATTTAACAAATTACACAAAATCTCACACATACGCATTCGTAACTACTCCCATACATACATTTACACATAAACAATTAAGAGTTTTCATTAGGTTGCATTGAAAATTAAATGCAATGTTGCACAAATCATAAACAGTGTTGATTAAAACAATAACAAAGCATTATTCTAAAAATATGAAACTAACAACATTCATTCGATTATATAGTTCTTGTACAGTAGTTTAGTTAATAGGAGTTTTATTGCGGAATGAAAGATGGTAAAATAAATATAAATACGCTATATACGAGTATTTACTAAATCTATGTTTTCTGTTCAAACTTTCAATATATTAGATAAGAATAAACTACTAATGATTATCAGTCTTGTTCAGAAAAAATTAAAGTAGACTTTAAATGTACTTTAAAAAAATTATGTCCAAAAGCAAACTTCAAACCTTCTTTATTTTTTCTGAATACGGCAGTATGTGTTTATAAGTTTGTTTATATGTCATACACATTCATATACACATACGGACAAAATTTTATAAATATTTATTTTTACGTTTACATTATTTTAGTTTTGCGTAACTAGAATACATTCGAATCAAAATAAAAATTTAAAAAAAAAACTTAGTGATATCAACTGTTATGAAAGATACATATTTACTTGATTCTGCACCAAAATAGCTTTTTGCTCTGCACTGTGTGTGTTCGTTTTTTATTTCTCTCCACAATTTGTTAACATGAATTTACATGCGTTTATGTGTTTGAATTTTATACCCGTATGTAACAAATAAAGTTAAAAATAAATAACAAATTCAAATGTCAAATTAACGTCCATATAAAATGTAAAAACTTTTGTTTGTGTATTTAAAAATAATATGGTAAAATATGGCAAACTGTAGTGTGATAAAATAGATCAATGTTAAATACATACTGTGTAGTGGGATGACTCCGAAAATGTTTTGTGCTAAATCACGTTGTCTACATTAAACTTTCGAAAAACTCAACGGATTCACATATCACCGGATAGAATGATAAGCAGTTGAACAGCAAATACTATCAGGTTTCATAAGCATATGTCAATTATATATGTATTTCAGTACAATTTATGAATACTAATTTTCTTTGCACAATTCATCACATTGAAAATCAAAATAATAAGTCAACAGAACCAGTCAACAGTCATAAATTTGCAAGGTTACAAACCTGCTAATTTGAGGCTTACTTGTTATCACTTGTCTCAATTAAAACAAACTTTTATAGAAAAGACAAACAACTAAAATGTTCAACAAATCAGTGCATAAAAGTGACTTTTTGGTAGCAAGTAAAACAATTATTAATAAGACATAGAAAATGTATTAATATACAAAAGTATAAAACTAGATTTACACGATTGAAATTTTCTTCAAAATTGTTCTTCAAAATGCTTCAAACTAGTGTACACAGCAAAATTTCTTTAATAGTTATTAAATGTTATTAATAGTTATTAAATAAATAAATTTTGAAGAAATTTTGCTGTTTACACAAGTTTGAAGAGCAATTTTGAAGAAAATTTCAATCATGTAAATCTAGCTTAAGAGTGTAAAAAGTTTTCAAAAAAATCTGTATCTAACTCTCATTCATTTTGCTTTGTTTTATTTAATTTTATAATTTAATTTGATCAATAATTCTAACTAATATTATTCTAAGAAAGTTTTAGTCAAAATTAATTAGTAAATAAAAACAAACGTCAAGGATTATTTTTTAAAAACTAAACTTCTTTTAAACTGGTGTTACTCTCTATTGCGATGCGAAAGCAAATTCGATGCGTAAGAGTATCAATTTGTACGCTTATCGCATCGCAATAGAGAGTAACCCCCCTGTTTTACTGTTTTGATAATTTTTAACACCCTTCAAAATTTAATGAAATTCTGAAGTGGAAAATGGGCCAATGTTTTAAATTTAAACCAATTTAGGCATTTAGAGTTTTAAAATAGAGGAGATTGTTTTAAATTAAAAGCCGAGAAAAATTAAACCATTTATCTCAAATAAGAGTTCCAAAAAGAGCGATTATCGATATCTAAAAACCTATCGATAAAATCCTTCAAAACTGCAATTTTATTGCAATTTTTCCCACATACATACGTTAATAGCAATCATTATATACGAAGTCAATTTTAGTTCCAATGCATAGTAGAGAGGGGGGCACCTTAGAACCCTTTTTGCTTTCAAGCCACATATAAATTTATATATTTGAATTATTGACTTTTTACATAATTTAAATCAAATATATATGGAAATAAATTTTAGCTTAAGTCTACAAGTAACTTATTTTTAGTTCGATTTATATTTTTTTTTTTTAATGAATGAAGTCATTGTGTTCAAATGTGCCCCCCACACGGGGGGCTTTGAACAAGGCTGAGGCAGCTTTGAACGGCAATTTTTTCTTGTAGCGCTTATGTCCAAAAATAACATAAACAGTTAAATATTTTATATATATAATAAATTCGATTTATTTATTAAGAAAAACATAAACATTAACAATTAAAAAACAAAAAAAATTCAGATCAAAAATAAGTTTTATATTATTAAGACGGAAAAGGCTTTGCGATTTCAGGTGACATTACATTTTCCTTTAAAGCATCATGATCAGCATTGGATTCGTAATTTGCAGAAAATAAGAGAGAATCAACAATGTTTGGTACTTCGGATCACTGAATACTTCTTACACTCTTACAAAAAAAAGAGATAAAAAATTTACAATGGCACTGCGAAAACTTTTTCACCCAACTACATCGGTCTACGACTGAAAAAACTAGCAAACCTTGTTGACGTTGCTAGACAACAAGGTTACCATGTAAAAAACTCGGTTAAGGATCGGAAAAAATGTTAAACTGAGATTTTATCAACATTGTTCAAAGGTGCCCTGGGTATAAACGTGCCCCCTCCCCCCTAATAATTGTTTTGTTCAATTAAAAAGAAAAATGTATCCCAACACTTATTTTTCTAACTAACGACAAAATTTAATATTATTTTTTAGATTTTTTTTCAATTTAACACATTTACTAAAAAAATTAAAATGCCCTTTTAAATAAGGAAACGTTTCTGTTAGTTGTACAATTCTGCACCCATATTATTAATAACTATGTAATACATGTACGAGTACTTGCTTCCTTTGTTTTGTGTAGTGTTCTTTTAAGTCGGTTTTAGCGGTATAAGAATAGAATACAGATTATGTTTGTTTATTTGTTTTTTTATTTAACTCTTTCGTAAATGTGTGTAATAACTCTGAATGTCTGTAATTTTCAATACGTTAACTAATGAAAAGTGTGAAACTGCAAACTTCGTGCTGAAAATCTATGTACATTATAAATAAAATAAACACAAAAAACAACAGCAACATCAACTATTCAAAACTCGTACTTTGCAAAACTTGCAATCATACTATTCGAAATGAAAGTAAAAAAAAAAATTAAATAATAATAAAATAATACAACATTTACACAGATAATCATGCAAACACATGTACTACTTGCATATATTGGAAATCCATATTCATCCTCCTCTCCATATCCCACCTGCAATGGTGGCATGAAGTAGTTGTTCTATGAAAAGAAAAAGTTTTTCATTTTTTACAGTTTTTAGTTTTTGCTCTTCAAAAAAGGACCAACTTTTATTGGTCAAATGGTCATGCATGAATGAAGTACGTACATGTGTACAGAACTTACAAACATACATGCATGGAAAACATTTATTATGAAATGTTGAATGAATAGTTGCTTGCAACTAAAAAAAAGCAGAAAAGAACTTTTAAAAAAACACAAATAAATGAGAAAAAAGTTCTTTCGTTACGTACTCGTACTAATAAAATGTGAATGTAAGTAACAGGGACAATAACATGTGCAATAAACTTTAAAGATATAATTTGCTGAATTAAACAATAAATATGAAAACAAAAACTTGAAACAAACACAACATAATTAACGTAACGTAATGAAAAAACTTGTTGCTCAATTAAAAATCATGGGAGTAACAGTTTAGGGAACGCATTTTACATTGCAGTGAATGTTTTGAACATCAAATAGAAACCCATTTACACAGCAAGTCTGTTGCAACAGCATGAGTCTTTTCATGTGAAGAAAACTTACTGGCGCAGATCTGTTTCAAATTGCCACGACCAACGCTCGTTGCTATAAATCATGATATGGGCCTAATGAAAATTCAAACAACACAACAGAAACACACCAACCACAGTGAGTAAACATTAGTAATATCAGTCGAATATGAATTTAATTAAACTTCTAAAGTTCGTGCGATTCAAATTTATGCGAATTTCTGCATTATGACGTTGCTTGTTTAAATTTTGTTTTAGATTTGCAGGAATAGAAGAGCTACTACGTAAGAAATATCTATTTAGGTACATTTGTTCGCACTGCAGTTTACGAGTATGTTTGTTAGTAAAATTGAATATTTTTCCAAAGAAAAAAAGCATAACAACAAAAGAATCACACATTTAGAGATACATACATACACATGTATGTATGTAGTACGTAGAAATGGATTCCAAACTACCAGCAGCACAATACATTAAATTATTACAAGTGCACGCGTCAAAACACACTCACAAATACGAGTTGTGTTTGTAATCCATACACACATGCCAGCAATGAGCCCAAAACGCAGGGAATGTATGGTTGGCAAAAAAGCTTTACGTTTAATAAAAACGTGTGGTTACTATGGTTTGTGTGTTGTGAATGCATGAATGGATAGACGACAAATGGATGGATGAATGGGAGAATGGGTAGGGGGGAGGGGAGGAGGAGTTGGGTGAATGGTTGAACAAATAGACGGTTTAGTTGGTGGTTAGATGCGTTCATATAATAATATCATCTCTAGACGTAGTAAAAAAATACCCGCAACATTTTATGCTTGGCTAGATAAAATTTTCCATATAATAACGATACTAGTAGCAATTTTTATGAAAAAGCTGCATTATTTGATCCCGGAAAATGAAAGGAATCTAGATACATGAAATATGTAAAGTTACATTCCCATACGCCAATTTCAGATGTTTAGTTACCAACTTAAATCGACAAAGAAATTAATAAAGAAATGAAAGTTTCTTTTTCAGCTTTTTCAGTTGTGTTTAGAAAAATACCAATTTGGAATGCATTTCATACAAGGTGGCACAAAAGTAATCCTCCTATCAGAAAATGCTATAAATTTTGCGATTGGCCCCTAATGTCAGTTCTGTTTTGACATTTGTGTAGTAAACACATGTGAAATACACGTTAATAAACAATGTTACGCTACACTGCTCCAGAACGCGGAATATTGCTGGCTATTTATTTGACCAATAATCGGTCGGTGACTTTGGCAGTTTACTTTGAAAGTTTACTTTTGTGCCACCTTGTACTTTGCTCCCCTTTTTCTATTAACATATAAACATGCTGTACAAGTATATATTCACAATTTAAAATTTCCTTAGCAACTCCATAATATAACAAAATGTATACGAGTATTTTTTAACCATATCCATACCGAACTCTAAGGGACCTACAGTTAGCAAGCATTACCCAGCATACCATTTTAGGAGCGCTCCGAAAAAGGAGTCAGAAAAGAGTCCAACAAAAGAGCATTTTCGGAGCGCTCCGAAAAAAGGAGTCAGAAAAGAGTCCAACTAAAGAGCATTTTCGGAGCGAAAGAAAAATTTGCTTGTTACTGTCCTGAGTCTCAGTATGACTAAGAAATTCCACTTAATTATGTGTGTAGCAAAGCGTTGTTGTCTTGTTACTTGTGCTTTGAACAAAAAAACATAGCTGTACCACACAAGAATGATAAAAACAAGATTACACAGAGCCCAAGAAAAACCTCATAAAAGACTCTTTTCTGGCATTATCTAAGAGCTCTTTAAGAGCCCAAAAAAACCCTCATAAAAGACTCTTTTCTGACATTATCTAAGAGCTCTTTCTGACGGACCATTTTCGAACGTAATGACGCTCTTTTCTGAAGGTTTTCGGAGCAATTATGATTGTTTTTTGGGCTCATAAAGAGCGTTAACGCTCCGAAAAAGGTGTCAGAAAAGACTCTTTTCGGACTCATATGGCTTGCTGGGTATATTCGTATTACACATTTGATACAAAAATGTTGATTTATTTACACAAAATAAAATGTTAAGTATTAGTCATGGTGTAATTATACAAGGTGAGTGCAAATGGGCAACAAATACAACACAATACAGAAACAACCGGCATTTCGATTGTGTAAAATAATGTCAAAAACACTTGAAAAAGTATTACTTTTGACATACATAAGTTAATTGTAAACAAAGTCAGTCAGCTGTGCTACTGTACTCACCTTCTATAGTTGCACCATGGTATTAGTTATTTATTATTATAAACAGAGATATTTATTTATTATTTAGTTTTTTCTTTCATTACACGATGGTCTGTATAAAATGAATGTAGTAACGTTTCTGCTTTCTTGGCCGAAAGAACAGCTTGAATG
The DNA here is from genome assembly GCA_916048285.2 of Bellardia pandia. Taxonomy (NCBI): domain Eukaryota; kingdom Metazoa; phylum Arthropoda; class Insecta; order Diptera; family Calliphoridae; genus Bellardia; species Bellardia pandia. The sequence continues at coordinate 142,446,627 of OU696529.1, read as the reverse complement.
TTTGGCAAAGTGTTTAGTACTAAAGTAAAGTATTTACACAATATTTCCGGCGGTTTTTTTTCAGATTGCAAAAAATATTTTTTGTGCTAAATATGCTGCCACTCTAATGTACAAGTACGCATTATAGCATTCCAAAATGTTTGAAAAAAAAAATAAAAATTTTGAATTTGAAAATGAAAATGAAAAATTATACGCTTAAATTGCAAAAGTTACTTACTTTTGAATGAGAATTCGCTTGTATGAACATTAGCTTGTGACACGCGTCACTTCATCATGCACCGAAGCTGATCTAAGTTAAGCATACATATTTTAATTTAACGTTTGTAAATGTGCATTACAAAAGGGATGTTCCCGTATTAATGCCGGTTTAATGAAACATACATATTGTACGTACAACAACATGCAATAAATTATACAATTTTTGTCCATTTGTATGTTTGTATTTAGTATTAATGCTATTCATACAAGTACAACAATGTACTCGTATGTAAATGCATCGAAAAATGCAATTTACAAATTTTTAATTCAATTAAAAGTTGTCATGAGAACCACTTGACACTCGATTTTTAAATTATTTTTTAGCTTTTTTCTCTTTGTTCAATGATAATACAAATAAAACAAAAAAAAAATTAAAAGAATTTACGAGTACATGGTGTAACTATACAAGGTGAGTGCAGTAGCACAGCTGACTGATTTTGTTTACAATTTACTTACTAGTATGTCAAAAGTAATACTTTTTTCAAGTGTTTTTGACAGTAGCACATTATTTTATACCAACAAAATGCCTGTTGTTTCTGTATTGTGTTGTAATTGTTGCCGATTTGCACTCACCTTGTTTAATTACACCATTTCTCTACGATATATTAATTACACATTTCTCTATACAAAAAAATTCAAATGTCAATTTGTTGTGTGCGGGGCAATATTTGTTTGTTTTATTAGTGCATTCGTAAAGATGAATAATAAAATAAACAAAACTAATTTTGAATGTTATCCAGTTGAATTAAACTTTAGACAATAAACATTATCGATATTAGGAAAATCAGAAATTTAAATTTCCATTGCAGAAACTTGAGGTTCTATCGACTTAAAGGTTACAGTTGTATAATAAAATTAAATAACCCTCTATGAATTAAGAAAGAATTAAAAACTCCCTTTGAAACACGAACAAAATATAATTCAATAAGTTCAACAAATATTTATCCCCATTTCCGCAAAGCCTAGTTATTTTTTAACATAAAGTTATACTGTCTGTCAAAATGTTTTTTTTTACACTAAAATTATAAAATAAATCCCGCAAAATTTGACAATTCAAGAAGTTTAAATCAAATAAATTTTCTTATTTATTACTATTTTTTATATGATATAATTCTTGGGCATAAAAAACTTAACTTTGTGATCTTGTTGTCAAATCAATTATACAGTAATATATTGGATTTCGATTTGGAATGATACCAATCAAATATTAAGGAATTTTAAGCGAAAAACAATATTTGATGTATTTACATTTTGCCAAAATCATGAACTATTAAATTTAGCGCAATAAAGAATAAAGCTATTTATAGTCGACGGTTTAAGTATAATAATAATAGTAATAGCTTGAAAATTTTAAATAAATCATAATTGAATTTAATTAAAATTAAATCTGTCACAACTAAACACCTTAAACAAAGGCAACACAAGACAAGCCAATTCAAACAACAGCCCATCCACCCAATAAATGTAAAACAATAAATATATGTACAACAGTCAAGTAGGCAGCCCAGTAAATTTGTTTAAATTCTCGCCTGATTGTTTGTTAAACCTCTGTTGTCAGGGTTAATTTACAAAATGTCATTCTCTTGCCGCTTTTTGTTTTTATGAAAAATAGTAAACCCTCATAAATCACCATTGCCAAGTTTGGATTTTAAGAGTTTATAAGAAAGAATCAGAAATGATGATTGTACATATTTTTTTTTGCCTTTTTTATGTATAGGGATGCCAACGGGACTGGTTTTTGTCAATCCCAGAATTTTTTGGGATTTTTGTTTCATATTAAAACAAATTGCTATATAAATAATAAAAACTATTTAGTTTTCATTAATAAATTTAAATAAAAATATAACAAAAAGATAATTCATTGAATTAAACAGAATATGTAGTTTCTTATACGCATATAAATATAATATATGCATCATAAATATGTATCAAAAGAAACATTGTTTGCCCTCATATCTATAATATTTAAATTTATTAAAAGTTCATAAGCCAAACTTTTATAAACCATTTATAATTTAAAAACATAATAACATTTTATTGTAATATTAGATTGACAAAAATAATATGTTATTTTCCCTTGAATTTCTATATAGACGATAAATTGTCAAATCTGACAGCTATGTTTATAACACTGAAAGAGTGATTTATAAGAAAACATTTCAGGATGGCGATTAAGAGAAACAGTAAGGAATGTAAGGATGGTATTACACTTGTTTTTAACTTGAGTTCCAGCTAAAGTGCTTATTGGTTTATACTAATTCTATTTATTATTTTCAATTTCAAAAAACTCGCAATTTTAATAATGCAATGTTTATAATAATTATTATGCAATAATTAATTAAATCAGTTTAATTTCCATCAATTTTGATCATGATTTATGCATTTATGTCATTCATAACTGCAACCACCCTTATAACCAAAAAGTTCATTAATGAACTTTGCATTTTGGAGAATAGAACGAAAGGCTAAAAAACAATTTTGCAAAATTCTTAAAATTTGTAGGAGCTAACTCATAATTATTGTCAAATATGTATCTAAAAAATAACTTTTAGTATTTTACTTATAAGATATTTTTTAAAAAGCAAAATAAAGTTTGTGCCTAGAAAACAACATTAGTTTTGGCCTTTAAAATATTGTTTTTGTATATATGTAAATAACTTATGTGTAACAGAATATAATCACTCACCTTCCCAAACATTACTGAACACTTTTATTTACTCTCTTAATAATTTTTACAACTTTTTTTATTTTTTCATTTCATTAAATTTTCTGCTTTCAAAGATCTGCACTTTATTTCCTAAAATAAACTTTAAAGCTTTTTTAACCTTTACTAACTTTGTATGAAGCTTTTTTCTACTCCCCTTACAACAACACACACACACACAACAACACTTATTTATTCGCAACGAACGGCCCTACCAAAGCAACACACCGACCGGCTCTAAATGGCATTCACACAATATTTTTTTCTTACAATTTTGTAACACTTTTTTTTATTAATTTCCTGGATCTTTTTACTAAATTTTTTACACACATTTATTAAGCAACATTTAAATTTTGTATTTATGTAAAAATATTGGCACTTTATTTATTATTAACAATTTTTATTAATTAATTAGTCGAGCATAAAACACCGAACACTTGTTAAATTCTAGAAAACTAAAAGAAGAATGCAAGTAATTTTACTGTTGCTGTTGTCATCATTTGTGTTGTACTAAATTATGTAAATTTATATGTGTTTGTTGTTATTTATTGAGAAGGTATGAATGAGAGCGACATATTGAAATGCGCTAAGAGATTAAATGAAAGATGTTAAGAAAGATTTGCCGATAATAGTCAATCTATGCAGCGTAGGCATCTTGGTACGTTTCGCACCATTTTTGGTGCTTTTTTAAATCTTTTGTGCGAAAAATTCCTTAGTTGGTACGCGGTGCACTTTTTTGTTAATTTCGGTGCGTTTTTAATGTGATGAAATCTTTATTTTTACTAATGTTTAATTACAGTTTTTTAATAACTTAATTTTTAATTATTTTATTATTATGAATGTATAATAAATGAATAAAAAATAAAATAAATATTATCAAATTCGTCACATGAAGGTTATTGCTAAAGGTGAATAGGATAAAAATCTTAGTTTGAAAATAAAATTAACATTTTAAACATGGCAATAAAAATTCTTGTATAGAATGATGGTTACTTTGATTGTTTTTTTTAAGTTTTTTTCGAAAGATTAAGATTTTTCCGCAAATCTAATTTGAAAATTTATTTTATTTTTGCGTTCATCATGTAACCGAATGATTTAAACAATGTATTGGTTTGCTTAAAACTTTAATAAGGTTTTCATTTTTAAAAGAATTCCAGTCGAAATCCAAATTTTTGTTTAACTTAAACAATTTGTTTTGAATAACTGGTGCACTACATCACCGATTTCTTGGCATAGTTTGTTTAAGTTTTTGCGGCACATTTTTGTTAAAACGCTGTCATTAAATATTCTGAAGCTAGTTCTAGAATTACTGATTTAACAATAAAAAAAAACGTTTAAAATTTAATTATAAAAAAGCGATTCATTTAAAACACTTGCTTTTTCAAATAATAATTACAAAATCATGCTTTTTTTTCATAATATTTACTTCCAAATCTCGCTTTTTCATTCTCAATATCCCACTTTTTTGATAAAAACCGTTTGGTCACGTTAGTTATAACCAAAGACCAAACATCTGTATTGTTTTGTATTTGTTGCCGATTTGCACTCACCTGATATAATTTCACCATGGTTACAAATAACTTTTATTTTCGATCTATACAAATAAATGGCAGAAGTTCATTTTATGCAAATCAACGATGCACAGTGGTTTAGAAACGTTTTTTATACCCTTCACCTTCATGAGAAGGGTATATGTATATAAGTTAGTTTTTTAATAATTTGGTATCTCGGGATATGATATCGTAACGAAAATGGGGCACCTTCATTATGCAATTTTTTTAAACGTTTGTAATTTGTTTTGTTTTTATCCAATTCCTAAGATTTTTATATTTTATATAGTCTTTGCCTAGGTCTTTAAAAACCATGATGATATTCGATTTAATATAATATGTTAAATGCATTAATTTTTTAACTTGTTTGTGATTGAAATATATAAGTCAGAATCAGAATCATATGAATGTGTGTCACCTCCTATAAAATGTGCAATCAATGTTGATTTCTAATAACAAAAATTTAAAAAAAAATTTTCAAATTGTTGAGTAAATCATCCTTCTTTCTTGGATTCTTTTAAGGTGAGATTTAATCAGTTCAACACTTAATTTGCAATCACATTTTGATAACTCTTTGAGTAAAAATAAAAGTGAAGCACTTGCTTGACAACAAGGCTTCAACTGTTAACCGGATTTCAAATGACAACATAAACAAAATAAAACATGTCAATCAATTAAAGCATTTTTTATTGGAAATTCCGATTCTAAATAATTTTGAAATATTTCAGACATTGTCAAATCGACAGTTCCATTCCAAACCATGCTATGTCGACTTGGCATGTTTTTTTAATTTTTTTGCGTTTTTGAATTTAGATTTTTTCAACTTAAATTCTGTCAAATTTTGGTTGTGATTGGCTAGTCCAATCAATAGTTATAAACAACAAAATTCTACCTCATATGTTTTTTTAGATATCGCCTGTAAACTTTAGGAGCTTTTCCTGCAAAACTCACTTTTTCGACTTGGCATGTTTTGGAATTGAGCTGTCGAAATAGCGATTTAATGTGGAATCTGAATTATGAATTGAATTATGTTAAGTGGAAATGTTTTGTATTTGTGTATGTCAATAAAGCAAATAAAAACAAATATTGTTTTTCGGGATTTATTATTAATTGTCCGGGATTTTAGGGAGTGTCATTCCTATGTAGTTGGGTGGGTATTTTGTTCCTGGTTTTCATTTAATCAAAAAGTGAAAATACATTTTATAATCATGATTGCTCTTGCCTGGCAGTTTCCTTAAGACAAATTCAAATGGCAATCAGGTCCCAAACCATACACCCTTGTAAATGTCATTTATAAAAAGATCATTTCCTTAAATCCCATTTTTCTAACATTGGGCATGTAGTTATGAAAAATAGCAACAACCACTACAATAATAAGAAAAAGTGTACGTAAAATGTTACAGGTTTTTTTATGGGCGCTTAGGGAAATAACTAAGAAATTTAACACCGTCTGCAGTTAATTGTTATAGGTATGACTTGAACAAATTTAAACCTCCAATATGACTGTGTGGAAGTTGAAGAAAAGAAAACCGTCTGCACACATACAACAAATCTAATTTCTAACAATTTTTCTAATTTCAAATTTTTTAACAACCCTTAATATGTTTATTCCCATAATCATCTTACTATTCATAATCGTCAACATTACTTAGAAGCACCATCATTAAGCTCTTAACTTTTGATTTCCGAATCCGACGACGAATATCTTTAGACGGAATCCAAGTGTAATACGAGTAAGAAAACAGCAATATGCTGCACCCGCAGTGTGTTGCTTTTTTTAAGACAGTATTAAAATGTTTTCATTCCAAATAAGATAGAAATGAGTACAAGATGAAAGCAACATATTGTTGCAAACAACCCTTGTAGACAAACAATAACGAAGCAGAGAAACAGTGCTTGAGTACATATGATGCTTTTAAGTGGATTCACAAACTTTACTTTACTCACACTGAAATTTCCATTTTCTACAAATGTTTTAGGCAAGTTTAAATACGTACATATATAGAATTCTATGTACAAGCATTTGCCCAACCTTGAGAGACTTTATTTAATAAATATCTGTCGTAATATTTTTTTTAACACTTTCCAACAGCTTTTTCTTATTTCTGTTATACAATTGTTATTATTCTTATTTTAAAACCCCCCACCATTTCACTTTCATTTGAATAAAAGTGTAATAAAAAATCCTTTTGCATTTCTGTTCCTGTTACGACTTAAACCAAAATACATTAAAAACTGTGTCTGGCCAAACAGAAAAGAAAGCAAAAAACGAGTGAAAAAAGAACTGAAAATCTAATTACCATAATATAGTTGACAACAAATAAACAAAGACAGAACTAAAAAAAATATATAATAAATATTATGAAGTAGAATTGAGGAGTAGACAAAATAGCAGGGAGTAGACAAATATTTTTGTTTAAATTATTTTAATAATAATAATAATAATGAACACTGGTAACGACACTGATACTCGTACTCAGACTAACAGAACAACAGCAAACTGTTGTCTCTAGACAAATACGAACAAGCACGGGTAACCTGCTGGCATGGTTGCACTTCAATATCACTTAAATTGTGACAATGATGAGACTGGGGAAGCGGTTAACAAACAATTGAAATTATATTTATTATATAGCTGGAAATTCGTATAACATTACAACCATGTATAACCTATGATAAAATTTGTTTAACTTATTTATTTATTTATATACAAAATCGTTTAAATATCAAATTGGTTAAAATCGTCTCAGTTGGAAAAGATATATATGGTGAATTTCACGTCAAGTGACCCAATTTTAAAAATCAATGTCTTCCGATTTAATGGAAATTTGCACCAAGGTTAGTACTATTGGATAGTAGGCCAGAGACAAATTTTCAGCTCTATCAGTCCAGAAGTGCCGGAGTTAGAGGAGGTCAAAGTTGGACATTTTGGTCAATTTTGGTCATACAGGGTTTTTTTTAAATAAGTGTAACTTTTTACCTATTGTTCCTAGCAAAAATTGTCCAAAGGACTGTAGATAGCTATTTCTTCAATTATTTCAAAAACATTTTTTTTAATTAAAAAATTAAAAATTTTTTTTTTAAAAAAAATTCTTAAAAATTAAAAAATTAAAAAAAAATATTTTGAAGCTAAGAAGAGAACAATTTGAAGGATTATTGTGAAAAGCTTATTGTCATCGCTTGCAGGTTGTCAATGAAATATGTATTTAAATATTTATTGAACTTACTCTTGGTTGCATATTTTTGTATTGCAGAGACTTAGAAATAGCCAATATCAAGCCATTTATATAAAGCCCTGAATTTTAGGAGTGACAGCGCGACGCTTTCTTCAAAAAGTAATACTTAAGAGTGGGAATTCGACTTATACAAATTACGATTTACATATGTAAGTAGGAAAGAATATTCTTAGCGGCAAAAGTTTAACTAATCTAATGTAATGACAATTTTTTTAAATTGTTGTGAAATATGTTCTTTAACATGAAATATAAACTCTTGTTAATATTAAAAGCATATTTTAGTTTTCTAATCAACTTTGACACAATTTGAAATTCTTTGGCAACACGTATGTACGTATAAAATTACCAGCAAAAACTCTGTCAAAGTGCTCAACAGCAATAACAACAAAATTATCTTTAAAGCAAATATTGGTACCGTCAATACACCACACTTTTGTATGTAATGTGTGTTTGTGTGTTTGTGAGAGCTTGAAAGTTGATATCACATCACTTACACACTTAAAACAATGAATGCTTAATAATAAAAAGGATAACAATATAATCAGCTTAATGAGTAGATTTTAAGACAGCTTTACACTTCTGCCACACATACATATGTACGTACACAAATGAACATGCACATACATGCGCACACATTATCATAACTCCCGGTGTTGTTTTTGATACTGTTGCTGCTGATGCTTCTGTCGTTCTTGCTCTTGCTCCAGTTGTTGTGATGAGCTTTACTATATTAACTGGAGAATCTTACAATGAATAAATACATTGAGGAGAGAAGTTTTTAAGCTTGCTGTAAATATGTATAATTTCTACATGTTGGCATGTCCTTCTGTGTGTATGACTGTCGTGTTTACTGTAGTATGTATTTTTATTATGGTCGTAAGCGCGATATTTCAACAATGATTTACCAAAATGAAGTGCTATAAAATCTCAATAATAACACATGGAAACAATAGCAAACATTTAAAAAAAAACTCTATACGTGTTGTAAAATTTCCTTTTGTGTGTTTGAATGTGTATACATACATTTATACAGCTTAAATGGAATACATACATATATACATATGTGTACAAAAAATAAATGGAAAATAACATTAAACTGAAATGTTACAACCACCACCTTAAGGTTAACTCATCCGCTCACATACTACCTTAATATGATTGTTATAATCTGTTATTTAAACTTTGTCTGGCAACATGTATAATGCAAATCATGGTTGGCAACATCTTGTTTTTATGATATCTACTTGTATGACTACGAGTACTATGTATATACATATGTATGTATTTAAGACATGCTACATCAGGTTTTACTTGATAAATTGCACCAACATTTAATTTCCTTTAAAGTACATCATGAATCCATAAAGTATAATATTAATTTTTAAATTTTATATAATTTATAAATTATATAAAAATTAAAAAAAAATGTAAATTTTCGGAACCAGTAGATGGTAAAAACCAACCTATTTTATAACAACGCACAGTGGGCAATTAAAAAATAAATAATAATAATAATAAAATTTGTAAAGTACTTGTTTTATATCCATTTCCATTCGAGAAAAAATATACCCCCTGGCCCACAATGTCGAATGATAACTTTAGCTTAGAAAAGACTTAAGACACAAACTTGATTGTGGAATAAACAAACTTGATTGAGTACAAAATAGATATGATAAAAAGTTTGTGTCTTAAGTCTTATCTAAGCGAACGTTATCGTTCGACATCGTGAGCCAGGGGGAAAATTTTGAAATAGTTCTGTGTGGTATTTAGTCTGTACTAGGGATGCCAAGCGGGACTGGTTTTGCAAATCCCGGTATTCGGGATTTTAAAAATATAAGTCCCGGGATTTTTGTTTCATATTAAAATAAATTGGTTTTTATTTTATTTGACTATTTATTTCAAAAAATTAACCTTTATTAAATACAAATATATATGAAAACAATGATTCCAATTCTAGTAGACACATCAAATAGTGTGTTACATCGAGTTTGGCAATCCAAAATAAATTTTAATTTCTTCACCTTTATTTCTTCAAACTACTTTTGTAAAATTTAAATTTAAATATCTGTTGATGGCTTTGTTAATAATTTTGAAATGTTTCTGGTCGTTTTTATTTTCTCTTATTAAAAATGCTAAAGAACCATTGATTTATGTAAGTGTAGATGTTTTGTATTTGTGTATGTCAAAAAGCAGATAACAACAATTATACTTCACTGGATCTTTTACACAAATACTAATTTACTGAATTAATAATTCAAGACATTTTTTAAAACAAATCGCGGGATTTTCGGGATCGGGATTTCGGGGTTGACATCCCTAGTCTGTTCCTACAAGTGTACTAAACAATAAATAGAGTCATAGAGTTTCTGAAAGCTGTTAACTTACAACATCTATGCCAATCTATTAGAACAACAGAAAATAGATACCTAAAAGTACATACATACTTTTATTAAGTTTAGTTTAATGGGTTGTTCTCAAGAAATTTGCCAAATACAGGTAATAAATAAATTAATGTCAAATAAATTATTCTGTAACGTGAAACAACTTTTTGAAATATAAATATGTACATGAAGCAACAATAATAAAGCACTGTGGACGCACAAAACTGTCATTGAATTCTATTCAATGCACAATTGACACCGTCACAATACTTGAGCGCATACTGGAAGCAAATTATATCAAAAATTCATTGTTACGAGTAGAGTGCGTAAGTCTGCTGCTAAGGAAAGCAATAATGTTGACAATAACAGCAATTGTGCTGCTGCTGATGATGATGATAATAACACAAATGTCGCTGATTGCAATTGTTATGAGGAGACTAGTCCGATGTTGATAATATTGCGAACAACGGAAGTTAAAAATTATTTTTTATAGCAAAAGAGTCCGTCTACAACTTCTTCTGCATTCAAATGACAGTATGATATAATGCTAATGTTTGGAAGTCTGTCTGCGGCAACAATTCGCATTTTCTGAACAACAATAGCAGTGAAATATGTCTGTATGTATTTATTTTAAAGTATGCAAACTTTAATTTTGTCAAGGTGACAATATAACAAAAATAAACAACACAACTCCAGCAGCACCAGCAACAAAGGACAATTATTTAACAATTATTTGTATACTAGTACAATTCACATACACACATACACTAACTCGTTTCTATTTAAATACATACATATATTTAATCTACAATTTGCGCGATGAAAGCCATGAACAAAACTCTATTATAGCCATTTTTATTATCCTTGGATCTATACGAATATATAAAGTGTATGTATCGCTAAATTTATCCATCCCTCTGTATGTCATTGTGTATTTTAAGGCATGAAGTATGTCTCTGGAGTATAAACAACATTTTGCAATGAACTATAACAGGAACCGTAGCTGTTTGGTTGGTTGGTTGGTTGGTTGTTCGCTTTGTTTTGTATGCTTATTGCGAATAATTTGCAATCAACTTGCACTTGCCTAAAGTCAAGGCATCTCTTATTTTTTCATTGTGCATCACTTCCACATGCAGCACTAACGTGTCATTGTCATTGAAGGGTGGGTGTCCTTTTCTGCATTATTTTTGACTTTTTTTTAATTCTAGTTTTAGTTTAGCGTGTTGTTTAACTTAGTTCCTGAAAATCAATTTAAGTTGATTCTTTTGTTTTCCGTTATACACTTCAATGCACTTCACTACGCTCGACTTGGGAGGAATCTTAAAGATGCCAATGTTGCCAACATTCACATACATACATACATATAAACAGGGCACAGCATTGTCGTCAACATCACAATCTTCAACAGCAAACACACAGATACCTAAGTAAGCGCTCCGCGCTCTTTGATATTGCACTACTTTTCAATAAACATATACCGATTCACAAACATGCACATTATGTCAGTTCTTCTGCCATATCCAGTGTGATGATTGTCTGAACGCGTGCGTTTGTGTATGATGCATACATCCTGTGAAGGAATTTTTATGAGCTACCATTGTTGCAGTTGCATCTTGAACTTTAGTTGCTAGTTTAAATACTATGCCAAACATTCCTTTCATGTTGTTCATTTTCGTTTCTTTTTTCGCTCGCTGTTGTCTATTTGTTTCACTTTTTATTTTCATTCCTCTGTTTAGCAAGATGTATTGTAATAATGTCCTTGGCATCATTATAGTCAAGTCAACTTTACTCAACTCTCTAGACTGTAAGTATATTGAAATGGAATTATTTTTTGTGACAGAGAAGGTACAATGACAAGGTATCGTAGTCTCGTGTTGCACAGTGGGCGAATTTGGAAAGAAGTGAATTAATCTGTAATTTCTAATCGGTAAGTTCACATGCCTGAAGAGGAAGTGCTGTCTAGTTTAAGTCTTGAATTTGGCCCTATTTTTTATATAAAATTCAACTTTAGTTCAATATTTTCTTCATTATTCTGCAAAGGGTTTCGATAACCCTGCCCCTGATGTTGACAATATTGCCATTTTTGCTCCACTTTAGCAACCTTTGGGTTTATGAGCTCCAAGTTTCCAACCTAAACTTGATAACACATCCTCTCTAGGCACGTACAATTTTAATGTAATCAGACTTACCGTTTAGAACAGGGATGGCGAACCTATGGCACGCGTGCCCAAGGTGGCACGCAAGTAAATTTTCATTGGCACATATAATATGTTTCATTTTTGATACATATGTACTAAACTAAATGCATTTTTGCAAAAAATTATTATATTTTAAGGGTTATATTCATAAACATTTTAAGCAGGATTTCAAATCATTGTTAAGCTAAATTCGATAAAATTGTATTCATAAACGAATATTATCTTAAAATGCCTATTTTAAACCTTGTGTAAATAAACACATTTTAAAATTGGTTCGAACCTATTTTAAGGTGTTATGACACTTGCTATTTTTTGTATTGGATTTTTTTAGGATTGATTGAATGAAACAACAAATGCGAGAAAGAAAAAAAATTTTCCATTCATGGAAGGTATGAAAATAATATAAATTTCTATAGCCAAGTTATAACTTACATACAAGACAATTTTGTTAAGAGATTTCATGATTTCAAAATATTTGAACCGTTAATTAACTTTATCAAATATCCAGAAAAGTTCGATTTGGAAACTACTAAAATTGATAAGTTAGAATGGTTAAAGTTGGAGGAGTTAGAAATGCAGTTGGCGGAGTTTCAATCAAGCTCTATTTGGAAGCAGAAATTTATTGAGTTAAGGCATGAAATAGAAAATAATGAAAAAAAAAGATTAAATAAAGAAGAATACGAAAACATGGACAATATGTTGTTGAAGACATGGTGTTCGCTTCCAGAGACATTTAGTGCGATGAAGAAACTGTCTTTAGCTATTCTTACAATATTTTCATCAACGTATAGTTGTGAAAGCTTATTTTCGATAATGAATAACATAAAATCTGATGTACGAAACAGACTTACTGATGAATCTGGCGAGGCTTGTATTTCATTAAAATTGTCAAACTATCACCCGGATATTGATGCATTATCAAAAACTATTCAACAACAAAAATCTCATTAAAAATTATGTCAGCTAATTATAAGAATAAATGTATATATAATTTTTCGATAAGGCATGGCACGCATGTATTTTCGTTTTATAAAAATATTTTTTTTGGCACTCAGTCTAAAAAAGGTTCGCCATCCCTGGTTTAGAAGTTACAGATTTATTTCCCTGTTTTCCAAATTCCTACACTGTGATGTTGTAGGCGAATACTTTTTTATTTGCCATCATACGAGTGCATATACTTTATCAAAGTACAAGTACGTATAATATTCATGTTGGTATTTTTGTGTGCATAGAAATAGTAGGGTATTACTAGTTTTGATCGTTCGAATTATCGAGAAATTTCCCCCGAATAACTATATTTTTATAATTGTCAAATCAAATTTGAATAGTTATTTAAATAAATTAAAAAATTACCATTTTTAAATAACGAATAGTTTCATGTTGTTTGTTTTAATTTATGCTTTTTATCTATTTTATATATAAATATGTTATAATTTTATTTTCAAGTTGCAGAGGTCTAAAGAAGATATAATTTATTTATTTATTTATTATTGTTGTATTGTATTGTATTGTTGAAAATATTGATGAGCGTGATATTGAGGATTACTTTCAAATTTATGAAGAACAAGGTCCCGATAGACTAGGCGATAGAGTGCCGAATATCAGTCAAAGGGTTGCGAGTTCGATTCCCGCCGAGGACTCTGGGTGTTTTCTGCAGATAGGCCAAAAGCTTCGCAGTTTATGTTTGTTAATTAAATATAAAAAAAAAATAAAAATGTCTATACGTTGTGTTAATAAAAGTGATTTTAGACGATACGAATCTGCGTTCGACTTGACGAATAGAAAACTAAATTTCTTACTTTTTTCAAAAAATTTAGTTATTCAAATAATTCGATTGATTTTAATAATAATTCAATCACATATTACTCGTACAAGTAAAAGTTTTTTTCGAATTATTCGTTTTATTCGAACAAAAGAAAAATCGAATAATTTGGATACCCTAATAAATACACAAAAACATAAATGCACACATACATATGTAGATGATATTTTTGCACTAAAAAATTATTTTGTCTTGGATGGATCCAATTGAACAAGCCTAAAATTCGAATATATAGTAACAATAATAGTTTTCAACGTTTAAATGCTGTCATTAAAATAATAATTTTATAAGTTTTAAATTAAATATCACATATATTTCCCAGTTTTATAATTTAAATTGATTTCCAGTACGAGTTTCCAATATCCATTTAAGACAAAATTATTTTTCCGGGCGGGTCTAATATTTTTGGCTTCCATTCTGTGTGTTAAAGTGGTGACGAGTTGAATTTAGATTAATAAAAGGTAGACATTGTAAACAATTTGCAATGCAACAGCACACAGTCACAACATATACAAACGTTTAGGAAAAAAACGATAGCAAAAATAACAGCAACAATATTAAAAGAGTGCTAGTGGTGTTGGTAATATTTTAGCTTGATTTATATTGTTCCAATTTCCAACAGGAATTTCATTACGAAAGTCTACAAATATCAACGATTAGACTAAAGTAGTCAAGAAGACGGAGGTACAACCCTGTAATATGAAGCTTGATGGTAAATTCGTATTAGAAATGAAGCAAAATATTTTGAATTTTTCTTCAGTAAAAAAAGATTTATTTCTACAACGAAATTTAAAAACTCTAAAATATATTTAAAATTAATTTTGATTGCTTTATAATATATAATCCTGTTTTTACATCTGTAAAATTTTATAGTTGGACCAAATGTATTTGTTGCAAAGCAAATAATATATGGCTATAAATAAATATCATATGAAAACTAAAATAAAATAAGGAAAGGAGTCTTAGATAAGACTTAAGACACAAACTTGATTGTGGAATAAACAAAGTTGATTGAGTAAAAAAAATAGATACGATAAAATGTTTGTATCTTAAGTCTTATCTAAGCGAACGTTATCGTTCGACATCGTGGGCCAGGCGGTTAACTAGATATTTGGATAGTTAAAAGAGCTAATCACCTTGAAATTTATTAACCAAATATGCGCTGAATCAGCAAAATTATACTAATAGAAAAACAAGCCAATAATTTACAATTTTTGTAGACTTTCGCCTAAACATCAGGCCAAAAGTTAACAATGTCATTTAAATATATAAAAAAGTCCAAAATATTTCAATGTTTTTAAATTATTAAAAAAAATAATATTATATTGATATTGGAAAAAACAGTTTTTTCCATCCCGGGCCATTTAAAGTAAGGAATAATATGCACACATGTACATTTGGGAATTGTTTATTAAAACATTTGCTTCGACAATCTGAGTCATTTAATAATAATAAACTGTTTTGTGCTCTAAACGAAACTGATAAGAAGTTTTATTGGAACTTGAGTAAAAAATAATATTTTGCTTTAACGACAAGCAAAAACATTTAGTGGCAATAACAAATTATTCTGATACGGACGTGGAAGTACATAACACAAGTATAGGCAATAATTAAGCAAAAAATATGGCTTTTCGAATTATATCATACGTTCTAATCAATATATTTTTATTGATATCTATAATTAGTTTGGTTGATTCTCTACTTTGGAGTTGTTCTGAAGATGGTCTGGCCGTACCGGTCATACCCAGTCAGGTATAAAGGAAATTATTATTCAATTATTGATTGCTTAAAGGTGGCAGGAGTGTGGTATGAAATTGCTCGTTTGCCTAGCAGTGATGTGCCAGCGTGTTTAAAAGTTGTAGCTCCAGAATCGCAGTTAAACGGTAATTATACATTACGACTGGATTACATAAATAATGTCAATCATGGTTGGCAGCCTACTGAGGAATCGTTGGTGTTTCCTTGGAATGAAGCTAAAAATGGCCATTTTAGTTTACTATATACCGATGGAATCGTGAATATGACCGTAAAGTTCAAATATTTGGGCAGCATGAAGGATTACACTGTTGTTTGTGGTTACTCAGACTTTGCCTCCAGCATCTCTATCATTCGTATTTTAAGTAGAAACAAACTAGTTAACAGCACTGTTAAAGCTGAAATTGATGCACTTGCAGATACGTTTCATATTAGTCTTTCCCAACTGACGTGGGTACAACAGGATGGAAGGTATGTAAGTGAAATAACACGACATACATACATACACACATGCATACATATGTTTGTAGATTTAATAGATAATCTAAATCATATTAACCTTTTTTTATTTTTTCTATTCATTTAAATTGTTTACAATTTTATTGTTATTAATTTAAGCTTTGTTTTTCAATTACAGATGCAATGGAACAGACAAATTGTCAGTGTTTGGTATTGGTGTATTGCTTTTATTCTGTTTATTGCAAACATTTTTTTAGAATGTTTTATTTGCAAGATTATTTAGTTAATGTTTATCTTTTTATTAATTATACATTGGACATAAACAATATATGTATAAACAAATGTATAATAACGTAGTATTTATAACCAAAATAGACACCACCATGATTTTATTCTAAACGAATACATTCCACATACATACTTAGATGAAGGGTTTTATAACCATCCAACATTCAATATATTTTTTCCAAATGTTACTCTTTCTTTTAAATAGGTATGCAAATTAATTTGACGCACTCAACTTCTAAGCAATTTATGAACACTTTTTTTGAATGCCACAAAAAATAAAGAAATTCTTGCCCACCTGCTTCCACGGGTTACAATGTGTATACAGACAGACCATTTAATATTAAAAAATAAAAGAGTATTTACCTAATGTGCATGTAGGTACAATTATCTATAATTATTATTAATATAATTTAAAAATAGTTATTGATAATCGTCATACATATGTATGTAGATAATGAAATCTTATGAAACTCTCATTTCACTATGAGTTTAAAAATAAAAACCATATAAATATGTACATATTAAAGCACTTTTATGGATAAACAGGCTTAAGAGTCAGATATAATTTTGTATTACAAATGTTCGTAGCTCATAATAAAGAACCCCAAAAATAAAATATTTACAACCGCAAAAATTATTTCATCATCACAAACTGTAATGCATCGGACAAATTCGAAAAGCCTACTGAATGGTAATACAACAAAATTCATAGTAGAGACCTCAGTTGTTGCAAACATTCAGTGTTGCCATTTTAGCACTTTCAGTGCTAGATTTAGCATTTTGTTTCTCGAAAATGCATTGAAATTTTTAAAAATTATGCTAAATACTCGGTACCCATTACTCAATACTTTGCCAGCACTAGCTAAAATGTTCTGCAGAAAAAAAAATAAGTGCTAAATTTTTTCAATGTAACAATACAATTTTTATTTCAAAATATAAATTATAGTTTTTTCTAATATTGTTCATAACAATTGTTGACTTGTTAATAGATTACATTTCATATATTAATTCAAAAATTTCCGTGTTAATTTACTTACCACACCGCAAAAAAATTAGTTGAAATATTAATAAAAGTTATTTTTTATTTCTCCAAAAGTATTTTTTGGAGTAAAAAAGTAAAAATTTGTTTGAGAAACAAATTCTTTTTTATCAAGCAAATTATGCTAAAAAGCATTTAACATAATTTTTAAAAATTAACAAAATCCTAAATCTAGCACTGAAAGTGCTAAAATGGCAACACTGCTTCATGGTTGCAAACAGATAAATAAATATACGAGGGTTAATTTTTATTGAGAGAATTTAATTGGTTTATTTAAGAGATGTATAAAGAGAGAGATACGAGAGAGAGCGTAAAAGGAAAAGAGTCAATTCGAAATAAAGAGTAAATAACGGAAATTACATAATGTTTCAATGAATTTTGGGATTAAGATTCTTAATTTAAGCAACATGTTGCTGTGGAATAGTGGATTCTAACAAGAAAGTTATCTAATAAAAAAAGAATCGTGGTGTCTGGTCACATTAAGGAAATTAAATTACCAGAATTTAACACACACATAAAATGCATGTCATGTACATAATTACGTACTCGTATACATACTTATTCTGTGTGAAAGTGTAATTGATTCCGTATTTAAAACTAACCAAATTGAAAACCGAATTTGATTGAGACAAACAAATTAAAATTCTGTTAATTATCCTTTAGGTTAGCTCGTCTTACACTTATAATGTAATTTTTATATATGTAAATCCAAACCGATTACAGATAAGTGGATGGATGTAGGTATGTATTTATAATTATTACAAATGTGCGCACTTTGGTAGGTAAAATAAAATATAGTTTTTATATCTACGTATAAATAAAATTTTGAGTTTTCAATAATCGAGTGGGAAACTGACGATTAAACAGATATACTTAATTATTAATCAATTGTCTTCATATGTAATAAAATAAATGGATTATATATTAAAATTTATTTTGTGTTTTGGAACCTCTTCCCTGCAACAGGAAATTGCACAGCGGAAGTGTCTGTGTGTAAAATTTGGAAATAGATATGTATGTAAGTTTATATGTATGTATATGTTTTAAACGGAATTCAATGTTTAGAAATAAATTTAAAACAAAATTAATAATTTTTGATACAAAAAAATAAAAATATTCTATACAAAATACTTGCTCACAATTATATCGTATTACTTAAAAAATTAAGGTGGGTTAACAATGTCTACATCTATGCTTAGAAATTATGCGCTGCATTAAATTCAACAAAGAAAGCATGATGCATACGAAAAAAAAACAGTTGCTCTATAGAAACTGTAAAATTGTTAGCATTATGTTAACAAACATAAAAACACGTTAGTTAAACTCCAAGCAGTACAGAACAGAGGTGAGAGGTGTACATAAGGATTTTTGAAATATGCAGCAAAGGAAACTGGACTCAAGCCAAACTTGGCAAAACAAAACAAAAAAAAAAAATTCCAACAAAACAACAAACAATTTTAACATAGTTTTATTAAACAAATACTTTGTATCAGAGAAAGTTTACACGAAAAAAAATCAAACTTTCAAGAGAGAAACAGTGTGCGAGCCAGATGATGAGGAGTATTTGAAAATATTTAACTGAAATGGGGAAAATTTCTTCAATGTGCTGAAGTTCTTAGAAAAGAAAACAAACAAAAACAGTTGTGCGTTTTTTTTATAGTTGTTTTTGCATTTTTTTTTTCAACTTGTCTTGTATAGTACACGCTGTCTTCTTGTTAAGCTTGAGATGTTGATAAGTTTTGCTAATTAACAAAAATTTTGTTCGCTAATTAATTTTTTTTTATTATATGTATAAAATAATGAATGGAAACAACAAGCCCACCGGAAACTAATGATAAACAAGCCGTGCAACACACAAATGAAAACAAAAACAAATAAAAGAAAAAATCATGCAAAAAATCTTAACAGTGGAGAAAGCAGCTGATGCGTTGTTTTATTTAAGTATTATTTGGGTTTCGTTTATGTTGAGTTCAGCTTTACGAAGAGCAATTTCAACAAAAGTTAATGTTTGTAATTTTTTCATTCACATTTCAGCGTTTTACTCCTGACTACTGAAGTATACCCATCGTAATTCTTCTATTTGAAATTGCATCCTTGGACTACTACTTGCTAAGTATTGCAAGAAGATAAATGAAAACAGTACAAGGAAAATTATAAATGAGTACAATAAGAGGATCATATTATTTTATTTAATTATCAATTGAATGAAAAAGCTTTTGTGAAATTATAATGGAAATAAAATCTCTAATATACATAAAGTCCTAACATTTAAAAAATGTTTTTTTTTGTTACTTATTAAAAGTTTACTGTGGAAACTTTTATAAAAAAAAACTAAAATCTTTTCTGAAAAGGTATTACGGCAAATTAAAAGTCAAATATGTAATATTTAAATCGAAACGGCTGAAATATCTTAGACAAGAAATTCAAACTGTCAAATTCTAATATTTTAATATATCCTAATATTTAATTTGATTTTGTGGGACGAAAATAATGAAATAGTTCTTTGCAATTATTTTAAAAGTATTTCTATTGAACTTAAAGTGTTTATTTCATTATTTACACTCAATTTAAATTAATTGTACTATTTATTAAATGATTTTATGGAATTTTGCACTGTCATGACAATTTTATTTATTTGTATACCCACCACCAAAAAGATAGGGGTAAATTAAGTTTCTGATTCCGTTTGTAACACATTTTAAAAACGATATTTTGTTTACATTGTCCCATATTTGAACATATCTCCCATATAAAGTCCACTTCCGAAAATTACTTAAATCTGCATAAATCTTTTACAAACATCACTATCAAATTCTTTACAAATAATTCATACTTGTGTGAAAATCCTCGTACCGAAATTTATCATGATCGGTTCATATTTGACCTTAGCTCCCATATAAAATCCACTTCCGAAAATCTTTGAAAAGCACATTAACAATAATTTATGACGATCGCACCAAAATAGATACAAAATATAATATGGGAGGGTGCCCCCCACCTTAGAACACTTTTTGCTTTCAAGCCACATAAAAATTTATATTTTTGAATTATTGACTTTTTACATAATTTAACTAAAATATATATGGAAATAAACTTTAGCTTAAGTCTACAAGTAACTTATTTTTAGTTCGATTTATATTTTTTTTTTTATTTTTTAATGGATGAAGTCATTGGGTTGAAATTTGCCCCCCATACGGGGCAGCTTTGAACGGCAATTTTTTCCTGTAGCGCTTATGTCCAAAAATAACATAAACAGTTATATTTTTTATATATATAATAAATTTGATTTATTTATTAAGAAAAACATAAACATTAACAATTAAAAAATAAAAAAAAAATCAGATCAAAAATAAGTTTTATATTATTAAGACGGAAAAGGCCTTGCGATTTCAGGTGACATTACATTTTCCTTTAAAGCATCATGATCAGCATTGGATTCGTCATTTTCAGAAAATAAGAGAGAATCAACAATGTTTGGTACTTCGGTTGATAAATTAACATGTTCAAAGGTGCCCCCTTTTTTTTGTTCAAACCTGAACTGTCTTGCCATTTGACGGAAATTTTACCTAAATATCAAATAACTTAACTTAATTTTGTTTGAAATGAATTTTGGACTGCAATAAATTTCTTTCACGAAAGAAAACGATCACTGAATACTTCTTGCACTCTTACAAAAAAAAAATAAAAATATTTACATTCGGTCGACGACTGAAAAAACTAGCAAAAGTTGTTGACGTTGCTAGAAAACAAGGTTGCCATTTGAAAAACTCGGTTAAGGGTCGGAAAAAATGCTAAACTGAGATTTTATCAACATAGTTCAAAGGTGCCCCCCTCTCCCCAACAAATTATTTTCAAGTATGAATCAATCACACTACTGTTTTATTGGTGGTGGGTATATATGATTCGGTACAGCCGAATATAAACACTTATTTGTTTATTCCACATTTTTATAGCCACCACCAGAATATATTAAGTTTGTCATTCCGTTTGTAACACATCGAAATATTGGTGATAGAACCAAAAAGTGTGTATATTCTGAGTCGTTGTCGATACAAATGTAATTGATATCGTATATGTGGGTTTTAATTAAAACTTTAGAAATAAGCAAATTACAATTATTTCAATTTATTAATAGGTACCAATATTTCTTATTTTCAATTTAATTTGGTTACTTCATTAAAAAAAAAAACGTGAACATTTTATACGATTTTTAGAACTCAAGGGTTGCGGATTTTAAAGAAAAAAAAAACACATTTTTTTGTTCTTAAAATTCCTTTTTATTTTTATTTATATTTCTATTTTATTTGTTTCTTTAAAAATCCTATAAATAACTTATCTTTGAAAATATACCAAAATCTTATAATGGACAAAGTAAAAGTTGAAAAAAAAACGAAATAAAATGAGCATTTCTATTAAATAGCAGCACAAGCACACACACAAGTTGCAACAGTATAAAAGCAATCTGAGGGAAAAACGAAACAAACTTATTTAGAAATGGAAAAAGCTTGTAACAACAACAACAACTACTACAAACAATGAAGTATGTATTTGAAACAAAGACGGGAAACGGAAGTGGTTGAAGAAGATTGTTGTAAATAGTTGCAATACAGTTGCTGTTGCAGTCATTTGCAAAAAAAAAAAAAAAATAAATACAATGAAAAACATATACAAACATACTTGGGCAAGCAATTCAAAAGGAAAATTGAATTTATTCTTGAATAAAAGAAAATTTCATTTCAACTTTATAAGTATGTATAGGTAAATATTAAATTTGGCTAAAGCTGTTTAAATTTATAAATTGTTTTAAATAGACAAACAAAAGAGACATAGCATATCTGTTCTGCCAGCTATCGAAAGACTTTTAGCAGTTTTGTTCTGATATCCGCCAGTTATCGAAAGACTTGTTAATAGTATAAGAGGGCGAAAAAAACATTGAAAGGCTCATGATTTAATGATATTATTACATAAATGAATGCTAGAATGAACTGTTTTCTTAACACCAAAATTGTTATCTTAAGAAGTATTCATCATAAATTAATTTAATTAGACTACAGCCTCTAGTTGAAATAATATTATTAACCAGTCATAAATTTATTTAATTTATTTAGATAAGCAGGAGCAGTAATGATCTCAATAAATCTTCCAAAGAAAATAACGCCTATCAAGTGCACTTTTTTTTACATACAAAATTATAAATAATTCTCATCTTTCCGTAAATAAACAAATTTGAATAAATGATGCCTAAACTCAGGAGAAACCAAAAAAATAAAACAAAATGAAACGAAACGAATCAAGATTCTTTAACAGGTATTTTGTATTTTCATACACTTGGTATATATGGGCCATTAAATGAATATTAGATAAAATAACAAGAAAACAAAGCAAAACTCATTCAACCCGGGAACCTAATGGAATAATTATAACTTTATATATCTACTCACAGAAGGAACACGTGCGAATACAAGTATGTAGTAGGCAATGGCTTGAAATAGAACATCGATAAATACACACGTACACACAGATTTAAGAAAATTATCCTTAAGATTAGAATTACACATATTGGATAAATATGTATGTGTATGTTTAGGGTATATCCCTGTTTTTATAGTCCTTCGGATGGAGTCGAAGAATGAGTGAAAAAAATACGCATATTAAGTGATTAATGATACATTAACATCTACTGCTTGGGAAGCTTTTCGTGGTTATTATCACACAATGTGTGCGGTGCTCGTATATTTGCCAAAGGTTTGTGGTTTTCACACACACACACACACACAATAATTCACGTGAGAGCACAGATACAGACATATTACGTACATACTAGCTTTATTACAGCCACCAGTCAGTGTATTGTTAGTTGGTATGTTATGCTTCGCAGAATTGTAATTATCCTTGATTAATTGTTTAACAACTTCAATGGTCGTTTAGGAGACAATCCAATATCCCGAGCACAATCAAGCTGGCAAGTTTACAAAGTAAAACAAATAAAGATTTTGGTAAAAGTAACAAAACATTAAACAAAAAACTCCACAAGGGGATGCTTTGCAAAAGGTACTCATAAGAAGGATACTTCTTCCATCATGTGTTTCGTGGATTATAAATGTTAGAATTTTTACACAATTTGGTGCATGTATGAGTGTGGTTCTATTTAGATGTAGTGGAATTTTAATCAAAATTGAAGAAATACAAAAGAAATTAATTAAATTGGCCACTTTCATCTTTGTTGTATTTAACCCAACAAAACAATAGAAATGAAAGTTTTAAAAAAAGGACGTTAAAAATGTCAGTAGTGGTTAATTAAAATTGCTTTATTGCAAAATACATTTTTCAAAACATACCGCATAACTTTAAACTACTAATACATTGCCAATAGTACCTACGTTTACAAATAAGAACATGAGTTGATATTAAATCAAATTAAATAAAAAACAAATATTTTGACAAGATGTGAATTAAAAAAATATATATATTTTTAAGGATGAATGAATTTGATTATAAATTACTTTTGTATTGTATGTCAACCATTACATAACTACTTCCAAGTAATGCAAATGGTATGAAGTAGACAAAGTCAGTTATTCATTAATCGCAAGTTTTAGCTAAAAACATTTCACATTTTTTTACTTATATTTCACATAATTCATAATTTGTCGACAAACTTAAAGATGAAATAGTTAATTAATTAATTAGCTAAATAATTAATTAACGCAATTTTGGAAGTAAATTTTAAAAGTTTGACCTAATTTCTTCTATATAAAAATCATGTCATCGTTCCTGAAATTTGAAAATGTGAGTCAATATTTACCTTTTCAGTATTTGTTACAGAACAATTCTATTGCTGTGTTTTTTTTTTTTGAATTTCATCAAAGTGTGTAAATTAAATGAATTGTTAATTAATTGTTCGTTAAAATTTTACTTCCTATAAACGAGAACTGTTAATGCATTCAAAATTTGTGGGTCATAACATTCTGAAATGAATTCGACAGAATATAGCAAACATTTCAAATTCAATTTGATTTTTATTTTTCAAAATAGTTTTAATAAAGTCATTAAAAGGAAACATTAAACATTTACTGTCGTATTTACAAAAACTTACAACAGGTTTACAAAGCAAATTTCCATACAAAATTTGCTTTATAAACCTCTTATAAACCTGTTGTAAGTTTTATGAATAAGGGCATTAGAATTTAGAAATAAGAATTTTCTTTGATAAACTGAAATTTTTAAAGCAATTAAAGTTACCTTTTAAAACTTTTGATTTTATCTGAAAAATATTCGAATCTATTTAAGTGTTAACTTACTTTTTGTTTTCACGTTGCACTAGAAACACCTGCTTTAAATTAACAAAGTAACCAAAAATACATCTTGCCTTATTAGCGGGAATTTTATTTCTTTCTCTTATATTTCCGATCGGTAAAACAAACTTTTACACCTTCAATCGCAATATCTTTGAAATGCCGAAAGAAAAAAAATTATTATTACGCCAATACCAAAGACAAGTGAAACTTCGACCAAAAACTAACACATTAACTCACACATACATAAAAATACATGCTTCCAAAGAAAAAATTCAGCTAAAGGAAATCAAAGATTCAGATTGAAAAAGTTTATTTAATTTGCAAAACAAACAAATAAGCATGAGATGATGCTGATGAGAATGAGGACGTAAAACAACAGCACAAATACAGAAATACCCAAAAATATATTCATTCAAGTTACAAATAATGAATTCGTTAAAACTTGTGTAAGAAATACAATAATAAGAAATTCACAAACAAAAAATATGGAAAAAAAAATCCGCCGAAGATGATGTGGTTTTGATAATAAACTTGATATTGACACAGGCAGGAGTGAGAAATAACAAGGAAAAATACAAAAACAAACACACACATAAACACACTTATTCTTTTTGGCAACAAGGCAAAATTATTTTCAAATTGTTTCAACTTATTGTCAAAAAAAAAAAATCTAAAAATAAAAATAAATATGTAGATACTGAAAATAGGCCGAAAAAGTTTACTTTTTATCTCTCACACAAACTAGCAAACTTTTGTAATGTCAACACTCACTAGAGGAATATTAAAATGTATAACAAAATAAGAAACAAAAAAATAAAAATAATAAATATTCTAATTCCCTAAATAAAGTTTAAAACTTTAAAACAAAAAATCCCTTATGGCCAGTTCCCGAAGAAACATTTGATTTGTTTTAAGAGCAATGAAGCGCACACATGCGATTACGACAGATGGTTGCGAGTACACAGCAGAGATGGCAATGTTGGTGCAATTGTCCAATTCGATCCTGGAAAATGCAGGAGTAAATTTATTTCCATTTTCCACAATTCCAAACTGTTTTATGTTCTAGCTTTGGAATAACGTTTACAAATTGCAGTTCATCATATATTTTCTTAAGTTTTATTTCTTTCTTTTATTGGTAGAGTTTGAATTCATATCTTAAATAATTATTATTTAAACGAAAGAACACCAAAACTTAATTATTAAAATTAAGAAACCTCCGAAATTATATGAAAATTTAGTAATTTTTGTTGTACCTACATATAGAAATACTCGTATCATAAACATTCATTTGCAACAAATGTTGTTTGGGTACTATCAGAGTCGAAAAAAGGACAATTTATAATTCAGATTTTAAATTCCGTTCGCCATTCCTCTTATGAACATCCTAAAGAAAATCAACTTTAAGATCGTTTTATAATTTAGAACTGTTTGCTTCTCCAGGATAAAGGTGGAAACAAGTGAATTAAAAATGATTTCCAATGATTCTGAGTCGATTTAAGGTGGTTGTTGGACCAATATTTCGGGGCGTTACAAACATCAGCACAAATCCAATCTACCCTCCCCACTATGGTGGTGTAGGGTATAAACGTAATAAATCATTGGTAAGAAATTATACAAAGATCTTTTGTTTGTGTTCACTTCAGATGTCGGAGGAAATTACTTCATTCTTAGCTTTAAAGCTCAAAAATTAAAAAAAACAAAACTGTTAGCAAACTGATTAAGTTTTTGAAAGCGAAAACTAAAAAGAAATGAGGGGTAGAACCTTTTGAAGTGGACGGACACAGAGAAATATATAATTATGAGTTGTTGGTTCTTTACACCAACCTAATGAAGTCATCAAAATTGCAAAAGACCAAAGAAATACACACTACTCGTACATAAACAAAAAATAAAAGCGTACGAGTATTAATGGACGTAATGTGTGAATGTATGAGATACATGCAGTTGTTAAAGGTGTTCATGCTTTGCAAATTCCAGACAGGAGTTTATTAAGTAGTCGCTCATGTAGACTGTTGAATATTTTAAACAGCAGATGGATAAACGTCGAGCAGCAGCATATAACAGAATGATGGTCATACACATTTTGTCCATAGGTGAGTAGGAATCAGCTAAATTTATGAAAATATATGAATATTATGAATATGTACAACAATTAAATATTCAGTGGTGGAGGGCATAAAATCAAGGCAATTATTTTTGTGCCCTTCGCCATGAGTGGTAAATGCATAAAGCCTCAGTTAGCCGACTGTAACGGAATGTAGTGTAATGACGTAAAAATGTAAGGAAATTCTATTTCTTACAGATTCATACGTAATGTATGTTGCGTTACTTTACATCTCCATAACCATTTGCATTACTTTACACATAACAATATCCATCAGCTGTTTCTTACTGTTGCAGTTACATTACACTACAGTCGGCTAACTGAACCTTAAGTTTGCAATTCCGTTTGTAATATCCACAATTTTTATTTGCGACACAATAAGGTATCTATGTTGAAACATACGAACATGAATGATTGATACATCAATAAACTCTGATAAGTTTTTATTTTAAATCGCCCCATTAATTAGAAAAATGAGAAAATACCTACTTATTAAATAAAATTCAATTCAATTCTAGGGATATTCTTTAAAAATTTAACACAACGATCCGGAAATAAGCCAAAACATTTTTCAACAACATTTTCTTTTCAAAAACTTCGATTTATGTATTTCATTTTTTATGTAATTAAGTGAAGGGAACATACGATTCGACAATGCCAATAATTATTGGATTGTAACATGTTAATGACGACTTTGTTGTTGCTTATAAATGTGTAGCGCGTAATTCCGGTTAATTTTTTGCTACTCCATCATTAAGGTGCTTGCAAACTTGTTCTCGATGTAAAAATTACGACAACGATCAAGTCAATACGAATGAAAATGCTGTCTTAGATTAAGTCTTACAGTGGGCCCGAAGCTAATTGCATGCACCAGTATTTAATCATGCAGGTACATACGAGCACATTTGTTTATAGACAAATCTATGTACATTAGGGTGGCCCCGTTTGTATGGAGAAAAAATAAGGTATCGATGTTCCCGACTAATCTGAAAATTTGATTCATTTTAAAACTACGTTTCTCAATTTGTTTGTCCTGGGGTCAATATTTGGTGAGCTGGATTAAAGGATAAAAATGTCCTTTTTAGAAGTTTTTTGATTTTTTCACATTTCTTCCAAAGGAACTTTATGTAAATTTGGCATCATATGAAAGGTCTTTGAGATGCGCATTCAATGGTTTATCAACAATTAAAAAAAAAATTTTTAATTCAAAAATTTTTAAAATTTCAGACAAAATTTAAGTGTTTTTTTATTTTTTCATAGAATTTACTTAAATAAATAGTTGAACTTTCTTGATTATAAACATCATGCAATTTAACCCAAACGGTTTCTCCCATTTTTTAAAATTCTATCTATTTCAATTTTTATTAATTTTTCTTAAACCTTAATTCTTCCCTATCTGACAATCTCTGTTAACTCAATTCGTTAATGTAATAGGTATTAAAAAAATGTAAATTTTATAAGCTAAAAAATGGGAACAACCTTTTGGGTTAAATTGCATGATGTTTATAATCACGAAATTTCAACTATTTATTTAAGTAAATTCTATGAAAAAATATAAAAACACTAAAATTTTGTTTGAAATTTTAAAAATTTTTGAATTAAAAAAAAAAGTTTTTTAATTTTTGATAATTCATTGAATGCGCCTCTCAAAGACCTTTCATATGATACTAAAATTACATATAGTTTCCTTGGGGGAAATGTGAAAAAAATCAAAAAACCTCTAAAAAGGACCTTTTTATCCTTCGATCCAGCTCACCAAATATTGACCCCAGGACAAAAAAAATTGAAAAACGTAGTCTTAAAAGGAATCAAATTTTCATATTTGTCGGGAACATCCGCAATTTTGGGGCCACCCTAATGTACATACATACATACATATCGTTGGTCTCATGTAGAAAGGCCTTAATTCGCTATTTTTTCGAAATTTGTTTTTTTGCGATTCCAGTGCTCACAATAATTTATTGCAATAGTGTAAAAAATAACGCTTTTATAAGCAGTTGTACAAAAAAAGTTACATGTTGAATATTACAGTTTCTATTATGTTTTTACCTTCTCCTGTGAATTTTCAAATATGCGAGTTAGGGCCTTTCTACATGAGACCATCGATATGTAATTATTACAAAAACAGCATGCAGCAACTTATTAGGTTTGTTTGGTGGAACAACCAGTAGCGCGGCTGCTTGTGCATTAGTACAACTAGTTTCACCGATTGGCTAAGTGTGAACTTTGTTTAATTTTGCATTTCTTTTTATATACTCGTACATGCAAATAATGTTGCAGATTGTATTCTCCCCTGTGAGATTACTTTGAAACTTATTTCTATGTATGCATGACGAATGCACAGTGCAGTAATGCATTTATTGGTGCATGCAACTAGTTCCATGAACTGCAGGGCATTTTTCGATTATGCTCGTTTATCTATGCTCGCTCACTTTTACTAGTCAACAGCCATTTTAAAGTTTATTGTTAATTTAATATAAAACATATCTTGTTGCGGCATGTTCAATTTGAATATAACAACAACAACTACATACATATTTACCAAGGCGCGTGAAACCATCAAAACTGGTAATTATATAACAAAAGGCATTCAATGTTGTTGTTGTTGTTGTTGGTGTTTTAATGCGTGTTTTATGAAATGACTTTTGTGGTAAGCCCTGATGGCTGGTATGATGATGCACAGTGTGAATAGCATAGAATATTTCTGTTGCTTTTGGTTTGTTTTTTTGTTTTTGTTTTTTTGTATTCCCTTCTGGTCTACGTTGACTAACTGACTGCATGCCGCGTGTTGCATGCTGTGCTAACGTCAGCAACATTCACCAATATTAAGTGTATTAATAGATACCCTAGTTTCGTTGCAATTTAAACTGATGATACCTCATCAATCTTTATATATACATGTGTATACTGACTGAATTATCATATTTCAGAATGTAACCAATAGACATACATGTATAAAAGAATCCTGAATATCCCTAATATCTTGTATTAAAGCGTAAATATAACAGCAGCAGTTCAGCCTCAAAGGCATTGCATTAAATATAAATTGGTTGCAGTTTTTATCCAACCATGTAGTTTTTTCTGTTGCTGTTACATTGCTGCGGTTAACAATTGACGTTTTAGTCGTTAGCTTTAAATGGAGAAATAAATGCATTAGAGGGGAAAGCCAAAATGAAAAAGGTCCCGAGCTGTATTGTCTATAGATGAATATACGCATGTATGTATACATTCATGTAAATATATGATGCTAATAAAGACATTAGTCTTGGTCTTTTCTTCTCCTTGCCAAGTTTCCTGAGGCTCTAACCTGTTCCTTACTTGATATATTTTGTTTTCTGGTTCTTTACAAATCTTTTTTTTTATGTACAGAG
Organism: Bellardia pandia; assembly: GCA_916048285.2. Lineage (NCBI taxonomy): Eukaryota > Metazoa > Arthropoda > Insecta > Diptera > Calliphoridae > Bellardia > Bellardia pandia. The sequence goes on along the minus strand of OU696529.1, from coordinate 142,416,164 downwards.
ACGTTATTTTGTGGGTTAAGACTTAAGTGTGTCAAGAAACACAACTATGCCACAAGTCAAACTGGATTTAATTGCATCACAAGGGTATTAGTTCCATGTTACACATAGGAAACTCTTTTGCAAAAAATCCAATACAATAGGAGAATAATTGCAGCATGCCGAATCAAGACAATTTAACAACTTACCAGTCACACTTGTTATTGTCTGTATCTGCTTGTATTTCTATGTAATAAATTAATAATATTAAATTATAATTTCGACTGCTCTCAAAGCCTTATCTTCACATGAAATAAGGTCTAGGGTAGTTATGGACTGCTGGACATTATTGAATGAACTCGGCACATATAATGAACTTACCTTGTGCTGGGTACCTGGTCATAAAGGCCATGCTGGTAATGAACGTGCTGATTGCTTGGCCAACAGAGATGCTCGACGCCCATTCATAGGCCCGGAACCATTCTTTGGCATTCAACGTGGATACATTATGGAACGAATTAGTTCTTAGGTACAATCGGAATTTTCCCGATTTTGGAACAACTTACCAGGACTTAGACAGTCCAAAACGTTTATTACTGTGTCCAAACGAAGATCTCAATTGTTGCTATCGCTCGGAAAGGGTGAATTGAGATTACTTACTGGATTATTCACTGGACACGGTGGCTTTAGGTATCACCAATTTACTTTAGGTAATATTGCGAATGAACAGTGTAGGTTTTGTGAACTTGAAGCCAAAATTTCTGAACATATTCTTTGCGACTGCCCAATGCTGGCAATATGCAGAATAAGATGGCACGGAAGGGCTTTTATGGCCTCTCAGAATAATTGGCTTTATACACAGCCTAAATTTAACATGCTGAAACTTCAAGGCTGCACAAAAGATCTTATGGGTCGTAGTGCTTGAGGCCTCACTTAATAATAATAAGAACTCCTTCAAAATTGCTAAGGAGTGCAATGTGCCGGTTATTATTAAAAATTTTCTTAAATTTGATGGTTTCAAATTATTTTTAAACTCCCTGGCCCACGATGTCGAACGATAACGTTCGCTTAGATAAGACTTAAGACACAAACTTTTTATCGTATCTATTTTTTTACTCAATCAAGTTTGTTTATTCCACAATCAAGTTTGTGTCTTAAGTCTTATTTAAGCGAACGTTATCGTTCGACATCGTGGGCCAGGGGGAAAATGTTTAATTTTTAAGTGATATATAAATTTTATACAATCCCACAAAATATCCTAATTTTTATATTACAATTTGATAGATTTCGTTTCATAACCTCCATTATGTACATTGACCTAATGTCATAACAAAAGGCGTCGTAATAAAGCAATTAGTCATAATGCCCAGAAGCCGGTACTCAACCTTTACCAGAGTAAGCCTTGCCCTATATTTATGTTGCTTGATTTCGAAATTGTAACTTCAATACTTCCTTGCTAATCCAACGATTATTTGTAATATTACCAAATATTTTCAACCAAAATAAAAAACAAAGAAACACAAATTAAAGTTAGAACTAATAACTTCTAAAAGAATAGCATTCTTTACATAAAATTGTTAGAAAATCCTTTATAGGCGAGATAATTTATTATTGAACAATATATTTTTCAATTCTCCCCATAAAGCAGGAATGATTTGGCAATAGCTGAACAGTGAGAGATGGTGGGAGTCATTTCTGATATTTTCCTCTATTAAGATAGCGTTTGAAAAGTCATGGTTCAGAGGAGAAGCCATTGCACGTATTGGTATAGTGTTAAACATTACCAGCAACATTGTTCACTTCACATTGCAATGTTTGGCAAAACAATTTTATTATATTTCTTTTTCTATTTTTGGCTGTGGAAAATATACGAGTAAAAGTTTTAATTACCCATAAAGATGCTGTTTGTTGGAAAACTATATACGAGTACAACATATACATCTACACAGAGACATGCACTTCTATACATAGAAACATACCAACTTTGTCGGCTGTATAGTCGAACAATTTTGCGATAAAGAAATATACCAAACAACAAACAAACTGAAATTACAAAAATATTTTATATCTACATATGTATGTACAAGTATGAATAAACATACATACCTATCTACATACATATGTATGTATACGTACATTAGACATGCCCTCACAATTAAAAACTGGTTTTGTACCCACCAACAATTTTCTTTAAAGCTATGTATACACGATCGTCAGATATTACAACGTTGTCAGATCTAGCAATGTTCTAGCAATATACTGACATTGAAAAATTCTTAGTAAAAGGTAAATTGTCAGTTTAGACGACTGTAAGAAAACTAACAATTTCATTGGCACACAATAATTTTGAAAATTTTACATAGAATGACGGACTGGTTTACGTGTGTACGTTAAAAGAGGAATTGTGAAAACAAAAACAATTGATGCTGCAGCAGGAATGATGTAAATATTGCTGTAATAGTGGTAGGGAATCTTCGACTATTTTTTACTATTTGTTTGCATTTACTATTCGATTTTATGTGAAATGGAGAAAAAATCTCCAGCAGGATATACGTATGCATACATAAAAAAAAAGAATGTAAACAGATGACCAACATTAGCCGGCCATTAATGTGATTTGATCAAATTTATTCTATATAATCCGAGCGTTGTTTTTTACAAGTAGTTCAACTCACACGGATGAATTAATTTCAGTTCAACATAAGATTTATGTTGGCGCCTCTGGAAGCTGAAATGAAACTAAATATACCAATAAAACATAATTATTTTCAATTAGTATATACTTCAATGTATGCCCACAATTACAGGTAAACATCACATGATCCTCGTAATAATACACATGCTACAATTGCGATTATGTTCCTTGGTCATTGTTGTGCCCATATATAAAATATATGTGTAACCACTCCAAATCGAAACATTGAAGGTAATCCCGTGTTGTGGAATGCATTACATTTTCAATTTATTACATCAGAAATAGTTCTCCAATAATGTTGGTATGAGTATCATAGAAAAGTTTAATATCATTGTTTTTGTTTATGCTTCAAACTGCTAAGGATTGGGCAAAATAACTTATGAAAGGAATTACAAATCGGACAACATCTAATTGTATTTGTTAAATTTGTTAAAAATATTCGTCTGTTATAAACGTAAGATAATTATTCAAATTAAACTGTAACAACATCTCATTTTGAAACTCAATAAGAAGTTGAAGCCGATTTCCCAATTAGATGTTAACATATAATACTTTGGAATAACTGGCGATCTTATGTTATATTTGGAGATTTAACATTCATTAGATATTTACATTCATTGGTTTATTCATTATTATATCTATTTCTTTAACTAAATATATTTTGTAGCAAATATTTAATTTGCTTTAGCTCATAAATCATTTACAAATTTTATATATGAATTAATAGTTGAAAAGTAAAAGGCATAACTGTAATAATTTGTAATAAGTAATAATTTTAAAATTACAACTAACACACAAATTCACACAAAAAATAATACAAATTTATTTATTGTATAAAAAGACAATAATGCTCTTACCAATATAAACAGTTACAACAAAATAATAATCGTTAAGTCAAAAACCAGCTAGAAACAAGTAAGAAAGTATAGTCGGTCAAGCCCGACTATATAATACCCTACACTAATTATATGTATAAAACAGTTTTTCAGAAATAGGAGCTATATGGTCATCCAAAAGTTTAGTGCCTTGACGTCTGTAAACATAAATATTATGCTTGTTAAACGATATAAATACTTTTAAAAAATTTATGGAGGAATTATGCGAGATTTCACTAATTATGGACCGACCATTATAAAATTAGATGTCATCATTTCTGAATATTATTTGTGTCGAATTTAATTTGATTACCAATATTCTTAAGAAATTTATGATCGTTAAAGTGATTTTAAGAAGTGGGCCTCTTATGGGAGCTACGACTAATTATGGACCAATCACAATAAAATTGTACCGTATTGTTTGTGTGCATATGAGAGATATTTGTGTCAAATATTATTTGGAGACCTACATTTTTAAGAGAGTTATGCTCTTTAAAGTGATTTTCAGAAGTGGACCTTATATGGAAGCTAAGATCAATTATGGACCGATATGCACAACATTTGTAGATGTGATTTGGCTTAGTTTACCACTCATTTGTGATGAAATTTGTTTAGATACTTGCATAATTCAAACATTGAGGACCATTAAACCCCTATTTCGGGAGGATAGTTATATGGGGGCCAGGTGAAATAATGGACCGATTTCCACCAGTTTCAATCCCATCCGTCCTTGGGCCAAAAGAATATCATGTACCAAATTTTATCGCAATATCTTTAAAATTGCGACCTGTACTCTGCGCGACCAGCCAGCCAGACGGACGGACGAACAAACGGACATCGTTAAATCGACTCAGGAAGTGATTCTAAGTCGATCCGTATACTTTAAGGTGGATGTTGGACCAATATTTCTGGACGTTACAAACATCAGCACAAATCCAATATACCCTCCCCACTGTGGTGGTGTAGGGTATAAATACTCGTAAGCTATTTGAAAACAAAAGGAAGCTATAGAAATTCAAAAGTAACATTGTTGATGTCCGCCCTTAAGTGATGTTGTGAATTCAATTGACCACAAAATCAAAATTATTATAATGTTAGAAAGCAAAAAGGGGAACAGCAACAACAACAACAATAATGTCACCAATATAGCTTGAGTAAACTTTTGCCTCAAATAATGCGGAAAACCGTACTGAAAATACCCTTCGATATAACGGATGTTAAACACACTACGTATAGATTCTCCATTACACTGACATAAAAGAGCACACATACTAACATGTATGCTCTCACACAGCCAACACAATTACCAAATACATACATTCAAACGTACTTACATTGTAAATTATATATTTACGATACTAAATATATAAAAATGACTATAAACATGGCTGACATGGAAAAAACGAGAAGACGAACATTTTCTAAGATTCGTATGTTTCCCCGATCTTTTTTTGGATGTAAGAATTGACTGACCATGAAACCGGAAACAAAAGGTAAGATTAAAAATCCTTTTGCAATTGAAACGAAAAACATCTATGATAATAAGCATCACTAGGTTTCCTCTCAGGATGCTAAAAAAAAATACTACATTTGTGTACAGCGTTGCCAAATGTGCAGATTTATCTGTTTTTTGCAGTTTTTTGAAGTGCAAAACAGGCTTACAGATTTTTACTCTAAAAAACAGTTTTTTAAATCAATGCAGATTTTTCAATTTTATTCGAATAAAACAAATTATTATTATTCCCACTCTATGTGGAATTTTGCGGACCAAAGATTAAAAAAAAATTCAATTGCACAAATTTAAATGAAGTATTATTCGTTATGTTTTTACTGTTACCCCCTGGCCCACGATGTCGAACGATAACGTTCGCTTAGATAAGACTTAAGACACAAACTTTTTATCGTATCTATTTTTTATTCAATCAAGTTTGTTTATTCCACAATCAAGTTTGTGTCTTAAGTCTTATCTAAGCGAACGTTATTGTTCGACATCGTGGGCCAGGGGGTTAATTTTATATACATATGTATATTTTATATCAAATATAAAAATTATATTTTGTTTTCTTTTTTTCTTCAATAATTGAAACATATACAAATATCATTTTTTTACATACCGCACACATTCTTCAAAAGTGACTCAATTCAAAATTTTTCGGGTTTGTATGCTTAAACAACACACAACACACTTGTTTATCTATAAGAAAAAGTTCAAAGCATTTTTTACAGTTAACAAGTTCTAAAAAAACAGTTAAGTCTTTCTTTATATTTTATTTTGATAAAGTTGCAATTTAATACTGATTTATTTTTAGTTGTGTCATATAATAAAAATTTTGAATTGAGTCAATTTTGAAGAATGTGTACGATATTATTTAATTTTGTTTTGAAGGTGCAGATTTTTTTCGAAAAAAAAACAGATTTTTTTTTTGGGATTTGTCAGATTTTGTAAAAAAAATATGGCAACACTGCTTGTGTAGTATGTATCTACAATGTGTAGCAAATAAGTAGTAACTAGGTAAGTACTTCTATGATAATAATCATGGAAGTTTAGGATTTTGTTGATAACTAAGAATATTCTTTATAATTGCATTGAACTTTATTATTATGACAGTTGAAAATATATTCACACATACGACTACATAGATAAAAGCACGAATATATTGTATATATATATATAGGTATGTATGCATTGCACCTCTTCCTGAAGGGAAAGAGTTAAGAGTTTTATTTCATAAAAAAAGCACATCCTGAAATGTACTAAAAGATATAAAAACAAAAACAAATTTTCAATGTTCACAATTTAACATTGTTTTTGTATAAAATTTTGGTAGAATTCTCCTCTTGTGGAAGGAACAACAAAATAAAAGAAAAACGAAAACCAAAACCAAAAAGCAATCTTAATACAACATTTTTGGTTTGTATGTACTTACATACTTGAATACTGAAAGTCTATAATAGAATACAAAAATTTACTCAAACAATGTGACGACTACTTTTATGGTTTGTTGTCATACTCATGCAAGTCTGTGCATAAAAAGTGGCCTGGATATGAAAGAAATGGATGCTGTGAGGTTGGTTAAGGCTCTGATAAATTATATTTGGACTGCAGACTGTAGTGGATGTATAACAAGGCATATCGTTGTTACTTTACAATTTGCCTACAGCTACAACAATTGAATTTGGAATTTTAACGCAATCGATTATTGTAAGAGAATTTCATTTTATCAAAATATTCTGTGCATATTCGAGTTCACCAGCAATGTTCGAAGCGTTTTGCAAATATAATAAAAGTGGTTGTTTTTTTGAAAATATGATTTTCCCACTTTTCCATTTATTATTTTATTTATATAAAGTAATAAACAAAAATGTGCTAGTAATGTAAACAACAACATTTTAATAACACTTTTTTTAATATTTAAGTAATAATTAATAATTATTTAATTGTTTTGTTTTGTAAATTACAATAAAATATTCTACTTCTCCGGTAAATTTAAAACAATTACATGACTTAAGCTTAAGGTACTTTAAAAAAAATCAATAATTTTTCAATTATTCACTGGTTCTTGTGTAACATTTTTAGGAATTTGTGTTTAAATTCAAATTATTTATCATATGAAAACGTTAATAAAAAATTTTAACACAACAAAAATATTAAAATAACGTATAGAACAATAATAATAACTATTTTATTATTTACTTCAATTTTTATTTAACAATAAAAAGGAATGTCTAAAACAAAACAATTTAAAATTCAAAGTTTAAATAGAAGCCAATTATTTGTGGGGCGCCGTCAAAGTGTTACACCGACAATGTGCTTAAAAATTGGACCGATCATGTAGGCTACTGCATGGCCAGCCGAGGCAGCCATTTAAATTAAATAATTTTCCATTATTAACCGGATGGATTGTACTTTAAAATAAAAATATTCAGTAGTCTTTTTTTTATAGCATTTTCAAAAAAAAAAAAAGTTATTTGGCGGACCCTTTATACAGGTTGCTATTTTGTTATAATTCTATTATCAATTGTAATATATAATGGGCCATTGAAGGCTTTCCTATTACATAACTTGTTAATTTAAGTACAATTATTAAAGAATACGAAAAAACTGAAGAAAAAAGGAAAGAAACATGTAAATAAATTGAAAAATGATAATTACAGCAAATTTCGAACCACCGGTAACACTGGTTAAAAGTTTGATGTTTGTCTGTTGGCTAGCAGACACCGCAGTGGTGCAGAGGTTTAAAACTAAAAGAATTCTGCTGAAAGAATGTGGTGATTCTTAAAACATGTAAATTCAACCCAGGTTTAATCCCCAGCTCAGCCAAGAAAAATTATCAATAAATTTTTAATAAGATTTCATGTTGTAAAAACAATTCCTACCTTCAGTAAAAATAATAATTTAATGAAAATTAAATTTAATAAACTCGAGCCTGACTAAAGAAATATAACAAAAATTAAAAATAACTTGTTATTTTTTCGGTGTGAAAGTTTTTTTTTTTTTTTTTTTTTGAAAGGTCCAAATAATGTTATACTCCTTATATTCACAATTGTAACAATTGTAAAGAACACTTTAGTTATAAATTTATTTTCAAATCTAAATTAATCCTTTTATTCCTATTAGAATGAATATAGGAGAACAAATATTTTATATTGGGTCTTAAAAGATTTTAAAGCTTATAAAGTGTATTTATTATACATGCTATCTAAAACAATATACATACATATATCTTCAATATCCTTCAATCGAATTTGCTTTAAGCCACAAACTCATTTGTCTTTATTTTAATTTATTTTCTTTGTCTTGCCGACATAGAGTGTTTAGGGTGAGATGATTGGTAATAGTCTCTAGGCAATTAATAAAATGTCCAACTTCCAATATGGGGATGCTTCCCATCGCCAAACAATGCCAATGGTGTATACAGAAAAAAGTATCATTGCACACCCTTCCTTGATTATAATCATCATCATTATAATAATTATTATTAGTTACAAACATGTTTTTGTAATCATAATAAATGAAAATTGATTGAATTCCATTAGGAAATTATATTTCCCTCTTTTCTTTTTACATTATAAAGAACAATGATTAGAAATGAAATTTAAATGTGAATCGACAATACTTAGTTAATGCAAGTTATTAACAAAAATACTTTAACTGATACATTTCTATATGTATTCTCATCTGAGTTAAAGTGTAAAGAGTAATTTTAACTCGTGCAACTGAAATATATAGTAAAAGTTTTTCATAACATTCCACATTTGGGAAGCTGTTTTGAATCATCTCATTATCTGATAATCCCTAAACGATTGCAACTTATTTCGTTAGTAACGAAAAATTTTGACATTTTTCAACTATTGAACAATTTAAGTATTTATTTGTATTTGTATTGCTTTGTAAACATTCTTAAATTAGCCAGGAAAGCAGTTTCCTACTTACGAATATTTATAATTAATGAATGATAATGAATATTATACATACAAATGTATGCATGTATGTATGTATGTGTATGTACATACACATATGAATGTGTTGTTCCAAAGTTAACCCTATAGTTAATAGTTATGTAAATATGTTCATACGATGTACATATGTATGTCATGTCATTTCCAATCAAGTTTATAAGGAATGTAATGTAAATTCCTCAAATACGTTTTCACACTTACTACGCTTGATATATGAGGATCATTGTTAAGAAAAATGTTTCTAATTTTAAAAATTTAATAAAACTTTTACCCACATAATGTTTAAATATGTAGGTATGTATGTTTGCATAAAAATTATAATATTAATCATGGTTGTTTATAGCCATTTATTTTTTCTCTAAAGTGAAAAACCCACCGAAATGTTTTTTAAATGACTCTCAGTTAGTCAAACTCAAATAGAAAATTAAGGTTAAATGTACGTGTGGATTTTAAAAGCCAACAAAGGTAAATAAGCCTATTTGTTAAAGGAATTCTGCCAAAGATTTAGCTCATTTCCTATGACATCAAAAGCAACCAAAAGAAAATGGATGAATGTATTTGAAGAGAAAAACACACAAGAAGACAAATTACACTTTAGCAGAGTGTTAAGAAGAGAATTTCGCACCTATTCATACTTACATAGTAAACATACACAGTATGTTAATGTAAGTTCATACATTATCTAATACAGTCGAACACGAATATTAAGGATTTTAAAGGACCGCCAATTTTAGTTTGCTGTAAACATAGTTCCTTATGAATACGTTTTTTGTCACACCCATCTTATATATGACTTATCTTCAAATATTAATGAACAGATTAATTTGTAAAGAAAAATTCATTTTCATTCTTAATAGTATTTTCAAGGCTTTCCCTTTATATATACATGCGAGTATGTATAATATATTGATTAAATATGCAGTTTTATTTAACGTAGCAATAATTTGTTTGAAAAATCCATAGAACAACAAAAGTGTTTGTGTGTGTTATAACCATGTTCGCTCGTACTTACATAAAATTATGTACACAGAGATTTTTTATTCATTCTTAGAACACAAAATGGTTTGTTTATTGTTGAAGATTTTATACCGAAGAAGAAGAAAAAAAAACACAACAAGAAACAAGTGACGAAGTGAAGAGTGTGATTTAATAGCAGACTCTGCTTGACTCGTTTGTTCGACGATGCTGGAGGATACATGTTTTTAACCGTTGATACGTTGTAAAATTAAATGCCTTACATTGTACAAATCACCGGTAATCAATTCCAACAAAAAAAAAATAACACAAAAGTAGAACCAAATATCCAATATACACACACACACACAACAAAACACCTACACACAGACAATGAATGGCACCAAAGTCAGTGAAAAGTGTGTTAGAGTATGGCCTAAGGCCAAAGCGAATATAGAAGGGGAAAGAAAAGTAATAAAAACGCCTGTAAATTAGACTGGTTCACTGTTATATGGACAAATCCTAAACGTTGCATACTAGTAAATACTTAAAAAACTATGGAATTTAATATAACTCGTATCATTTGCAATTGTCATTAATTATTAAAAATTATATAATCGTCCGGATCATCAAAAGTTTCTACATTTCTTAGAAGATATTTACAATAAATGTATGTCAATGTTAGCCAATTTTAGAGAGAATAAATTGGATTAGATAGCATTAAAATATGTTCTCCTAATTTTGTCTTATTTATAAAAAAATAATGTAATTATTTTTGTTCTACTATAAAATTTGTGCAATTTGTGCACATAATTTGAATCACCCTACTTTATGTGTGTGTAAGAGTAAAATAAGTCTAAAAAAAGAAGCATTTTATTAAATAAAATGATTGTACGTGCCTTTGCCTACGCCTTGATAATATTCCACTTTTTGCCGGTTTCAGAAACGTTAAAAAGAAACAATAATGTTTTCGCTTATAATGGAAACATCATTGAATTTGTCAATAAATGACTAACAATATAGAACAAGCCAAGAGCCATTCAGTGCTTGAGTACGAATATATTTAGCAACACATGTATGTAAACCAACATCCCCAGTCAGTCAAACATCCAGCTATTGATTCATTTGTGCCTTTCATCGTTGGTTCACAAATCGAACGCATTCTAGTTTAATTTAAATTTAAATTTAGCCAAAAATACTTTATCTCAAATTGTTAAAAGCAAAAGTACATATTTTACAAAATATGTAAATATATTTAAAAATATATCTTGATCCAAATTAAGTTTAACAATAATTTTTATTAAAAAGATATCGTGACCACCACAAGAATAGTTTCTATATTTCTACCAAACAAAGTGTGTTTTTAAACCATAGTGGGACAAACTTTAAATCAGCAAACAGCAACATTACGAACATTTGTTGCTGTTTCGTTTATTTTTTTTTTATAATCTCTTTTCAGTTTGTAGTCAAATGTTACCTCACATTATGATGCCCTTAAGTATGCTGTAGATTTTTGTTCAGTTTTTTCATTCAATGTTTCAACGGGAATTCTACTGAGATTGTGGTGTTGCTTGAAAGTGTAAATTATGTGTACGTGTGTACATACTCGCATATAGATTTATGTATATGTATATGTATTGGAGAAAGACTCATTGATTTTCCTTAACGCTGCTGTTTAACTCGAAGAGTTTGATTTGAGTAGCAATGTAGTAGTAAAATAAGGAATTTATTTTTAAAATTAGGCAATTTTCTTGCACGAATTGCAAAATTGATAGATTAAATCTTATTATGAATACAATGAGGTGTAGGCGATTAGGGGACTGTATTTCCCTTTAACAGCTACTTATGATTTCTTTTCCGCAATATTTTAATGAAGAAAATAAACATTTAATAATATATGAAATATTAAAGTGCAATATTAAATGTTTAACTTTAAAGTTATAATTTTTGATGATTGTAACTCATTGTTTTATTTTCCTGCTGATGCTTACCGATGGCAGGCGAAATATTGGAAAATAAATAAATAAGATAATTGATTATAACACAGACCGCGACGCGAGCCTGATTATTTACCTAATTTATTAAAAACTACTTTTCAATTTTCAATTTCTTAACATTTAATAAAAAATCCTTAAGAAAAATTGCATTGAATCAATGCTGCATTATTTACTAATCTAAAAACATTTAATAAACTTTAACAGTTTTATTTCGAGGAACAGTTTTAGAAATTAATATATAGGACCAATAACACAACATATTTTCAATTCAAACCTTAATAATTCACCTTTGATCAATCAATAAAGAGTTTTGCAAATCTTTTTGACTCGGTCTGGACCTCTTATTCATTAGATGAACTTGTTATACAAAGTTTGTGTTAGGTCCATGTTTAACCTTTCTAAGAATTTGAAAAGTCACCATCATGATCTTAATTTATAAGACTTTATTTCCTGCAACTCATTGTCACATATTTATACAATGTTAAAAGTGAGATATTTTCAACTTTCACCCTTTCCACTGTACGATGGCAGCATAATAAATTAGTTTGACACGCTTTTCATATGATTGTGCATAAAACAGATTTTGACTTATTCAGTTCCTGAATCCAGGCTAAAGATTTTTAACATGCATGTACATATTTATTTACGTATATACGAGTACATACTTATTAATGTGTATGTGTGTATGTATGTACCTATACATTGAACAAGTATGCTACACGGAATGTATAGATAGATGTACAGTAGGATGGTCCCAACAACAAATACAAAAGAGTTGGTTACTGTTAGATATCATTTCTAAGCATTATTGTACTTTTAAAAAGCTAATTGTTTAAAGGAACATTTTTTCTAAATTAAAGCATAAAATTTATTGTAAATTCATTGATATGTTTCTAACATTTCAATTAGTGAAATGGTATGAAATTGTATTTTCATTTTCAGCTCATCAACGGCTAATAAAGTCGACATTTTTTGCCTCATATAAACGCGGTCCTTCTAATGTGTATACAACGTATATACGTGATGTGTAGTTTGAAAGAATGAGTTTTTTTGTACGCAGCATAAAGTAGAACTCATCATGAAGCACAATTTCATTTACTCTTGAAGTCAAAAAATGATTTGTTGACAAAGATTTTCTTTTTTAATAAATTCTTTCTAGAATATTATGAAAAAGATTTCATTCCCTGAACTGTTCTGACAGATTATTCAGTGATATACTTCAGCACCCTCCACTCTCCACCCTCCACCAAACATGCTGAATGAAAAGTTGGCATGTAAAATATTAAATTAAATAAATTGATAATATCAAAAATTTAAATAACTTCTTGGAATTATTTATCATCGAGATTATTTCAAACTGACTTTTTTAGAAACATACATGCACCAACTTTGCGTGTGATTTATAACGCACAATCAACAAAACATGTTGCATTTTTCATATAAGAATTATAAGGAAATATAACAGCTGTTGCATGTTAAAATTTATCAAACTGTTGACAATCTATATATATAAAATTAAGTGGCAAAACTTCCTGTTCGCATACTCCTCCTAGACGGTTTGCCCGATTTCAATGAAATTTTCAGGGGTGATTGGGGTCTGTGTGGAGGGTGCACATAAGAAATTTAATGTGTATATCTCTGCGCGTTTTGCGAGGGGGTAGCGAAGCACACCGGGTTTAGCTAGTATGTTCATAAAAAGAAAAAAAAAATACAACATATATTTAATTCAAATTAGGAGCAATGTTGGTAAGAAAGAAACAAGCGGCTCAATAGAAAATGTTTGTACGTTTGTACTAATTCAGCGACAGACGTGTGGCGAGTATTCACAATTTTTTTGTTTTGCTAATATTTCTTTAAAGTATAAAGCAAAGATCTATGAGAGTTATGAGAGCTTTGGGATCTTTAACCAATATTTCGATGAGCTACAAACGGAATGAATACCTGTCTACTTCACTTACCAATGTTGGAGTGTGTTTATACAAAAAGTCATAAAAACGGTCAGCTATTCTGGTGAAACACTTACTAAATAAATATTTGGGCAAGAAGCAGCAAAAGTGTTTCGTTTCGTTAAAAAAAAAAGTTTAGTTTTTTGCGCTGAACAGATGTTTGCAAATACTATTGTACTGTATTTCTCATTTTTATACTTTTTTGTTTATCTCTATTAAAAGGTACAAAAGCACTTAACAAAATGAGAAATAAAGTTTAGTTAAGGAATATATTTTTAGTGGAAATTTATTTACGTTAACAACATTAGTCGTTGCGAAAACAAAAAAGAGCAAAATATAAACATTTAACAACGAATTTGCTGTACACTTCATTCAATGTATCATATTTGTTCGTTAAAATGTTTGAGACAATTAGCAAGCCGCACAGCTGCCCCTCACTTTCGAATTCTATGGTTTCAATTCTTCTTTGTATGCCTGTAATTTAAAAACTTTAATTTGTTATACAAAATATTAACATGAAACGAATGAGAAATGTCACTACTACATGAACATAATTTGAGAGTAGGGCATTTGAAATAAACTGCAATAAAGTATGGTTCAGATGAGAATGCTGTACGTACGCCGTAAAAATAATTTACACGAAAAACGTTATAAAATTTAATTACCCCAAAATGTTAATGCAAAAGTATAATTGCTTTACAAAACTACAATTGCAAAAATTCGTAACTCTGTTTATAGTTGTATTCATTCCGCAAAGGCCACGGGCACTGCAATGGCACCACCATCACACAGAATATTTGTGCTTACTTACATACGCTGCACATACATACATCTATACTATGATGATAGTAACAACAGTATCCTTTTTTATTTCTCCTTGGAAAATAAATTGAAATGTGAAATTTATTCCATCATACGTTCATACTTTGTATTTAAAGTAATGTGTGTGGTTTAATTTTAAATTTATTCATTCTTAAAAACCAATTTTTAATCCAAAGACCAGGGATTCTAAAAGAGCAAATTGCCAACTGCACTTTTTATTTTTATATTTTATATTATATTTATTCATTATTACATTTCGTCGTTGTATTTTCCTCTTAAGTTCGATCACTTTGTAGAGTAGTTCTTAGTGACTAGCAAATTTAACATGAACAGCATAATTGTTATTAAGAACTGCATAAAGATCTATGTTCAATGCAATGTTATGCCCTCTGTATCACTAATATGTCGCAAAGATATATTTCATTTTAAATATGTTTATTAAAAAACTTAAGAAGAATATGTATCTAGTGTATATTACTCAAACTTAATGGTAAGTGCATCCCCAATTTTATCATTATTAAGCAAAGCTACCATAATTATTATATAACACACTTGGACCATGTTCAAACTGTGGAACAACAAAGGCAACTATGCTTTACATAACTAAATAATTAGTAAGAATAAAATTGTTGATCAATGCCAACTTTCAAATATGTTTATGTACATATATTTTATTTTATTTATTTCTTGACTTAGACTACTTTCAAACTAACTGCATGTATGTATGTATGTATGTCATAGACCAACTATACAAAGTCCAGAGATCAGCCTGCATTGGCATAACTGGCGCACTAAGGACTAGTCCTTCAGAGACACTGAACACTATATTGCACCTTATGCCAATTGATCTTCACATAATGGCCACTTCTGCCTGCAGCGCAGCGGGGATTATTGGCCAGTTGCCTTCAAACGTTCTCCAACCATCTGACTATATTACTCCATACACGGATTTTTTTTTTTATTTTTTATAATTAACAAACTCAAACTGCGAAACTTTTTGGCTTATCTGCCGAAAACACCCAGAGTCTTTGGCAGGAATCAAACCCGCAACCCTCTGACTGATAGTCCGGCAAACTATCGCCTAGTCTATCGGGGTATTCAAGGTCTTAATTCCCTCCAGGAGTGAGTGGAATAGGGGTAATCTCGTGCACAAATACAACACTAGGATATACACAGACGGTTCTAAGATGAGCTGCGGTGTTGGTTCTGGGGTCTTCTGTGACGAACCTGGGATAGACATCTCGTATCGTCTTCCGAATGAGTGTAGTGTTTTCCAGGCGGAAATTTTTGCAATCATGGCAGCTTGTAATACATTACATGATCGTAACATTAGCGGCAATATAGGTATTTTTGTCGACAGTCAGGCGGCACTCCTCTCACTTAATGCCTACACAATTTCATCTTCACTAGTCAGGCAATGTAGGAATTCTCTGTCAAGGCTAGGTCGTCTATCTGACGTTACTTTGGTCTGGGTGCCTGCGCATAGGAACCACTACGGCAATTAACGGGCAGACGAACTAGCCAGAACGGGATCTGCCTTAGATATCTCCGATGTGGTCTCAGTAGCAATTCCACTGGGGACTATCAAAGGTATCATCTTCAGACATTTTCTTACAAAGGCTGAGTATAGATGGCGTAATTTAGACATATGTAGGATAGCCAAGTTGATGTGGCCATCTTTTAACAAGAAACGTACTATGCAACTGATAACCCGGAATAGGAAGGATATATCAAGATTGCTGGCAGTATTAACGGGGCACTGGACGTTAGGCAAGCACGCAAATCGCCTGGGACTCCCATTTAACGACGATTGTCGTAGTTGTAAGGATAGGGAAAAAGAGGAAACGATTTTCCACCTTCTCTGCGAATGCCCAGCCCTGAGTGTCAAGAGACATAAATTCATGGGAAACTATACATTGAACAACCTTGGTAAGTTAGCCGACACGACTGTTTTGTGCACACATATTAGCTACAGTATGTTGTATACGACATTAAATCTGACGAGTGGTGTGGTCTTTTAAAACGGGGTCCCTTCGACTCTACTTAAGTGTTTGCACGTAGTGAACTACCACGTAAACCAACCAATCAATGTATGTATGTACAGAAATGCTCGTATTAGTATTGATGGTTGTTAATAAAATGCACTACACATGTTATTTTGACTTCAAGGTAATTGATAACTTTGTATGTGTATGAATTATTCAATTCTTGGATAAGAAAACATGTTCAAGTAAATGCATAAGCATGCAATAACATCGAAATATTAATAAACAGCATACATTATAGTTATGACCTCCACCTATTATATTTCATAACTGGAATATTTATGCAAATCCGTTTCTCAAAAACAGATTTCTTTTTGGATACAGATAAAAGGATTTTGCAAAAAAGAGAGGAAAAAGAAAAATGCTGAAATAAGTAAAAAAGGCGTTAAAACACTTACTCGGAGTTAAACAGACTAAAGAAATACAAATTAAAATTGAAAAGAAGAGAATATAATTAAACAACGAAAAAAGGATAATGCGATTTGTATATGATGGCTATTGTCATGGAAATACTTTTTATACATTTTTGTTTCATTAGAATGAAGTTTACGTTTTTTTTTTGTCCACCATCGGTACTTCATGTTCATTTCTTTTATTTATTAAGGATTTTACAAACAGAGCCTTTAAATATATCAAAGAATAAATCCTAACAAGAAATACTTCAATAAGTAAACAACAATGTAATACATGTACTACATTCTGTCTGACCAGCTCTATCATTTGGTTGCTCTACCCCAGGTTGAGCAGAAATGGAATAAAAAAGGGAAAACCCGAAAATGAAAATCATGTCTAAGTGGCTTTGAAGTGAGAAAGATACAAATAAATAAATAAAAAAAAACACTTTTTACCACTAACCACAGCAAACAAAAATAAGTAAAAATATTTGTTGGGCAAAGTCCAACACTTTGATACCCTAACACAGCTAATCATTACAAACAAGAATAATAATAACGCATGCTGTAATTCAATTGATAGTTACAATTCTACTCTAATATATATAATGCAATGGTCAGCAGAAGGATCATGCAATTACATGACATGTACTTTCTTTCTGTTTTATAGTTTGACCAGCTTTGTAATTTGATTTTTTGTTTTTTATTTGAAATATTTAGAATTATTTACACAATGATTATTAAGCTCCAGCATATCTGATGATGTTTATGGTCTCGACAGCTGATGTAATGTCATTTGTTCATGTACATATATTGTGCCTTGCACTCGTGTCATTTTTGTTTTGACTTTCACTATTTGACTTACAAAGTGACCACTAAGAAATGTGTATAAATTTCCATAAATAAAATAATACTCGTATATACATACATATGTATATATTTAGAGCTTTTGAAAAATTAAAAAAATTAAAATCTGTAAAATATTTTGCTGTATTAGTTTTCTGCACTCGGTCCACCTTAATATACTTTCAAATCTATGTAGAGCATATAAAAAAGGATTTCTACTGTTGTTGATGTTTTTTGGTGTTTCAATTTTTAATTCAATTTCTTTGTGAAAAACAACAAAATAATAAAGGAAATAATAAAGGAAAAAAACAATAGAATGTTTTCTGCAGAAAAAAAGCAAACTGAATATAAAACAAACTCAAGTGTGAAGTATTTGAAAAATAACATCAAAACAAAGTGTAAATTTGATTTGGATTTGATTAAAACTTCAAAAGAATTTAAAATAAATTAGAAATACACAAAGAAGAGCAAAACATTTTAAAGGGTTCGCATTTCACAACTCTAAGATAATCAAGAAAGAGATTTTTCATATTTGTAAATGATAATTTAAAAGTTTATTTTTTAATATTTAATAATCGTAAATAGTGTTCAACATAAGTATTTTAGTAAATAATTGCTCATTTAAAATAACAAGTCAATGTTTTATATACATATGTATGTAATACATACATATTACCCAATAGACCAAAACCCTTTAGAAAAATATTGTAATAAAGCTTGCGAGCATAAGCCTTAAGCTTTAAAAAAAACTTGAGTAACTATAGAAAAACACTTTTAAATTATTGTAGTATAATCAAAAAGGAACCCTTGTGATAATAGTACTGAAATAATTATTTAATAAGCTTATATTCTCAATTTTTGAAAAAGCTTCTCCAAATAATATTTTATTAAACTAAATAAAGATAAGCTTATGCCTACAATTGTAGAATAAGCTTATTTCAACAATTGTAGAATTTGGTTATTGTAGAATTTGGTTATGGAGCTTTGTCTACCGTCGACAAGTCTTTCTCCTTAAAAAAATAAATTAAAAAACATTTAATGGTATTCATAGTTAAAAAAGGAAAAAGTTACCTCCTGGCCCACGATGTCGAACGATAACGTTCGCTTAGATAAGACTAAAAACACAAACTTTTTATCGTATCTATTTTTTACTCAATCAAGTTTGTTTATTCCACAATCAAGTTTGTGTCTTAAATCTTACCTAAGCGAACGTTATCGTTCGACATCGTGGGCCAGGAGGTAACTTTTTCCAAAAAAAAAAAATCAAAACTTTTTGGATAAACATAACATTTTTACAAATAAAATTTTTTATTTTAAATCAAAATTAACAATGACAAAATATGACAAGCATGTTTAATATATATTTATTGTATACTATTTATTATATACTACTAGCTAAACCCGGTGTGCTTCGCTACCCCCTCGCAAAACGCGCAAAGATATACACATTAAATTTCTTATGTGCACCCTCCACACAGACCCCAATCACCCCTGAAAATTTCATTGAATTCGGGCAAACCGTCTAGGAGGAGTATGCGAACAGGAAGTTTTGTCACTTAATTTTATATATATAGATGTTTAAAAACATATTGTGAAGGATAATAGTTTCTCAAACATGATTAAAAAAACTTTAGTATTATACTTTACTTATTTTTTGGTCTGTTGGGTATGTATGTATGTATATGTGTGTGTGTAGATCTTTTCTAACAATATATAAAAATATATATGTATTTGATTTGAAAACAATGTACATTTGTATATGAATTTAGTTCATCTTCTGTAAACAATTGAATAAAATGAATTTACAGAGAATTTCGTACATATTTAGTATAATAAATGCATATTTAGTAAGTCAACAAACATTAATTTTCTTAACATTTTTGTTGTCACGAACAAAAAGTAAGAAAATTACACTGGATGACAAGGAAGAGGAGGTTCAGATAAATGATACCAGTAGATGGGCAAATAAAAGGACACTCAACAACACTGACCCTCGTCGTTGTCATTTAGCAAATGCCATCAGTTGTAAATGCAAAAGGTTGAAAAGGAATTTGTCTTAATTTAGAATTTTATTACTTTTCCACTCAAACATACTTTTTTACTTACTCCTCAAACACACTCATATACAATTAAACTTAACTGTACGTTTTTCTACGTTTTAAACAACCATTTCCTCTTTCTTTGCTGCAAAAATTGTTGACAACCAAAACAAAAGAGATGAATAAAAAAAATAGATAAATTGATTGGCCTAAGGATATTTTAGACAAGAACGGAATAAAGCCAATACGAGTATAGGAAAAGAAGAAGACGATTGATAATAAAAACCAATTTCAATTTCCAGTATCAATTCAAATAGCTTCAGAAGAAGATAAAGTTATCCTTTTGAAAAACAGACAAAGGCTTTCCAAACGTTATATACATTATGTCCATCTACATAACCTTAGAAACTCTTTATTGTCTATAAAGTAATTGATTAAAAATAATATGATTCGTCAAATCGGAATTGTTGCTCTAAAATAACACAAATTGACTATGAATATCAGTGAAGGTATTACGTACAAAAGAAAATTAAGACAAATGTGCTACAAGATATTTTGACCTAATATTTAGCATGTTTGTTTTTTGTGTTTATTAATGGCAAAAAACAAAAACTAATAAACAAATTAGTTTAACCTACATATTGGTCAAACCTCACATTTCACCGCACAATTTACTGTAATGATGACCGCTACAAATTATAACCACGAATTAAGATGGACATGTTTATTAAACGTTATAATACCGGAGTACAATATCTTTTACCCCAACCACCCAGTATACTATACATACATACATACATTATTTTCAACCAGTACATTTTTTTAATAAATGTCGCGTTGTTGACATTCTAATGCTAGCCAACATATACACACTCGTACTCACATATTCAGGGCCAATTATGTTATTACCTTCAAAATGACCAAATAACACGACATTTTCACACTAGCCAACCAAGCAAATGTCCAAACAAAATTGACAATTTATTAAGTCATGTTTAGTAGCATTCGAATCATGTACAAATACAGTCATAAACACATTCACACGCACACGCACACGCATACACATATATATATATATATATATATGTATATTCATTTCACACATCTAAAGGTTTGTAGATTTAGACTGTTACTTCAACTACGTACCATTTTTTTACATGTATTTGATGTAGCGTTTTAAGTGCAGAAGCCGAGAGAAAAATATAAACGGAAATTAAATTTGTCGTTTCAATATTTCACGTGTTTACTCATATGACGCCGCGGCGTATTGTTATATAATAACTTAACGTGCAACGATAGCAACGATAGAGCCAGTGACAACGAAAACAACATGAATTTTGACCCCAACTAATTGACGCGATGGCACACTATTACTTGTAAATTTTTCCGGTCATTTAGTATGAATTTTGAACATTTAATGTGTGTAAACGTTTATAAACTGCCCCAGTAGCAACTCAAACGGAAAGACGGAAAGACGGACAGACTAAACAGCAAAAGAACAAGCGATTAGTTCTTACATTCATTCTTACCTACACATAAATATTTCACAACTTTATGACACACCAAGATGGTTTTACACCAAAATTAAGGTGGATTTTTCTTCTTTTTTTTTTGGGTTTTGAATTGAAAAACTAAACGTGTTTATGAAAAATTAGCACCATATTAAATTACAAGATTGTCGTTAAGATACGTTAAAGAACATTTGTTTATTTTATCAAGTCATTTTTCATATTTGTTTGTGTTATTTTACGAATATTATTTATTATTATTTTTTATGTTTGGGGTTTGTTGTTTTAATGGAAAAATAACCATTTGGTGAAATTTGAATTTTACACATAAGTATGTATGTATGAATATAGTTAAACTGAAATTGATGTTGATTCATTTAGTTTTGTCTAATAAAATAATAACTTTAGTAAAATATTGCATATTATCCCCATTATTATGTGAATATGTATGTATGTCCCTTAAGAAACAGAAATTATTTTATGTCAAAACAATTTGAAGGACCAAAATTTTAATATGTAAAATTTTATTACGAGTTTATTAATAGTTTTTGTAAAAAGAGTCTTTACGAAAAACCAGTGTAGACTGTCCTAGTTTTACCTCTTTGGTTAAAATGAAATATTTACACTTCTCATGAGCGGACCCGGACATCCGCTAGATAAAAAAATATTCTCTTGGACGGACATTTAGCTTCTTTTTTCCGAATTTTTCATATCATAAAATACAAATAAGCTTGCTAGACTCTTTTAATTTGTTCGCTTTAACAACAGGGCATGGTTTATCATATTTAATCTAACGTTTTTTTTACAATTTACGCTTCTGCTTCGGAGAGTTGACAAGGGGCAGCCCCCTTGTACGGACACATTTCGCCTAATGGATATATAGCAATCTAAACAGATATTAGAAAAAGAAATAATTTTAGAACAAGCTAAACTGTCATTTTTGTTGAAAATATCAAAATCATGGTGTAACTATACAAGGTGAGTTCAGTAGCACAGCTGACTGACTTTGTTTACAATTTACTTATGTCAAAAGTAATACTTTTTCAAGTATTTTTGACAGTACATAGTACATTATTTTACACAAACAAAATCCCTGTTGTTTCTGTATTTGTTGTCGATTTTCACTCACCTTGTGTAATTACACCATGATCGAAATGAATCATTTTAATACAGACACAAATTATATTACTGTCTTAAATGCAAAATGAATAGCATTTGGCATTAAGTGTGAAAGTAGGCATTGACAATTGTATACTTCATTGAAACTTTAACAACTTAATGGAACTGCCCACAATAACAATTTCTAAATTGAAAATACTAAAACATTTATAAATGGATTTGTACTCATTTTTCTTTTTACGTGTACTAATTCTTAGTCCGTTAAAGTGAAAGAATTGTTTTCATTCCTCTTGTCCTGACGCTAAAAGTTAAGCAAACGTACGAAAAACGAGAGAATAAAAAACCTCTACTGATGTGATAAAAATGACCAATGTGTTCTTTACCAATAAATCTTAATTTGAATCTGTGTGTTGGGCAAATAAATCTTTCTTTCGTAATTGTTCTGTTTCCTACCTCTAGGAGTTTTCTTTCTTTTTTTTAGCTAGAGAGCCATTCATATTTTAGTAAAACAATATACAATTTTGTTGTTGATATAATTTTTTATGTCGTTTTTCTTTTATCCAAATGAAAAATCTGCCAAATTTTTAGCCAAATGTTTGACTGGCTTAACCAGAATTCAATTTGAAGAGCCCAACAAACTGCACAACTGCCAATAAAGAACACACAAACAAACATACTCTGAATGAAAATAAAACTTTCTAACAAGACATCCTTGGAACAGTGATTTGCCAGGACTGTGACAAAAACAGCAAATACCAACAGAAGTGATTTATAACTTGAATGATTTGTATTAATGTATTTCAAGTGTCTGAGTGTTAGTATGCATATACATACATATGTATGTAGTTTTACAATATTGAACTTCAAAACAGGGCACATGATTCACTTTGACTCTGTTTAGCTACGATATGACAACAAAAGAATCGTAAATAAGGATTAAAGGTGTGATAAACTTAGTTTTCAGGAATGCAAATATGGTCTTTATTTTAGTCAATTTGCTATATTGAATTGTTTGATTCGTAAACGATTACCTTACTTTTACTTTTTTTCGTGATATTTCGCTCTCAACAAATTTTTACTCCCGGCAAGAAATTTTACTTTCTTACTGCAAATCGCATTTCCAATCAGAAAATGCAGTTTAATAAAAGCTAAACTTATTCATTTATCTATAAATTTGTACCTTAACGAATAAATATTTGGTGTTTTGTTTCTCAACAATTTCAATTCAGAGTTAAGGCACCTTTACACTATGTGTTTTTTACATTGCATATGTCAAATTTTACATAACGGAGTAAAAACATGGAGTTGTGACCTCAAAAACTTTGCTTGTGTAAAATACAAGTAAAGTTTTTACTAGGATCTATATTTATTTATAATGCAGCCCATACACGTTTCAATTCATTCGTCAATTGAGTCTTTCAATTTAATTGATTCTTGATCACACAACTCTTAAATGTCAAATTTATATTTTTTTACAACTACAAAATTAAAAATTAAAAACTTTAATGGCTGAAAAAAAGAAAAATAATTGCATTAATGGTTATGGCAGAATGTCTTAATAATGAAGAAAACGGAACGCCACGAAGAATTTGGTCAAAAGAATGGTTGAAGAACAAGAAATAAAATTCAAATGAAAAATTAATAATGGAACTAAAAACAATAGAGCCGGACGACTTTAAAATTTTCACAAGACTAAATGAAGATGTTTTTCACCAACTTCCAGAAAAATTAATGTCATTTTTTAATTTTTTATTTAACAATTCAGTAAAATCAAAAAAGATTTTAAAAATAAACAACTTTTGACAGCTAATCAAGAGACTCGAACACACACAGTACAATGGAATTGAGAGACTTGTTAGTCAGCTTGAAAAATCAAAATCTTTTGATTTTTCTTCAACCAGCTCGTCAACTGCCGAACTAATCAAATGACAAAGCCATACACGCTTTGATTTGCAAAACAACCGACTCAGTTGCCAATTGAATTGAAACGTGTATGGGCTGCTTATAGTATTTTCAATTTCGGTTAACCGGTTAACCGAAAAACCGGTTTTTGGGCAAATTTACGGTTTTTAGGAAACCGGGTTTTCGCTCCCGGTTAACCGCTTTTTATATCTGTAAAAATCGTAAATTTTTCTTATTTTTTCCGCAAGTTTAGAAGAAAAACTAAACTTGAGGTTAAAATCTATTCAAGACTTGAGTAATAAATGCAAACGTGGTAATCTCAATAACCTTACAGATGACTTCGAATATTTGGAAAAATTTAACAAGAGAACGGAAAAATTAAACATGCTCTTCTTACTATTAATCCGACATCAATTGTCAGTGAAAGAGTCTTCTCGGTATAAACACTAACAAAAACCAAATTAAAAAACAGATTGTCTCCTAAACATTTGGATTGTGTTTTGTTTTTAAAATATTACTTTGAAAAAATTTCATAAAATTCACATTTATTTACCCCCTTATTCATAAAAACTTATAAACTATACAAAATTTGCTTTATAAACTTCTTATATAGTCTTTATAAATTTCTTTTAGTCACTATTTTTTTTCTTACCACAAAGTACAAATTTTGCGTAACAAATGCTATTTTTGAAGTTATTTTTGTTGTTTTTTAAATTAAAATTAATTGTTTTTTACGTTTAATTTATTTTGTTATTTAATGGGAGGTTAACCGATTAACCGGTTTTTTCGAGTTCGGGTAACCGAAAAACCGGTTTTCAAAAAAGTCGGTTTTTTGAAAACACTAGCTGCTTAACAATTTTTAATCACAGTATTCTGAAAATTTGTTCAATTTGACTAGATTTAAAATATAATTTATAAAATTGTTTCGATAATAACTATCATTCATATCTTATGTATGACTACTAAAGCTTCCTTAAATAGATATAAATAGAAGAGGGTAACTAAAGCAACTGGAATTCAATATTATGTAATGTAACATGCCTTCTGCTTCCATATTCATTTACATATATTTTTGCTATAAAATTAATATATTTTCCAAAAACTAAACGAATCGCGTTTAAGTTTGATCTTAAGTGTTAAATATGCAAATGAGTTGTTCGTAATGTCTCACATAAACATATAATTATATTTTCCATAGTTTAGTACTCGTAGTAATTTATACACAGATACTTCCTTTTTCATTTCAAGTATGTGTATGTATGTGTGTGCGTACTTGTGTTTAGATTTTGTGAGATAAATAATTTGCCCCTATATTAATAAGCATTAAAAAGTTTTCTGTTTTCTGTATTTTTTCAGATATTTTTACCCATTTCAAAGGATAATTAAACCATCGACAGGGAGAATGCATAATTTAAACTTTTTTTTTTTTTATTTTCTCAACGAGAAGATACAAAAACTTTTTTAATCAAATTTAATTGAGATAATTTTTTGCTCCTCTTCTATATTAGCGCTTTTCTAGTTTAGAAAATAAATTATGTTGTAAAAAGTGGAATAAATATTTGAAAAAAGGATTTTCACCAATATTGATGGTTTTATTTTGCATTCGAAATTAGTTTAAACTTTTTTCTGTTGTTGAAAATCGCGTTCAACTTTGTAAACGCTTGACATGGGATATTTTTAAGGCAGTTAAAATCGATGTGATGTAATTTAATACGAAATAAATATATGACGGCGTTTTACAGCTTAGGTTTAGTATTTCTTAGTATTAATAGACAATTATATGTATACATTAGGGTGGCCCCAAAATAAAATTGCGAATATTCCCGACTAATATGAAAATTTGATTCATTTTAAGACTACGTTTCTCAATTTTTTTTGTCCTGGGGTCAATATTTGGTGAGCTGTATTAAAGGCTATATATGTAAATTTTGTATAATAAAAAACAATTTTTTTTAATTCAAAAATTTTGAAAATTTCAGACAAAATTTTAGGGTTGTTTTAGAATTTAATTAAATAAATAGTTGAAATTTCTTGATTATAAAATTAATAGAATTATAAAATTTACATTTTTTTAATACCCAATACATTAACAAGTTGAGTTAACAGAGATTGTCAGATAGGGAAGAATTAAGGTTTAAAAAAAAAATTAATAAAAATTGAAATAGGTAGAATTTTAAAAAATGGGAGAAACCATTTGGGTTAAATTGCATGATGTTTATAATCAAGAAATTTCAACTATTTATTTAAGTAAATTCTATGAAAAAATAAAAAAGCACTAAAATTTTGTCTGAAATTTACAAATTTTTGGATTTAAAAAAATTGTTTTTTAATTTTTGATAACCCATTGAATGCGTCTCTTAAAGACTTTTCATATGACACCCAATTTACATATAGTTCCTTTGGAAGAAATGTGAAAAAAATCTAAAAACCTCTAAAAAGGACATTTTTATCCTTTGATCCAGCTCACCAAATATTGACCCCAGGACAAAAAAATTGAGAAACGTAGTCTTAAACTGAATCAAATTTTCATATTAGTCGGGAACATCGATACCTTATTTTTTCTCCATACAAACGGGGCCACTCTAATATACATACATAACGGGTTTTCTAATAGCTACTTGACAACTCTGAATTTAAATTGTGAACGCACTATTTCACTGATCATCTAATTGTTGCTTTCTTTTTTTTCAGTAAACTTAACATTTTCGTTATGGTAAAGTACACGAAGGAACAACGTTTGGAAATTATAAAAATGTACTACCGAAATTCGGAGTCGGTGACCGCAACTTTAAGAGCGTTAACTCCAATTTTCGGTCGTAATTCTCGCCCTAGTAGACAAGCAATAACAAGTTTAGTGCAAAAATTTGAGTCTACATATTCATTGTGTGATGCTGTCGTGCCAGTGAGACAACGGCCTGGTCGAAGTTCCGAAAATATCGCTGCCGTTCAGGCGTTGCCGTTGGGCCATATTTTTTCGTCGACAATAACGATCGTCACGTTACTGTGAATGGCGATCGTTATCGCGCAATGATTAGCGATTATTTTTGGCCCGAATTGGAACACATGGACTTGGATGACATGTGGTTTCAACAAGACGGTGCCACAAGCCACACAGCACACGTTACAATCGATTTAAAAAAAGTTGTCAAGTCCTTATTGGAAAACCCTTTACTTCTTCTGAGTATTATTTCTTATTTCTCTTAATCAAAAATAAATACATGCATTAAAATATAATTCAACAAATACATCTACATATAAGTATTTGTTAAAATGATCGCTCATATGTCAAGTACAACAAGTTATTGGTGAATTTTAATTAAGTTACAAGCTAATAATGCTCATACGTACTCTTACGTCTTGTAATTATTGAAAATATATGTATTTTATGTAATTTCACTAAAATAAAACATCACCACTTCACATTTCTTAATGAGATCTGATAATGACTAGTGGCATGTACATGTATGCAGCGTATTATTATAAATACAATGACAGATTGTTAATTTTTGTTATCCCTACATTCCACAATGGTTTTTTTTTTTCGTTTTTTTGGCTTGACTTTTTTTTGTTAAGTATTTTAAAATTTTGTTGGTTTTTAATTGTTAAACACCCTAGTTAGATAAAAACATATTTAACTATAACATGTGGAGCAACACTATTCTGTTTGCGTGCTGTTAAAGTCAGCTGATTATGTACCAGGCGTTTTGTGTGAAATTGGCGGGGAAAATTTTGCAACTTTGATTGTTTGTTCTGGCGAAAGTTTATACAAAAGTGAAAAGGATTAATATAGAAAACGATTGTCCAGGTATTTAAAACTATAGTTTGTGTGGTTTTTATGTGTTTTTGAGCAATTGTACCGTGTTTTGTTTATGTATATTTTTAGAATGAGCTTAAAAAGTGTAGTTGTGTTTCGTGGATCAGTACTTTTGCATGGCAAAGCATTGCAAAAAGTTGTTAATGAGAAGTTATTTACCAAAGTGTGCCGATTAATAAGAAACAAATCTTTTTTGTCCGAATCCACACGTTTTCGAAAAAATCAAATTTTTCTAGTACATTTAAATAACGAGAACATTAAGTCAATAAATGAAAAAGTAAAAGCCTTCGTCAATTATATAAATAAACACTTGCCGAAGTGTAATTTAACTCTGGAAAGATTTAAGGGAAATTACTCAAAATGGCTTGCCAAAAGCATATTCATAGAAATCACTGGTCATTATGCGTTAGCAAATAAATTAAGTCACCCAAAATGTGATTACAAAAGTGCTGGTCCTCGTCTGAAAAGAAAATTAGCCGCGGAACTCTCAGAGGAGAATAACAACTTAGCTCCCTTACTTACTGCCACAATAGGAGATAAATACTGAAATTTAATTTGTATAATTATTTTTTGCTTTTCATCAAATATAATAGAAAATTTAAAAATAATATTTTTATTATCAAAAACCTAGTTGAAATAGTGCACTACATCATATGAAACGTGGTAGGTCATCTTGGGAGCATAAAAAATGTATAACCAGATTTCAATTGAATAGCTTCATAAACAAAAAAGTTGGGGCAAATCGGCCAGATCGGCTATATAGCAGCTATATGAAATAGTGCACCAAATCATATGAAACTTGGTAGGTCATTTTGGAAGCATAAAAAATGTACACAAACAAAATTTCAATTCAATAACTTTAAAATTAGAGTTTATGCCAAAATAAACAAAAAAAACAAACCATAGTGCATTCCATGATCAATAAAACCTCTTATTACATTTGCCATAAAAAATAAAAATAAATATGTAGTACAATCCAAATTAAAATGAATGTTGTTAACAAAAACAAACAAACAAACCGATAACAAAGTTCGTAATTCAACTTTTTATATAATTAAATTATCATATTAACACAATAAACAACAATAACCAAACAAAATATAACAATAATAATAATAAAGAGTTCAATTGTGTATTTGTGCGATGGAAATTTAGCTGCATATTTTGTGAGTACTACGTAATAAAACCATAAGAGTTTTATAGTAATTTCAATCAAAATAACTTTTGTTATTTATCATCCTTTTCAGCATCAATGTTCGAGTATGTGTAAATGATTTTATTATTTTTTAGTGTTTTCATTGTTTGTATTCTCTCTCGCACTGGTAGTGTTTAATTGTGATAAATTACTTTATAATGCCTTCATTTATGGTGCAGCATGCAACAGAGGACAACATCAATGGCTGCTTTTAACAGAAATGACAAATAATCTGTATGACTGGCTGACAAATTGTCTGACTTACAGACACACAGACAGATTGACTGACAACTCAGCGAAAGAACTGGCGACTGACTCACGCACTGACTATCATACGGTAGTGATTGTCATTATTGCTGCTTTACTCAGTTTGTTTATACGAATTATGGTGGAACTTAATTTATTTTTATTTGTTTTTTTTATTTTTTTTGTTTTTTTTTATTTAAACCAAAGCAAAACAAAGTTACAGATTGGGAAATACTTGCACTTTTAAGAATGGAATTTTATTTTATGTTAATTTAATTATTTTTTTATTTTGCCTTTAATGAGACCGCAATAATAAGAGTTTAAAGTAACCCTGCGGTAAAAATTGCTAGTGCTTCCATTTGCAGGCCTTATAGAAGACCTACTTCACGCTTTGATACTCATTCGACTATGCCTTCTCTCAGAAGGTGTTCTCCAAGGCTTTTCATACATACTCGAAAAAGCATTTCAAAAGAATGTCAACAAATCATGATTTACATAAATATCAAACATGAATGGTTTTGTAATTATTCCTACTATATATCGTCACCACAACAACAAACATTTGTTATACGAGTAATAAACATTAATAATGAAAGCGTCTGTGAATTTTGTATTTTGTGAAAGTTTGTGGTGTAGCATAGAGCAGTTCTTTATATACATGTGAAAATACATGTGATTTTTTAAATAAATTTAAAATTTTTCTTTAAAGCCTTCTGTTGAATTGATAAAGAATATTTTCCTTAATGAAATAATTAATTTAGCAGACCTTTAATTAAACCTTCTATGAGGCATTACATCGCAGACCTTCCAATTGCCCTTCTCAAGAACGCATCTAACCAGTAGCGAGTAGGCAAGGCCTTGATTACCAATGACACACCGTTTTTTCATACATACTTGCCGTTTGTAATGCAGCCTCAAACAAGTATGAATACACTTTTGCGTATACTTTATGCACATTTGTATGTAGTACATACATATGCAGATCATACATACGCACTGAATAAATACAAATTACGTGATTTCGTATGACTGTTTAAATAAGAACCAACACATTTATGCCCTTATTCATGAATCTTACAACAGGTTTATAACAGGTTTATAAAGCAAATTTTGTATGGAAATTTTCTTTATAAACCTGTTGTAAGTTTTTATGAATAAGGGAGTTACTGCCGTATTTATAAAAAATAAAGTAGACTTGAAGTATGCTTTTAGAGAAAATTTTCATACACAATTTTCTTAAAGTACATTTGAAGTCTATTTTACTTTTTTATAAATACGGCAGTTAAACTTTAATTGAATCAAATTTTCTATGAAGAATTGATCTAGATTTTGATATTTAATTATTTTTTTATTTCTTTCCAGTTATTTTAATAACAATTAGTATTTTTATTTGAACTGTTAATTTTTCAATTTTTGATAATTTTTAGTTGGGCTCGAGTTCATAAAATTTAATTTTCATTAAATTATTATTTTTTACTCAAGGTAGGAATTGTTTTTACAACATGAAATCTTATGAAAATTTATTGATAATTTTTCTTGGCTGAGCTGGGGATCGAACCTGGGTTGAATATACATGTCTCAAGAATCACCATCATCTTTCATCTATGTACATTTTTTTAATATAAATGGCAGCTATTACTATATGAATTAATATCATTTTTTTTATTTTTTTATTTCAAAAATATGCCGCAAGCCCATGGGGCCATAATAAGCAGTACTACTAACAATTCAAGAATATTAATTATTTAGATATATAACAATAATTTTAAGTTAGAAGAAAATTTAAAAAAAAAGTCAAGATTAAAATAATAATATTGAAAAGAGTGCCTACTATTTGCACAAAACCTATAAATAATGTATAATTGCAGGAAACTGATTGTTAACCCATGATAAAACATACAAACAAAGCACAATTTAAAAAATAAAGTTTTTCTTTTATTGCAAATAATGGTCCTACTAATAATTTTGCCTGTTATGTACCATGTTTTTTTAGTTAAATCTCATTAATTTTTTCAAGTGTAGATATATACTCGACGTAATATAATAATATTGTCATCAGTAATGCAAAGTTCATGGTGTAACTATACAATGTGAGTGCAGTAGCACAGCTGACTGTTTTCATAAACGCAGTATGCAATGCAACATTCCATTTCATAGAGTTCATAATAGCATTTAGAATATAATTTAAAAACTTTTATCACATAAAATATAAAGATATTGGACTATTAAAGAGAATCTTAAAACAAACATTTTTAAATTATATTTCTAAATGCTATTATGAACTCTATGAAATGAAACAAAGGCTGTTACAATTAATTTACTTATGTCAAAAGTAATATTTTTTCAAGTATTTTTGACAGTAGTACATTATTTTACACAAACAAAATGCCTGTTGTTTCTGTTTCTGTTGTATTTGTTGTCGATTTGCACTCACCTTGTATAGTTGCACCATGGCAAATTTTTTAAAGTTTTTCATAAAAATGTGAAATTTTTTCTTTATATTTTTTTTTTTATAAAAAAATAATAATTAAATTAAGACATTCATATATACAAATTTACAAAGTCATTAATCATTGTCGATTTGTTTATGTAAAACCGATGTGACTCAATTAAAATATTTCTGTTTTTTTCATTGCCTGAATTGTTGCAAGGTCTCAACCTTTTTAAAACATCATCCTAAAACTTTCATGTTGACATCTTAAGGAAACATGCATTTTTACACATTTTACACACAATGCACTCATACAGCAACAACATTTCATTTTAATATTAAGGATAAACAACATAAACAACTTCCTATGAAGTGCAAATTTTCTAAACAAAATAAAATAACAACTAGTAGTATATGACATTTGAAAATAAATAATACCAAATGTAAAATAACAAGCAACACTTTATTTCTTCCTTTTTTTCGAAAATTACAAATCTATACACAATTGTCTCTACACAAACAATAGTAAACTGAAAATGTTGGGCAAAATTAACTTACTTACACCCTCCAGTAAATTTAGATTTTATTAAAAAAAAACAAACAAACTAACAAAAACGACTATGCAAGTGCAGAAGATTCGCTGTTGATTTCGATTAAAAATGTTTTATTACTATGATATGATCCAATATGAACAATTGCATATGACTGCTGTGAATTCATAGCTTGTATAGTAGACTGTAGCAAACACGCTTACCACATTTCTTTCATATTTTTTGAGACTGTTAGAAAAGTATTATTTGCATTATGATAAGTTGTCTTGGTTACCAAAATGACAACATGAAGTAAAAGGTTTTTGTGTGTGTATGATAACGAAATATTCAAACCATAGAAAATAAAATACAAGAATATATTTACGAAGTGTTAGAGAAACAAATCCTCAGGGAATATTCGTTTGTGTTTGTAGGAAATGTAGATTTCAAGTTTTTTTTTTAAATTTCTGTATTCTTTATTATAATCTGAATAAAAACTAGAGAAAATTTAGAAACTTTAACCTGTTTTCATGTCAGTATTTTGTGTTTTTCTTTTTGATTTTTTGCTTTAAAACTTTTCTCAATGAAATCCTGTACATGTACATTTGGAATACTTACTGTTAGATATACTGATAGACTTTGGATGTGAAAAGTGTATGACTGCCAAAGTTCAGAGTAAAATTTACTTGGTTACTGAGGCACACACACACTTTTAGCACACATTAACACATGCCAACATCATAAAAACACACACAACAATCATTGTATCGTATCTAAGGTTTGGTGAATGTTTATGTCATGTTTTTCTTTTACCGGATCTCAAAATACTCGTGCATGCATATGAATCACATACTCACTCTTACCTTTAGCTCAATATGTGAGAACTTTATTCTGTTTTCAGTATGTGTTTGTATCTTGCTGTGTTGCAATCAAACATGTCATTTGTGCACTTTTCCGCAGACTTATTTCTCACATTTTCAAATACTTGCACAAAACAAGAAAACTCTGCAATAATTCCATTGTGTCAGTTTCTTTGTTTGAGTAGCACAGTGCACAGTGGCAAGTCAATGAATTCGAGTTTAGAAATTTTGTCAAATTCGTGGAAGAAGGCAATAATTTCTTATTTTCAGCTTTTTGCCGATACAAAAAGTTTTTAAACTTAAATTACATTTTTATATATTGATATTTTTTAATAAAATTCTGCATTTATATATGCATTTGTATGTAAAATACTTAAATGAAAACAAAATTTTAAATATTTAATAAGGTACCAAAGATTGCCTAAAATGTTGCGAAAAATTCCAAAAATGGATTTTTTTTTTTTTTGATTTTTGGACATATTGTTTATACCGTGGCTCGAAACCATTTGCAAAATAATTAAGAACATATTGAGAACATTTGTCCTAAATTTTAATTTTATATAAAAAAGTAAGAGTGCTATATTCGGCTATGCCGAATCTTATATACCCTTCACCTTCGATAAACACTGTTGATGAGTTTGTTCGTAACAATATTAATACATTTTGTGTGATCAACGCCATCTGTTGATGAGTTTGTTCGTAACAATAATAATACACTTTGTTTTTTGGTGAAATTTTCAGAGGTTGTCTCGGATTTTTGCTCATATCTCCGTTATTTATGGACGGATTTTGCTGGGGACTTCAGAAAATTGATTTCAACAGTCAGACAGACAGACAGACAAACTATGACAGTGGTGTCAATTATGATTGTGTTGGTGCCATTACTCTTGTCTCTTACATTCCCAGCGGAAGAAAACTGCGATTGCGAGGCCTATTACGAGGCCTCATCACAGTTATTATTGATACTACAATAAGTACACCTCGTACAAAAACCACAAGCAATTTGTTTTTTTAAATCATTGTACAATGTTAAAAATAAAAATAAAACAAAATAGAAACAAAGATAATAAATAATAAATATATTATTTCTGTTTAGAGGCGATACTTCTCGCTGAATGAGAGTGTTATGCAGTCAACAATTATATTTTACGCTCGCAAAATAAAAGAGCGTAAGCGTACATGTGAGTTTTGCTTATACAATTGTGTATTACGCTGACATCCTTGTACTATGACGAGTATAATCTTTTAAATCGGATCACAAACAAAGAAATTGGGATCATTTTAAATTTACCACATATGTACCTCTTGTTTCGCCCCTGGTGCATTTCTGAATTCCAGCTCAAAACTTAATCTCCACAATACTTCGTCTCTAGGCGTGTGAAATTTTATTGCAGTCGGACTTGCCATTTATAAATTACAGATTTATTTCCCTTTCTTTCCAAATTCCCCCAATGTGCGGTGTATTAATGTGTGCATTTCATTTCAATCTTTGTTCGTAAGTGAGAGATAAACATTTTTCTTGTTGGCTTTTCAAACACCTCAGTTTTTTGTTTCTCTTTAAAAAAAACTCTTGGTTGATTTTTCCATCTCAAATTGTCAGTAGTTTAAAATCACTTTAGACTTGATATTTCTCAGATAAACAAAGAAACAAACGCATACTGTTGAATTTATATTTCTTTCTTACGTTGGTTTATATTTTCTTTATATTTTTATTCGTTGAAAATATCCAATCAAGTTAATATAAAACATAAAACTCACTTTTGACAAGAGTGTCATAACTCTAAAACATGTTCTTTGAATAATATTTAAATAACTGTAATCCAAGATGTTTTTTCTTTGTTGGAAAATTAAAATCTAAAATAAGTATGTACGAAACAGCGATTTAAGAAAAATTTTTTGGTTTCAAAAAAATTTTTAAAAAATTTTAAAAAATATAAAACATAAAAATTACTAAAATTATGACAGAATAGCTCTTAATGTATGCTATACAAATCGTAATCGAAATAAATTCACCTGCTAACATTTAATACGGAAAAATTATTACAAATTCTTTCATTGACTTTCTGTTTTTGATATTGATTGCATTTTCATGTTTAAAAAATGCCAATAGCTAGCAACTCAACCACTTTATGAGAAATAAAATAAATTTTTATAACCCTAAAGTCATGCTACAAATCCCTATTTATTTGATAAACACTTGCATGTTTCTGCGATATAAATAAAATAAAACAGAGAAGAAAACAACTAAACGAAAAACCATCATAGTAACTTGCAATCATAACTTTTATGATGCCAAAATAATATATGACGATACCGGTTGCAATGGCCATCGCAAAAAATACCATCTACCAAACAAATTACATGAACCGATAACAAACAAACAGCTCGAGATCGAAGGAATTTTTGTAAAGTATGAAATAAAAAATCAATGAAGCGCAAAAATACTGTAGTGAAATGTTTCGTTTTTGTTGTTGTTCGTATGTATGTACGAGGTCTGATCGAAAAATAACCGTTGTTTATGTTTGATGTTGAGTAGATAAAAGAGATAAAAGCGCGTTTCAGATGTGTTTCGAGGATCGGAAAAAACACTGGCATAAGTATGTTATATCTGAGGGGTATTACTTTGAAGGGGACAAGATAGTTATTGATGAATAAATAAATAAATACTTTTTGAAAAAAATATAAAATAACGGTTATTTGTTGATCAAACCTCGTACATATGTACAACACTTTTTTCAAGAATAAAAATAAAACATTTGGCGCGCTGCGGCGTTTGTTACTCGTATTTCAAGTAATAGAAAACATTAACAATAGCACTTGTATTCGAGGTGAATTCAATAAAATTTACAATAAAATATATAGATTTCTCTCGAACAGAATGTAGTCGAGTGAAATCTAAAACTATATAAAACTAAACTATTGAAGAGACAGAAAATAAAACTATTGTACAACCATTTCAACATTTAATATAACGTTTGCTTTTGACATACATACATATGTACATTACCTAATGGAAGTGGGTGTCTACATAAGTCGGAACAAATTTACTCTATTATATGAACGTACATATATTGATAATAGAACTAATGGAGTTTATTCTTTCAAGTACAGTGAAAATAATAATTATCTATCAATTAGCCATACTAATTAACCGAATAACACTTTATCTATCCGTAACTTTAGCTATCCGCAGTGTTTTTATTTCATCGATTTTCTGATAAATATTACATGTGTATGTAAGTGTGTGTGCACTATTAAATGTGTATGTGTGCATGTAATCCCTGCAAATAACGCGACTAGTCCATGCATGCATGTAAAGGCTACACCAAAGAGGAGTAGGAGTACTCCAAAACTACTCCAAATATATGAAAAAGAGCTGGTCGATTTAACATTGCGATGTCCTAGGATTGGATCATATAACCCATCGGAGTAGTGCCAAAACTACTCCCTGTTTTCACTCCATGGAGTACTCACGAGTTTATTCTTAGCACCTAGAATAAAATATCAAAGGCAACAACAACTTAATATGCAATCGTGTTAACACGAAACCATGTCGTTTAACTACAAACTCTTGTTTAACTATGACATGGTCCATGACTGCATTACATTGGACCATGTTGTAAGTAGTCTATTCCATCTAAAATGGATCACTATTAAACTACACTACAGGAGTGTGTTTAGAGAATAGCTTTAGCTATTCATATATTAAAACTTACTAAACTTTCATTTGACAACTTTTTTTAAATCCTACAAACAGTGCCACCCTAGTGTATGCGAACATTATAAATTATACTTTATGGACAAATTTTAAAAGTAACAAACATGTCTGCATTATTTATCATTTGAACCCGTTTCTCTCTTCATTCTAAAATAATGTATTTTTGCGGTGGACTTTCTTCAGTTTTATAATGCTTTTTTTTCGAATAAAACGACCGTTTAACCTATTTTAAAAAAATATATGTATGTACATACGAGTATATTTGCATATGTACACATGTCTGTATTCTCGTGCGTATTTTTATGATGAGATACAAAGGAATCCAAAAAGATACATTCATAGAAAACTTTGTATATGCTTATGAATGTGTATATTTGATTAGCTGAAAGAAAAATAGTAGTAATCTCATCTTTTGACTTCAAACTCCAGCAAAATCTCATTTATTTAAGTTTTATCTTTTTCTTTCCCATCCATTCGTGCACATATGTATGTACATACGAGTACATACTATCAGCAATTTTAAGATTCGTTCATTTATTTATTTCCCACGTGTTATGCAAATAAATAAAGAAGAAAAAACATAAAAAACACATTGGAATAAAAAAGTAGCCAGTGAAAAATGTTAAACCAGAAATAATTCTCTACATATTTCTCAAGATTTCAAAAAAAAAAAAACTGAATTCATAGATAAGAATGCAGTTTTATGTGTAAATGACGGCACAGTGTCCCAAATTATTCAACAAATAAAGAATATTTTTGGATAGAAAAAATATGTATATCCATTCCTTTTTCATATCGTCCCCTAACAGCGAAAATATCTTATGTTTAATAAAAATCCATAATTGGCAATGTTTTATATAATCTGTTGAAATTTCATAGATGTATCAATTCAAACATGCAAACAGTCGTAATTAAACATAGAGAGTAGTGAAAAGTATAAAATGATTTGAATTTATTTTATACGAGTAAATAAGTTAAAGTTTTCAGAATGAATGATCCGAATAAACTGTTTTTGTTATCACTACACACATACTCGTACATATATTGCACCACACAGTAATAGGTCGTAATTTTGGCATTAGACCTAATTAATGTGTATGTAGTTATGTTAAGAGAAATTTAATTTGTTTTTTTAGCAAACAAACATAAAAAATATTATTAAATTTTAAAACATGCGATTTTTTTCACTACTTAAAAAAGTAACTGGTTTTCAAGACGTTTAAAAAAATTGTATAGTTGCAATATATAGAAATGATGAGAGGCAGATACCTGTTAAATTCTTTGCATAAAACCGATAAGTAAACTTATTGACTTGTATGTGTACGAGTATATATTTCTTC
This sequence comes from Bellardia pandia, assembly GCA_916048285.2. Classification (NCBI taxonomy): domain Eukaryota; kingdom Metazoa; phylum Arthropoda; class Insecta; order Diptera; family Calliphoridae; genus Bellardia; species Bellardia pandia. The sequence continues at coordinate 142,377,454 of OU696529.1, read as the reverse complement.
AGTTCAGGGGCGATGTACATAGTAGGGGAGAGGGGGACACCTTAGAACACTTTTTGCTGCCAATCCACATATAAATTTATATTTTTGAATTATTGACTTTTTACATAATTTAACTAAACTATATATGAAAATAAACTTTAGCTTACGTATACAAGTAACTTATTTTTAGTTCGATTTATATTTTTTTTTATTTTTTAATGGATGAAGTCATTGTATTCAAATGTGCCCCCCATACGGGGCAGCTTTGAACTAGGCTGGGGCAGTTTTGAACGGCAATTTTTTCTTGTAGCGCTTATGTCCAAAAATAACATAAACAGTTATATATTTTATATATATAATAAATTCGATTTATTTATTAAGAAAAACATAAGCATTAACAATTAAAAAACAAAAAAAAATTCAGATCAAAAATAAGTTTTATATTATTAAGACGGAAAAGGCTTTGCGATTTCAGGTGACATTACATTTTCCTTTAAAGCATCATGATCAGCATTGGATTCGTCATTTTCAGAAAATAAGAGAGAATTAACAATGTTTGGTACTTCGGTTGATAAATTAACATGTTCAAAGGTGCCCCCTTTTTCTTTGTTCAAACCTGAACTGTTTTGCCATTTCACGGAAATTTATAATAAATATTTTTTCTTTTACATAAATATCAAATAACTTAACTTAATTTCGTTTGAAATGAATTTTGGATTGCAATAAATTTCTTTCACGAAAGAAAACGATCACTGAAAAAAAAAAAATAAAAAATTTACAATGTCACTGCGAAAACTTGTTCACCCAACTACATTCGGTCGACGACTGAAAAAACTAGCAAAAGTTGTTAACGTTGCTAGAAAACAAGGTTGCCATGTGAAAAACTCGGTTAAGGGTCGGAAAAAATATTAAAAATGTTATCAACATAGTTCAAAGGTGCCCCGGGTATAAACGTGCCCCCCTCTCCCCTAATGGTTAAATTGATTTTACAATAAATGGAGGAACTCTGGATGTCGTGCCATACCTCACATACTAGTATGAAGAATGTATGCTTTGTATCATTCTTTTTTGGATTTAATTTTGCTTTATTTTGATTTTCTTAAGTGCACAAAAATTTAATCGTCATACATATTTGTCTGTTTCATTGCAAACACTCAAGTCTAGTCTTTTAACAATTCATGTTGAAAATTGAAATCACCGATATCCGGCCATATTGTTTAACCAGCTTCAAACTGACTGTTTTTATTTTTTTTTTTTGTTTTTTATGTTGCTGTAGCTTAGTTCAATCCGTTTATGGTTTAACTCTAATATCCTGCATTGAGGGGTTTATTTTCTGTGATATCTGTACGAACAGCTTGTTGTACATATGTATGTCTGGATGTGTATCTGTGTGTGTGTGTGTGTGTGTGTATGTATGAGTCTATTGGTTTTACGAAATTCAAGTAGGTTTTACTTCTTTTCGCCTGTCTGTCTGTATGCTGTTGCATGTCCGTCTGCTGGCTTACATTTGGACTGTCTATATTTACAGTGTTTGTTGGTGGTAAAGCTTGTTAACACACTTGTTGGCAATTGATTTAAAACTTACAAACACACTCAGGATGTTGGTGTGTGTTAAACATATAATTTTAGAAAAGTATGTAAATATGTACTTGTGCAACATTATATGTACGTATTTACATTAGAAATGGTTTTACAAAATTCAAAAAATATCTAGTGTTTGAAGGCGAAGAACAAAACCAAGAATTTTTAAGAGCAGGTCTAATGTGTAAATCAATATTTTAAATACAAAAATGCATTTTTTTCATATTACAATTACATACGCATACGTAGGTACATACATATGTACATACATACATATATGAATGAAATAAAGGGCGATATAATAAATATTCTTGACAAATATCGTCTGTAGTAAGGTAACTGATTGACACCAACGAAGCTATAATTTTAGTAATTTACTACAATATGTTAAGTAAGTAAGATTTTGTTAATTTAAATTGTAGTCATTTTTAATTTATTGTTTTATTTTTCATTTATATTCTAAAAACGAAAAAATGCGACAAAGTTTATTTTGGTTTTTATTGTCAGAAATTTCCTTTTTTGAATTATACTCGTATTGTGTCAAACCCATATGTTGGGTTGATTATTAACATTAACTCGTACTCATACTCATACCCATAGTCGTACTCGTACTTTGTTTGTGACACTTAATTTCTTAACAATTTTGGGATTTGTTGCTATACTCGTACTGTGGCGTTTGTATTTTTGTTTTATTTATTGCAAACGTGACTTTATGATTAACTGTATAGAAAGAAGTAAATATAAAAATGTGTTTTTATGAAACTTGTGTTAGTGACATAGAAGTGATATTAAACGTTTAACATTAAGGTAGTGCGTATTTTAATTCTAAGCTTATGAATAAGACTAGTTAATTTTTCATTTACGCAAATAATACTTAATATTATTAGTGACAAAAATTGTAATTTGAAATATTAAAAAATATTTTTTTTTTCTCAAAATTTGGATAAATAAGATCAGAAGACACGATAACAAGTATTAGTTTAACTGTCACTTTGATTACCAAAAATGTAGCTCATAATTATATGGAAATTTGGAATTTTATGGTTAATAACTTTAGCTTTAGGAGTCAGTATTACCCTAATCTAATTGATAAATTATTTGAGCCTTTAAACTCATTCCATCCATTCTATGCTATTCACTGTTGTTATTATTAGTAGACACAAGTAGGAGATTACGACAAAAAAAACCTTACGCGCAAATTAAAAAAAGACAGATATTAACAAGTTTTACAATCGTTTACCGTTATAGATTTTTCTAATTACATCGTTTTTAATAGAACATGTGACATATACATATGTACAATAGTTAAAATTAAATGTTATTATGTGCAATTTGTTAATTTTGTATAATGCGGATATAGCCATCAACAACGGGATTCAATGGAAGTTGTATTTGTTGTTTATAATAAAATAACAAAAGCTTAAAAAGTAATAAAACCAACACTAAGAAAATAACAATTATGTGACTGTTATACTGTGTATGTATACTGTTTAGTTTATATCTGTATGCCAACATTTAAGTACCATGTAGCATTTGGAACTAGCAAGGATTTATAGTGTGTCAATTGACACCCTCTTCACATCCATTCCCAAGTCATTCGCAGTCGCTTGGTGACATGTACTAAAAAATGCATATTTGTAACAATTGCTACCTTTAAAACAACAGGGCTTGTGTTTATATGTACGAGTATAGTTATAGTATGTGGATGTTAATTATTTACTGCCTCATTCATAAAATTCATGTATACATACATACAGTGTATCACAAAACTATTTGAGGAGGTATTTGTTTTTATTCATAAATAAAATTGTAAAAAAAAACAAGTAAAGAAATATTAAGATATTTGTTCAATTCACAAGTGATGTTGTAGTGTCGTAGGAGTTGTATGTCGTCTGAATTTACAATAGTTTTACAATAGTTGTAGGTAATTTCTATAAAAATATTTTGTACCTACGACATTTTTACATACATATGTTTCTCAAATGTTTTATAAAAGTTTAAGTGTTGCCAAAAGTCAAAATATGTATCTCAAAATAGAAATTACTCATTTTAGTTAAAAAAAAATAACCAAATGGTAACATTGAAATCATTAATAGATTGACAAATTTAAATTTTATAAAATATTCATATACGTATGTAAAATTTTTTACTTCTATTACTTCCGCATGTGAGAGCTTACTTTCTATCTCCATTATACGGCCTTCAATAAAACCTAACCTTTCCCGTGCTGCATGATACTCTACGTTTTCAGACAAATCACCTTGATCACGAGCATCAGCAATAGCCTGTATCTGAAAGTTGTTATTTTAACTCATAATCGTGACGGACAGCAAGTTATCAGATGTTACAGTATTTCTGATCGTCCTAATAGTGATGGGTTAAGGTTCAGTACAAGGGAGAGAAATGCTCTAGTGCAAGAGATTAGACGGCAAAATCCGAATTTAAGGGCAGAAGACCTAAATTTTGAGCAATATAAAGTATGCATGCATGGAAAGGGTAATTGACACATAAATTAAATGATGATATCATTAAAAATATTGATAAATTAAAAGGTAAGTATAGTGAACAAGTACCTGAAGACGTAATCAAAAATGATGAATATATTCAATTCATTGGATATAAAAACAATTTATATGAGTTTAGTGATGAGGATAAAGGAAGAGTAATTGCATTTTCAGATGACTTTTGCAAAGATGATCAAAAGCATAGCTCCGGCTTTACAGGTGGGCAGGTTCTGCTTTTAGTTTTAAGGGCTTGCAATGATGGAGACAAAGAAGCCGTTAAGAGTAAAAAGAATGCATTGATTTCTAATTTAATTGATAGCCAAACTTTCTCTAGAAAAAAAGCGAATTCCTAACACTTGCTTCACCGGTATTATCTATAGAATGTTAAGCACGCTAGAGGGTATTCATCCTGATCCTTGTTGGCTTTGGCTGTGAAGATATTTGTGTTAAACCTGACGAAAGGAAAAGAATTAAACATTTCCGATAAAAAATGTTATTGTATATCTCTACGAAGGGGCTCAGGTCCGAGCATTATGAAGGTGTTGGCAAATTGTCGGTGCTATACAAAAGCTACATTTTAACATTGAAAGCTGTGTTTTTCCAGTCAGTATAATGTTAAAATAACAATATTTCTTTGAACATACTGCAGATAAGATTTTCTTTCTGAGTTGGCAAATATCCATGGAAGGGGCAAATATCAATTACATAAATCAATAATTACTATGCCACTTTACTTCATTTGGCTTCCACTAGACCCTACGTCACCCGTTTTATTTACATTTGTTTTCATCATACAATAACATATTACGGACAACAACATTTTTATTTTTATGGATTTTAGCGAATGATAACCTCTTTAATCCGTTAATTTCCCAAATAAATGGCAGACGATCGCGAAATTATTACTATTTGGAAAATCAAAATTATTCTACAAGTGAGTTGGCCCTTTAGTTTTGTGATACACTGTATATACATATTTGCCCTGTTATATTGATGCCAACAACAATCAAAACGATTTATGGCCCATACGTCGCAAAATAAGATGGGTTCGGTAGTCTGAAACTGTTCCTTAATTTTTTGTTTTTCTTTGTTGTATTTTTTGGTATTGAGAATCTATCGATTAGATGAGCATGTACATCTGTTACGTGCCTTGCCACATTATGGGCATTTTTAATTAACTTGGCCCGAGCACGCAAAGTGCATTAATTTAATCGTTTCTATGGAAGTGTGTGTATGTGAGAAAGAGCGAGTACGTACACATGTGTGTGTGTGTGTGTGTGTGTGTGTGAATAAATAAATAAATGTGTGGCCAACATAATGGGTGGTTTGGTATTTAACTCCATTCCATAGAATATGAATGTGGTAGGTATGTATATGAATGAATGTTGGTAATTAAATTTCATAAATTAATTTTCGAAATAATATAAAAAAGCAAATTTGATTCAACCAACAAAAGAATAACAGATATTATGGGAACAATAAAATAGTGACATTATTATAACAACGGAGCATATGTATATTTATGCTATTTTTTTAATATGCATGATTAATAAATCATTTGGAAACAACAATAATAGCTTAGAGATTTAAACAAACGGACGGATACAATATAAAATAACAAATGTGCCACATTAAATAAATATAAAAATAAAAGTTTCCTTAGTTGATTTGGTAGAACAAATTTTTATAAATAATTGGATTTTAAATGTTTATTGAGGCATAAACAAAACTTTAACACGTTCAACATCAAAACTTACATACTGACCGAATATAGTTCGATTTCATGCTTTATTGAATTTTTTACTGGTCGAATAAAAATTCCTTTTGTTCGCAAAAAACAAAATTATTCTAAATGTAAATATATTGCTTTTAATCGAAAATTGTAATGGATTTGCTTTATAATAGACCCAAAAAATTGTATACATTTACACATGAGTGAAATAAAAGGATTCGATGTTATTGTATTCAACTTTAAATTAAATTAATACAAGCTTTTATTTGCACGACTTTCTCAACATGAAACTTTTTAGTCAACTTCTAAAAAATATTGAATTAATCGTAAAAACCCAAAACCAATTTAGTTATTTATAGAATATTAGACGTATACAGGAGACATTTGTTCCATATTTACTACTTAAACCAACAAAAAATTGCCACAAAACTTCGATTAAAAAAAAATATCTAGAAAGAATTATTTTTTGAGTCCTAATAAACTTTACATGAAATAATTTTTTAGATTGTTTCGATGATATTAAATATATAAATAGTTCTAGGAAGTGTAAGGCCAGATATCAAAATCTTCCATACCAAGAAATTACCACAAACATAAATTTGTTATATTATTGAATAAATCGTAAAGAATTTGGAATTAGGTTTTACAAAACTGAATGGATATTGACTGTTCCCATAAAACTTTCAATATTTTGCTTCATTTATTAAGAAATTACGACTATACAAATAAAGGGTGTCCCAACTAGAACGCAATTTTTAAATTTTAAATAAAACACAGATATTTAAAAAAAATCATGAAACTTTATTATATCGTAAAGTAGACAGAATGAGATTATGTACGGAACAAGACATCGCGCAGATGGCTGCCGCGGCTTTGCTGGCACACACGCGATCTTTTAATGAAATTTTCAATGACCTTTTTGCATAAATGCTGCGGTATTTCATTAATGCAGCGTCCAATTTCCTCTTTTAAGGCTTGAGTCGTCGTCGGCTTATTCGCGAAAACCATCGACTTGCCTTTATTTAAGAAATTTAGAACATTATGTGTTAATAAATAATACGGGCATCCAAAAATATAGTCTAAAAAAAAGTGTTATATGCGCATAAAAATGCACTTAAAAACTACAAATATGCTTCTAAAATATAAATAAATATAAATAGTTTGTTTTTGTTTGAAATTCAAAGTTTTATTAAAATCTATTTAAGTCTCTACATATTAACAGTTTTAGCCTACTTTATAATTCCAATTCTAATAACTTTCTGAAACAGACATGTCTATACGATATATTTTTGGTTGCCCCGCTAACAAGCCACCAGTACTAGACTTAGCATTTGCTTTCCTGTGAACTTTGTGACGACAATTTAAGATAACAATTTGTTCTAGGCAATATTTTTATATATAAACTAGGGAAACCTTTAGCAACGGAAGCATTTTCTTCTTTGGGGATTACCTCGCCCTTAATATATATTTTCATTCACAATTTATAGCAATTATATTGCTAAATTAAAAGAACTTTTATTTAAAGCAAATATCTACATACATAATATGAATTGTGTTTCCAAAATACCATTTTCAAATAAATTTTATTGAATATTTTCGGTTGTTAGAAAGTACTGAATAAAATATATTGCGTGCTCAAATGCTGATTAAACAATATCTTACCAACATTATTATCAATTATTGTACATAATAATAATTCTAATAATAAACAAATTTTTGGGCATTTATGAAGATATTTTATTTTAATTTAATTTTGACAACAAAGAAATGTTTCTGGCAACTCTGACTATTCATAAGAACACTTCAGACAAATTGCCTGTATCTTCTTTCTTGGCAAACTAACTGTTTTGCAATTGAGTTGGCTTTATTACTATTTCCATTAAATGCAATGAATTTTAACACTTGCTGCATATAGTTGAGAGCATCAAGTACGCAAATCAATTTGTTCAACAAAACATCCATCAATAGAAACTCACAACATCCAAGACGAGACTGAATAGATACATTCATACGAGTACACAGTTTGTAAGGACAAACACACAAACATACAGCAACCGAACGTATTACACGTTAACAATTTGTTTCCACTAGTAGAAATAAGTAAAAAGCTACACCATCAATGTACATCCTAATAGACTCTAGACTCTATACATGGTAATTTTTTTTAGGTAAGAATCATAGAAAAGGTTAAGAAGTGGTTAAGTAATCAATTTAAAGAGTATGATGAAATGTAGAAAATAGTTTTGTAAAACATATCAAGTGAATATTTGTTATTAGTATTCATTTAATTTTGTTTACTCATTTATCTACACACATATACTCGTATTGCGAAAAGACTTCTGGCACATTATTTTTTGTGAATTTTTTTGAATTTTCATTGAAAAAAATAGTTAAAATTAGTTTTGATTTTCGTGGAAAAACTAAATAAATTGTTATAGCTTTTCAATCAAAAACAAGTAAGAAAGTAAAGTATGTATAGTCGTTTAAGTCCAGCCATATAATATATACCCTACACTGAGTATATGGATTCGAAATTTTATATAAATCATATATGACGTTTTAAGCGAGAACATTTGTATAATATAATGGACCAATTTCAACAAGTTACAATAGGCTATGGAATGTAACAATTTTTTTGGAATTCTTCAAAATTTTTACTTTTTAAGTTTCAGTCAGCAGGACATCGTTAAATCTTCTGAGTACATCGATAAACTTTAACATCATTAGGGTAAATCTTCTATCTTTCACTGGTGTAAACGGCATATAAAGCAAAACGCAAGTGTAAATCAAACAACTTATTTGTCAAAAAATTAAAGAGACATTCAGGGGTGTCATAGAAACCAATATTGTCAGAATTGGTTTTGAAACCGACAAGAAAAAATGATACTAGAAATATATCTGATTGTTTTGTGAAAAAATATTAGTTGTATTTCAAATCACTGAAGCCTCCAGCCCATAATTCGCAACAAAGCGTGACACGTTGTGGATGCATATTTATTTCGACAACCACATGGAGGTTCTCTGGGCGGCAAAAGCCATCGAGGTGAAAGTGTGCTTCATCACCAGGGCTGCCAGATGAATTTCGAATAAAATCGTCAAAATCCCAATAAAAAAGAAAAGAATCGTCATTTCGAATTTTAAAAATCGTCAGAAAAAAACGGAAAAATAAAAAAGTCACTATTTCTAATAGTATTTTGAAAATTTTGCATGAAAAAGTACGAAAAATTGAATTGACATGTGTGAATGAAATGCCAAGTTCGAAAAAGAATAGAACAAAAATTGGTCAGCTAAAACGGAAGAGTGTGAAATAAGACGTACAATTTAGTTTAAGTTTTAAATAACATTTTGAGTATAGAGTCCAATTCATTCATCATATACACGTACTTATTTTTAAAGATTTCCGTATTTTTTGTTTTATTTAAATTTATTTTGCTGAATATTCTTTCGACGTTTTGTTAAAAATTGTTTCCACTAAAAATTTTAGTTCATGGAATTCAGCATTAAAAATTGCTTTTTATGTTTACAGATAAATAAGTAATTTCTACTATTATTTGAAATTATTATACTTAAACTTAACAATTGTTAATAATAAAGAAAACACTAATATTACTAAGTTTTGTTTTTAAAATATGTCATGTTCTTCTTAATATTCATGATATTATATGAGAAAAATATTTTTTGATAACAAAAACATTAATAAAACAAACAAATGATAGAAAATTTTAATAATTCAGAAATCGTCATTTTCAATGAAAATTCGTCAAATCGTCACTTTTCTATTTTTGAAACAAAAAATCGTCAAAATGTCGATAAATCGCCAGATCTGGCAGCTATGCTCACAATGATTTACAACGATTTATGAAATATACAAAGTGTAATGAGAACGTGTTGTTCGCTCTTTTAGTGCTTTATTTTTACTAATTGTTAATGCCAAACAGTTTTTTTTTTTGGTTGAAAAAACTTACTTCAAACATTACTGCATTTCCCAAAACCCTTATTTTATTTTTTCATCCGAAATCTTACGATGATCTAACTACAGTGAGCAGACCATGATTATTATGAGAAATGTCATCCCTCACTTGAAACAATAATTCTGAAATCTCTTTTAAGATTAATCGCTTTATTGACCATCCACCACAGAAAATATTTCATAATTTATTATTCTTAACATATGATGCATTAAAACCAAAAAATCAACGTATATCCATTTAAAAAAAAATTTAGTCACTTTGCTAATGGAAATTTTTCACTTTAATGAACTTGTTAATTACATATTAGCCAAGTTTAAAATGTCTTAAATCATTTTTTTGTCACAAAAACAGCAAAGTTCTTAAGAGATCTCCCGTGGAAATCATGGTGTGCCTAAACTTAATTGATCCAATGTATGTCCGTTCGTCTGACTGTTGAAAGCTCGAAGGACTAATACCTATATCGTTAAATTTTGATCAACAAATCATTTAATAAATGTGTACTCTGTTATTTTTATTAAAATATTTTCAACAAAATTGTGATATTGTGATAAATAAATTTTAATTAAATACAAAAAAAAAAGTCCTTTTATATGTGATTTAAAGTGCGCCATAATTTTGCAGCAAATTATTAGTAAATAAATTCTTAAAAAATGTTGGAAACAAGAAAAATACAAAATTGAACGACCATTTATTTGGCATTACAAACAAACACATACGAATTTTGTATGTATTCAAACACAGTGTCCTTTATTATTATTTTTTAATTTTCATAGAATTATCCTGCAGACAGTCAGCATATGTGAGTATGTTATAATGTGGTTGGCCATGTGCACATACTTTTTATTTTCATTGTGTCCACATGAAAAAAAAAACAATGAATAAAAGAAGAACTCAGGATGGATATCTGCTCTCTTCTGCAAGTAAAAGCACAAGCATCTACACATGTACTCATACTAGAAACATACAGCAGACTCCTTTTGATCTAGATTAAATATTAAATAAAATATATTAACATAATAGGATTTAGCTATGAGCAAAGATTTTCTATAAGATTCAATACAAAAAAGCTCTTTACACTGTTTATGTATATGAAATTATGATGATAAATCTAGGTTGGACAAAAGGGTTTTAAAATTGTAAAAATCATAGGAGATATACATAAGTAGACCTTCGTATGTAAACCTTATTACTTTGAAGATTATAAATATAGAGGAAACATTAAAAGCTTTTAAAGACACTGTATTTATTGACTCGTTAATAAAGTAAGATTTCGTTAATGCTTTTTAAGAAAATACATTTAGTTTTCACATGTCAGTACGTTTGTACACCAAACGAATATTCATTATAAATAAAATATTTCTTATACTTAGAAATAAATAATACGTACATTATAGATGAATCCATTAAACACAGATCAATACATTTGTATTGTAGTACATTTAACATCGATTTAACCCAGCAAGCCATATGAGTCCGAAAAGAGTCTTTTCTGACACCTTTTTCGGAGCGTTAACGCTCTTTATGAGCCCAAAAAACAATCATAATTGCTCCGAAAACCTTCAGAAAAGAGGGTCATTACATTCGAAAATGGTCCGTCAGAAAGAGCTCTTAGATAATGTCAGAAAAGAGTCTTTTATGAGGGTTTTTTGGGCTCTTAAAGAGCTCTTAGATAATGCCAGAAAAGAGTCTTTTATGAGGTTTTTCTTGAGCTCTGTGTAATCTTGTTTTTAGCATTCTTGTGTGGTACAGCTGTTTTTTTTTTTTTGTTCAAAGCACAAATAACAAGACTACAACGCTTTGGTACACACATAATTAAGTGGAATTTCTTAGTCATACTGAGACTCAGGACAGTAACAAGCAAATTTTTCTTTCGCTCCGAAAATGCCCTTTAGTTGGACTCTTTTCTGACTCCTTTTTTTGGAGCGCTCCAAAAATGCTCTCTTGTTGGACTCTTTTCTGACTCCTTTTTCGGAGCGCTCCTAGAATGGTATGCTGGGAATATTAAAAAACAGACACTGTTACATTTACATAAATACATATATATGTATGTATGTATGTATGTATCTATTTTTGATAAACTTTTACAATTCCTTTTCAAACCTTACATCACCACAATGGAGAGGGTATATTGGCCAAAAATATTAGCCTTACACCCTTCTTAAAGTATACCGATGGACTATCGATAATTAGTCATATCTGCCATATACGAGTACGAGTACTTAAAAATTTGGTATCTAAATCTAAATAATTTGTTTTATTATTATTTGTTCTTTGTTTAAATAATTACAATTCATATTATTTTTGTGCTTGAGCGCCTAAAAGGCATTGTTGAAGCAAGAGTTGGCAAAGCCATAATTCATTTACATATTGAAATTAATAAATAATAATAATAATAATAATTGATTTAAAATTAATAAATAAAAATAAAAAATATCACGTACCAAATTTTATCGAAATATCTTCAAAATTGCGACCTGTACTCTGCGCACAAGCTTTACGGATGGACAACCAGCCAGCCAGCCAGACGGACGGACATCGTTAAATCGACTTAGAAAGTGATTCTGAGCCGATCCGTATACTTTAAGGTGGGAGTTGGACCAATATTTCTGGGCGTTACAAACATATGCACAAATCCAATATACCCTCCCCACTATGGTGGTGTAGGGTATAAATATCTTTTTAAGTAAAGCAAATTCTTCATCTGTCTTCTGTTGAGCTCTTAAATAGCAATTGTCAATATTGCCAAAGTAGATATGTACATCAAAAAGAGCATTTGAGTTTGGCACTCCAAAATCAATTTAATTCTTCCACCTTTGTTCATACAGCTAGATTTACACGATTGAAATTTTCTTCAAAATTGCTCTTCAAAATGCTTCAAACTCCTGTAAACAGCAAAATTTCTTTAATAGTTATTAAATATTATTAATAGTTATTAAATAAATAAATTTTGAAGAATTTTTAAAATTTAAATTTTTGTTGATAACTTTGTAAACACTAGTTTACAAGGTTTCCGGGATTTTTAAAACAAGTCTTGGGATTCGGGATTTGTCAAATCAGGATTTCCAGATTGGCATTCCTAACCCAAACACATTGATAGAAGTTTAACTTTTTCTTGTGGTCTAACAGAAAAAGGATGCCTGTAAATGTGGTTGTTTTCGTAATGGCCGAGTTAATGACGGTCAGTGGAACAGATGCTAAAGAAAATATATTTAGAGAAAGAAACCACATTAAAAACAAAATGGTTTAGAAAACAAAAATTCCAACAAGAAGAGCAACAACTAAAATAACAAGCAACAAATGATAAAAACAATTAAAAGAACTTGTGTTCGTTCTTCTCATACTTAATTTATATTAAAAAAACAAATTCCTACATACATATGTACATATGTATGTACGAGTATGTATGTACATTAGAACTGCCCTTAAAACTTTGTTTGGCTTCGCATTTATCTGCTGCAAAATTTGAGGAGCAAGAGTGAATAAACAACGCAAATTATGCGTTTCTTTATTAAATTATTTTTAACTTGGTTATTTCTACTCGATATTTATGAGTTATGCCATGTTAGAAAGTAAGTTGTTGAATTATAGAACTTATTGCTCTTAAATTGAACAGCATTTAAATCAGTGTTGCCATTTCAGCATTTTCAGTGCTAGATTTAACATTTTGTTTCTCGAAAATGCATTGAAATTTTTAAAAATTATGCTAAATGCTTTTTAGCATAATTTGCTTGATAAAAAAAATTTTTTGCTCGAAAAAATTTTTACTTTTTTACTCCAAAAAATATTTTTGGAGAAGTAAAAAATAAATTTTAATAATATTTCAACTAAATTTCTTTCGGTGTGTTAAGTAAATGAACACGCAAATTTTTGAAAAAACTATAATTTATATTTATAACATTTGAAATAAAAATTGTATTGTTACATTGAAAAAATTTAGCACTTATTTTTCTTCTGTAGAACATTTTAGCACTTAGTTTTTAAAGTTTTAGAATATTTTGAAATTCATTTTCTGGCAACACTGATTTAAATATAGCTCCTAATAGTGCATTTACACTTGTAACTTTCAAACTAGTTTATGATCATAAGCTACTTTCATAAACCATACCGTTTACATCCGCATTTTTGACAGTTAAGTGGTTTATCTTTGACAAGTCATAAAACAGCTGACTTTAATATTAAAAATTTAATAAAAATATGGACGTTGTTATGAAAACGAAAATTTTAAATTTGTGTTTCTCATCCAGGATGAATAAAATTCAATTACAGTTTCTTTTTTTTTAAAGAAAACTTTTTTTATTTTTGAGCAAATGTCAAATGTGTCCAGCGTTGTCAGAAAAATATTGAAAAAACAGAGTTGCATCAGCAGAAACTGGTTGTTTGTAACTAGTTTATCTCAAAAGCTAGTTACAAAACCTGTTTTTGATTTGTATGTTTATCACCATAAACAACTTATAACTAGTTTATGGCGTAGGTGTAAATCAGAGGTCGGCAAAGCGTAAAATGAGGTTGTGTGTGTGAGAAAACTACCCAACAAACATAAACATTATTATATAAATTATACAAAACAACTTAGATAGGAAACATACACTCACAATGTATTTTCCGTAACATATAAGAAATTAGCAACGAGATTGATATACAAACGGAACTTCTAATACTTCAAAAGCTGATTACATGCATGTTACCAAATGCATTATCAATCATAAAATATTTTTCGTAATTTATTATTAATTTGAAATGTTTGTTGGGAAGTATTTCTGAAAAAAATATAAAAGCATCCGCCGCATGTGCACACATTGCTGTCTCAATGACGACTGAATGAAAGAGATTAAGCGTATGTGTGAAATGCTCTCTGCACTATTGTGCTATAGGATGCCGACCTCTGGTGTAAATGCACTATAAAGAGCAAATTAACGAAATCTATTTTAAAGAGCAGGCATAATATGTACATTATGACTTATGACTGTACCTACATTGTAGTAGCATTTAATCCTGCAAAATTTTGAATTAAAAATATCTTAGAACGATTGGAGTCTTAATTCTTTGTGTAAAAATCAATTTCTTACTTTCACTTGAATAAATCTTATTTTAATAAGACAAGCTTTAAAGATGTTTGCTATCACAAACATCGAGTAAGACCAAAGAAACATTTGCTTGAAATGGCGGATATGCATACTACGTCAAATATTTTAAGGATGTCATCGTCGTACCTTGAAATTATTTATTAAAACACGTTTTAGTTAAGAACAGGAAGACTAGAAAAGAATTAATTATAAATTATTATAATTAATGTTTATTTAAAAAGTTTTACGAATTTAAGTATCACAACAATGTGAAAAACACAATTTCATTTATTGAAATTGGTATACAAGTATGTATGTATATATATTTAATGCAAAAAAGCAAATATTTATTTAAGTATGAAAAACAACAGCGAAATATTTTAACTTTTATTCGTGTGAAGATGAGTGTATAAAAAAAAAAACAAGCAACATACAACAGCATCAGGATACAAACAAATAGATCTACTCATATATGTAAATAATATACACAGAAGTTTGTATGTATAAATAAAACAATGCGGTCGTACTTATTCCTGAACTGAACAGATACAAAAGTGTGCAGGGTGTTCCACAAAGCTTGTGAAAAATCGAAAATTCTATTGAGTTTAAAGTGAAATAAATATCTATGTCTTAATTATTATTATTATTATTGCACACATTTCCAACATTTGTATGTATGTAAGTATGTGTGTGAGAGAAAACAAGTATGACATGTGGTTGCTAAACCAATTTATCCCAAATATTATTTGAGAATAACAAAGATATTTATTGTTGTATTATAAGAAATTGTAACTTGACATTCCCAAAAAGTTGTGGCGAATTTATAAGTTTTATTTTCACAGATTATGCGTGGCTGGTGTCATTCTTATTCAGTATTGTTTGACAATTCCCCAAAGAAATCTTCGACGAAAACTTGCGTTCTGTAAGAAATGTTTTTATGCACAATGGCTTTATTGAGAAATCATTTGGTGAGCAGCTAATTTTGCGTACCGGGCCCGTGATCTGATCGCCCAGATCGTGTAATATCACACCTCTACGTCTATACTTTGAGGTTACGTGCAGGCATATTAATCAGTTCTATTTGCGATTTTAAAAAATTCATCCTT
This sequence comes from Bellardia pandia, assembly GCA_916048285.2. Taxonomy (NCBI): domain Eukaryota; kingdom Metazoa; phylum Arthropoda; class Insecta; order Diptera; family Calliphoridae; genus Bellardia; species Bellardia pandia. Next base: position 142,361,518 of record OU696529.1, on the reverse strand, counting down.
ATGTTTTTTTCTCATTATGAAATGCGTTCGCAATAACAAACAATAAACTTTTCAGAGTTTTAAATCTACACGTGTATGTGTATGTGTTTGTGTGGATGTTTATGTTTTTTCCTCCCATGTCTATGAGAATGTTGATGTTGCTGTCCTTGTATAATTTTATTTGTTAAATAAACAATCAATTTAAAATTATTTTTATGCAAATCATATTTAATTAAGTGCATACATACAAATATTTGTGAATGTATTTGTGTATGTATGATTGTGTGTAAATTAAGAGGGTCCAAATAAAATTAGTTAATGTTGCTAACCACAACAAGGCTTTTTCTTCAAATGATTAAAAGCGTTAGACGTTAGTGAGACAACATAAAGTTTTTCACATCTTGTCGACGGCATATAATTAAACATTTTTAATATGTAATAGTTTGCATTGGACTCAAATGGTATTATCTAAAATGTTATGAAAATAACTCGATTAAAATTTTAAATTTAGCGAATGGGAAAACAATTCGATGTGTGGATTACTCTACATGGTTTATATTAAATAACCCCCATATAAAATCATGAAAAAATTCAAATGGAGCTATCCTAATACCAATAATACTCATGGAAATGTGTGTATTTTTGGATGTATGTGTATGTGTGGCTATGAATGAAAACTCACAATCTCTTTATTTATTTATTTTTTATTTTATATGTAAATGTTCACTGAGTCCTTCACATTTAATACACAACAAATAAGAAACCGTCATTCTTTTCACACACATTCACAAAAAATACATTACAGACACTCACACACATGCACTTGTTAAAACATTCATTTACGTTAGTTTGTATGTTAACTTCCCTGCATATAACGCGACTAGTCCATACATGCATGTAAAGACTAGTCCAAAGAGGAGTAGGAGTACTCCAAAACTACTCCAAATATATGGAAAAAAGGTGGTCCATTTAACATTGCGATGTCCTAGGACTGGACCATATAACCCATCGGAGTAGTCTCAAAACTACTCCATGGAGTACTCACGAGGGTTAGTTTTAAACAACAACAACAACTCAATATGCAATCGTGTTAACACGAAACCATGTCGTTTAACTACAAACTCTTGTTTAACTCAAACATGGTCCATGACTGCATTACATTGGAACATGTTGTGAGTAGTCCATATCATCTGAAATGGATCACGTAGTCCAATATTATTTGCAGGGTTACTCCAATGCATACATACATACATACATCCATAGAGTATACATACATACATATGTATGTACATAAAGTATGCTTCGATTAATGTAATGGAATTTATTTAAGTAATTAAAAAAATTCATGGAAAAATTAAAAAAAGTTTATCGCAAAAACAATTTACTCTATATTTATTAAAACGTATGAACTCAATATTAAATGAATGTGGGTTAAATATAAAATGCTTAATAACACAACACTAGCAACAAGAACTAGTATCTACATATATGTAGTATCTTATAAACAGCAATGCCAAATAACAGTTATAGCATTTATTACAATTACTGTTTTTGTACATACACACATATTTACATATGTATTTACCTACACATTAACATTGTTTAATTAATGCCCAAATGTAGGCAGCACACCTGACATGATCGTCGGTACTTTTGCATCTGTAATTTTTAATATACTCAAGTGTAGTTACTTAAATTTATAGCATAACTTTAGTTGCATATAGCAAATTAAGTTACCCAGCATACCATTTTAGGAGCGCTCCGAAAAAGGAGTCAGAAAAGAATCCAACAAAAGAGCATTTTCGGAGCGCTCCGAAGAAGGAGTCAGAAAAGAGTCCAACAGAAGAGCATTTTCGGAGCGCTCCGAAAAAGGAGTCAGAAAAGAGTCCAACAAAAAAGCATTTTCGGAGCGCTCCGAAAAAAGGAGTCAGAAAAGAGTCCAACTGAAGAGCATTTTCGGAGCGAAAGAAAAATTTGCTTGTTACTGTCCTGAGTCGACACGCAGTATGACTCAGAAATTCCACTTAATTATGTGTGTACCAAAGCGTTGTTCTCCTGCTATTTGTGCTTTGAACAAAAAACAAACATAGCTGTACCACACAAGAATGATAAAAACAAGATTACACAGAGCCCAAGAAAAACCTCATAAAAGACTCTTTTCTGGCATTATCTAAGAGCTCTTTAAGAGCCCAAAAACACCCTCATAAAAGACTCTTTTCTGACATTATCTAAGAGGTCTTTCTGACGGACCATTTTCGAACGTAATGACGCTCTTTTCTGAAGGTTTTCGGAGCAATTATGATTGTTTTTTGGGCTCATAAAGAGCGTTAACGCTCCGAAAAAGGTCTCAGAAAAGACTCTTTTCGGACTCATATGGCTTGCTGGGTACAAACATACAACAAAGTAAACAATACTTAATAATAAAATATGTTTGTACATACATACATACTCGTACATCTACTAGGGTATTCATTCCAAATTCCAACAATGTTTGTTCGAATAACCATTCGAATATTTTTAATAAATATGTATTTTGGTCTTAATTTATGACTACACATTATTAATAGTATATGTGTATCAGCACAATATATATACATATATATATATACTACATCCTAACTTATCGAAGAACTTATAATATGTACGTAGGACACCACAAAGTATTCTACGTACAGAAAATGTTAGATGAATATGTACACAAAATTATGTTTGATCTTCCCTGTAAACGAATATAATTTCCAAACAAAACTCTTTGAACCTTTAAAATTTCGACGTTAAAAATATACATACATACATATGTACATAAAGTTATAAAAACCAATTTTCAAGACAATCTCGAAATATTAACTAGTTTAACAAAATGTGACAACAAAAATCCCTCCATGACATTTTCAAATAATGCGTGTTGACTTTGTCCGCACATTGGGTTTTAATCAATATTGTTTGTTAATTAAATCAATTTTTATACAAACAATAGATGTTTGTTGATAAGAAAAAAAGTGGAGCTTTTGTTAAATTATTTTTGTTTTTAACAATTAAAATTTAAGTATGCAAAAATATCAAGTTTTTGGCTTATAAGTTATTTGAATGGTTTTGAATTTGAGCTGCACAGGTTTATTTATATATACCCTTCACCATGTTTATTGGGGTGTATATATTGTACCTAGGTAGGGGAGAGGGGGCACCTTAGAACACTTTTTGCTTTTAAGCCACATAAAAATGTATATTTTTGAATTATTGACTTTTTACATAATTTAACTAAAATATATATGGAAATAAACTTTAGCTTAAGTCTACAAGTAACTTATTTTTAGTTCGATTTATATTTTTTTTTTTTATTTTTTTAATGGATGAAGTCATTGTGTTCAAATGTGCCCCCCCATACGGGGCAGCTTTGAACTAGGCTGGGGCAGTTTTGAACGGCAATTTTTTCTTGTAGCGCTTATGTGCAAAAATAACATAAACAGTTATATATTTTATATATATATAATAACTTCGATTTATTTATTAAGAAAAACATAAACATTGACAATTAAAAAATAAAAAAAATTAAGATCAAAAATAAGTTTTATATTATTAAGACGGAAAAGGCTTTGCGATTTCAGGTGACATTACATTTTCCTTTAAAGCATCATGATCAGCATTGGATTCGTCATTTTCAGAAAATAAGAGAGAATCAACAATGTTTGATACTTCGGTTGACAAATTAACATGTTCAAAGGTGCCCCCTTTTTCTTTGTTCAAACCTGAACTGGCATGCCATTTCACGGAAATTTATAATAAATATTTTTTCTTTTACATAAATATCAAATAACTTAACTTAATTTTGTTTGAAATGAATTTTGGACTGCAATAAATTTCTGTCACGAAAGAAAACGATCCCTGAAAAAAAAATTTCCAATGGCACTGCGAAAACTTGTTCACCCAGCTACATTCTGTCGACGAAAGAAAAAACTAACAAAAGTTGTTAACGTTGCTAGAAAACAAGGTGAGCATGTGAAAAACTCGGTTAAGGATCGGAAAAAATGTGTAACTGAGATTTTATCAACATAGTTCAAAGGTGCCTCTCCCCTACATATCAATTTATTCTTTGGCTTGCTAATTTTACAATATTCATACATACTCGTATGTATGTGCACTAATAAAATGTCCTAAAAACCATCATGCTTTAATAACTTACAAAGGGTGAATGACTGGTGTATGTGATTCGACTCAAACGAATATAGCGCTGTTATTTGTTTATTTTTTTTTTTTGTATTTATTTGATTGAATGTTTAACAAATCTGTGTTAATTTTCAAGTGGTTGTTATTATTACTGTCTATTGTCTGTTTCTTTTTTATCAAAAGATTATTGAAACAGATCAAACATGATTGAGGGTAGGATTCATTTATATTTAAATGAATCTTAAAAACACTTCCGATATTTGAGTGTTTGGTCAATAAAAGAACTTTTTAATATGATTATTACATTCAAAACCCACATGTCTAGTAAATAATTTTAAAACAACCGGTGTCAGAAATACACACGTATTTTATCTTTTATAATTTTATAGATTTTAAATTATTTCATTTCAGTTTGAAATTTTTGTTAAATTTGCATATGAAAAGTGTTCGTTTTTGTTTACCTTAATTTAAATAAGAAAGAAATATATAATTAAACAAGTAAAAATAATTAAAACAATAATATTAATAATATTAATAATAAATACCTTGAAATACATATATGTACATATTTATATTATATACGAGTATGTAAATAAGTATGTATAAAAATAGAAGATGAATTGAAAAAATAAAATAATTATTTAAGTAAAATGCAACAAAATAAGAAATAATAGAGAGAAATGGCAGTTATTAAATTCTTATTGAATAATAAATAATGCAATAATTATGAAATGCTCGTAGAAATGAATATCAATAGATTTTTGGAACATATTTTCAATTTTGTTTTGACTGTAAAAAATTGCTTTTAATAAATTTTATTGTCAACAAAGAAATACATAGGTTAGCAGGCGGCCATGTAAAACGGCCCACTCAGGTCCATATTATTGGTCCCATTGTGATATACATATATGAAGAAAATTGAGTCACATTTGTATGCAATTATAATAAAACGTGGCAACAAAAAATTAGACAACATAATTTTTCGTTTTGATTTGAATTATTGATTTTAGCCATGATTTGACTAAAACAGTTGGTCGATTTATCGTTCGGCTTTTTAGTTGGCTGGTGGGTTGGCAACAACAAACCTTAACAATTAGTAGTATACCTACGCACCTACCCTGTTTCAAACACATTAATAGAATAGAGATTGTCTGGACACGCGTTAGATTGTTTCTACTTTTGAATTGCAAAATAGATTTTCAAAATGTTTTCAAGAAATTCTTGAAAATTTGAATTTATGCAAATTACTACTGCATACTCACAAACGCTCAACACACAAGCAAACTTTTTCAAATAACTTCTACAATATAGTTCATATTATTTAGGCATCATCTCTTGTTTAAAATTCATAAATTAAAATGTTGTTGCTAAATTAATGTGGAAAGAGTAGATAGATTGAAAGCTCTATAGAGCTCCACACAAGTAGTGTTTTAAAAAAGGTTTTAAAATAGAGTTTTCTTAACAACCTTTTTCTGCTCATTTTCCAGAGTTAACGAAAAACATTCACTTGGAAACTGTTTTAATCCTCACAAAAATATATTTTTAAAAATATTTTTGACGTCTACACTCTAATAACTGCAGTGTTATCTTAAATACGATATATTAATTACTAAATTTCTAACTAATTCTCACTACACACAATCTTTTTACAAGAGAAAATAAAAGTTTATAGTTATACATTTTAATTACATTTGGGGACACAAGTCATTTTCCTAAGGGCTTAAAAAAGAAAGAATACTTTTAAACTAATTACTTTTTAAAATTCTCACGGATCTGTTTTAATTTTATTTAGGTATTAGAAAATGATTAAAAAAAACCCCCGGATTCCAGTTCTTCGACATCGGGCTAATTTAGTAAATATTTTTATATTAGAGAAACAAAAAAAAAATATATTGTTTATTACAAGGTTGCTTGCTTTCCATACAAAAGGTTTGTTTATGGCCAAAAAGAAATACACATTTCATAGCAGTAACTATAGAAAAATTAAGCAATTTTTTTTCATTTACCCGTTGAAATATCTAATCTGAGTCTCTTGTTTCAAAACTTGAAAATATATGCTAGAGAGCAATGATCTTAAATCCAGGTTAGGTATGTTTTTATATCCAAATGTTTTTCTAATATCCTTATTTATAATATTATAGAATGGCTATTTTCAATTCCCTTTGAAAATCTAGTTTCTGTGTTTAGACAAAGCACTTCAACGGCATGCGTAAGGTGAATAAGATATTAAACAAGCAAAAAAATATAGTCGGTCAAGACCGACCATATAATACCCTACACCCTACGCCAGAAATGGGCGCTATATGAGAGATATAACCTAAAATTTAGTGTCATGATTTCTGTGTTAAACTTTCTCTCAATATAAGTATCTACTTTTAAAAGATTTAAAGTAAATTACGGTCTCTTATATGGAAGTTTTGACTAATTATGGACCGACCATTATAAAATTAGGTGTCATCATTTCTATATATAAGAAACTTATTTGTGTTGAATATTATTTAGATAGCAAAATTTTTAAGAAATTTATGAAATTTATGTGATTTTCGGAAGTGGGTCTTATATAGGAGCTATGACTAATTATGAACCGATCATAAAAAATTGTGCCGTATTATTTGTATATGTATATATGAAATATATTTGTGTTCAATATTATTTGAAAAACGACATTTTTGTTGGAGTTATGCTCTTTAAAGTGATTTTCGAAAAGGGGCCTTATATGGGAGTTAGGACTAATTATGGACCGATCTGCACAAAATTTGTAGAGGTGATTTGGCTTCATTTACCACTCATTTGTGATGAAATTTGTTTGGATACTCGCATAATTCAAACATTTATGATCTTTAAACCCTAATTTCGGGAGGACATTTGTATGGGGACCAGGGCCAAATTACCGCATTCGTGATCGAATGAACCATCGTATCGAAAATTGATTTCGATATCGAAATTATGATAAAATGTACGTATGCCATAATCTCAAATAAGAAAATTACGATCAATTTTACTCGATATCGAATGCGGTAATTTGGCCCCAGGTGAAATAATGGACCGATTTCCACCAGTTTCAATCCCTCCCCACTATGGTGGTGTGTAGGGTATCAAAATAAAACTGTGCTTTTCTATAAAAAAAAATAATGAATGCATTGTTTTCTTGACGTTAATTATTTGTCAATTCAATTTTTCATTGTTTTTTAATTTGAATATGAATTAAACTCCACTTTTAGAAACCTTTCACTTTGAGCATACATTTATTTATTTATTTTATATATTTCGTTGTGGTTAACATAATAGTTACTTTATTTGTTAACCTTGAATAACTTATATTTTCAACAAAATAAATCATTTTGACCATTTCAAAATGTATCTATTATTGTATACGAGTATGTAGTTATGTACATACATACATATTTTAAAATGATTTTCTTACTCTGAAAATAACTCAAGTAAATATACCCCCTGGCCCACGATGTCGAACGATAACGTTCGCTTAGATAAGACTTAAGACACAAACTTGATTGTGGAATAAACAAACTTTATTGAGGAAAAAATAGATACGATAAAAAGTTTGTGTCTTAAGTCTTATCTAAGCGAACGTTATCGTTCGACATCGTGGGCCAGGAGGATAATTGCATAGAATTTAAAATTTGTTAATATCATATAAAAAGTATTGTTGTATCTCAAACTAATGAAAGAAACAAAAAGTTGAATAAACTTTTCATGCAATTGAGAAAGAAATTATTGAACAACAAAACATGAAATTAATCAGTTTAAGCTTCAAAAATGTGTGATATTTGTCTACTCGACCTCTCCGGCGTTTTGAATTTAAAATTTTTAAATTAAAATATGTATCTACCTGTGTATGTGTCCATCTATGTACGAATTTGTAATGATGTACATTGGGTGGCCAAATTATTAGTTACACTATATTAATTAAAATTCAACCGTTTTTAATACGTATATAAATGTATTTCTTGTACCAGATGTTTTCGTATTTTAATTCTGGTAATACTGTTAAATATTTTGTGCAGTGTCAGCAATGATTTGTGACATTAGAGTGCAGTTGTAGATCATTATCTGTCATTCTGCTCTGAAGTGTGAAATATGTAATTTTGATTAAATTTATTAAAGTCTGACATCACGATGAAGAACTAAAAGAAAATGTTCAAAAATGCATTCAGAGCATGCCAAAACGGGTGCAAGCTGTAATTGATGCCAAAGAAGGTTCTACGAAATATTACGATTTATTTTCAAAAAATTTTGTAATATTTCTTTTCCTCAAATATATATTTTTAAAACAAAAGAATTTATTTTTAATTGAATTAGATACATTTAATTTACCTAAAAGAACAAATAAAAGGATAAATTTCCACTATTTTAAAATGTTATACGGCTTCAAACTAAACAATTTTGCATGTGTAACTAATAATTTGGCCACCCACTGTAGAGTTAACTCTAAACTCAAGCGATGATGCGTGATTCAAAATATAAAAGTTCACATAATTAATTATACAAAGAATAACATATGTATATGTACATACATATGTACGAATATACACATATGTGTGTACATTTATACCCATTGTTTGTATGAAGAATTATGAAATCTGTATGAATTAAACAAAATTATAAACATACAAACAAATCTATTACAACATAAAGATTATATATCTTTGTATAATTAATTGTCACGTGTAGATGAAAATTCAATTTACTAATATTATAATGACTTATTTAAATTATTTTCGATTTAATAAATAAAAAATATAAAACCGATATCGTAAACAATATGAAAGTTTTAACGATTTAACAAATTAACAACCAATCGAAATTATGTAAATTGTACCAGTTTGAAACCTTTAGAACCAGATATTCTTCTTATTTTCGTCTTTTCGTTGCCTTTTTTTCTTTGACTTCTTAATCTTCTTAATCGTCATCTAAATCTCCATCTTTATCATCATAATTATTAATATTAAATATGTATGTATTACCGCTTTCGTACAAACAAGTCTTCCGGTAGACAAACAATACATTAATTTGCCAAACACTTTGCATACATACTCGTATGTACATTAGGGTGGCCCCATTTGTATGGAGGAAAAATAAGGTATCGACAGGAAAAACCATTTGGGTTAAATTGCATGATGTTTATAATCAAGAAATTTCAACTATTTATTTAAGTAAATTCTATGAAAAAATAAAAAAAACACTAAAATTTTGTCTGAAATTTGCAAAATTTTTGAATTTAAACATTTTTTTTTATTTTTGAATGCGCCTCTCAAAGACCTTTCATATGGTACCAAATTTACATATAGTTCCTTTGGAAGAAATGTGAAAAAAATCAAAAAACATCTAAAAAGGACATTTTTATCTTTTGATCCAGCTCACCAAATATTGACCCCAGGACAAAACAATTGAGAAGCGTAGGCTTAAAATAGATCAAATGTTCATATTTGTCGGAAACAATCGCAACTTTATTTTGGGGCCACCCTAATGTACATACATACGTACTTGCATTCACACAGCTACGAGTTCAGCACGTTCGTTATACTTCATTCAGTTGGGTTTTATTTCATTTAATTTCAAATGATCATTTTTAAGCTATTTGATTAAAAAAGGTAAACAAATCACAACACATACATACATATTAATATCGGATTCAAATGCATTTGGCTGTAGGAAGGTATTTTTCACTTTCCGATCATTTTAATAATTATTTTACGTATGTATGTGTGTACATGCATACATTATGTTAATTATATATTTAAATTAAATCACAGACAGAGTGGCTGCTTTTATAATGTCGGAACGGCAAAACAAAATTTGAGAATTTTAGATTTCTTTTAAGCTGCATGCGTGGTGCATATTAGCCTCTGAAATGAAACCGAAACAAAAAAGTTTCTATAGAAAACAAAAATGAAAGTGTTTGTCATTTTCTTATTGATATGTGATAAAACTAGCGAAACTTGAATTTTGGCATATTATGGTTGCTTCTGCTTGTGTTTATGCAAATAATATTTGGCTGCTTTCGAAATAAAAATCTGGTATAAATATTGCAGTTGTAGCAAGATCAATATTATAGATCTTCTGACTTTCTGTTCTGACTCTCATAATCGGAACACTTGAAATAATGGTAAATACTCGTATATTAGACAAATCAATAATAATCCTTTTGCATTTACCACCAACCACGCAATGTTAAATTTTTGTATTTTAGAAACTTTTACTCATCACCGTCACTCTATTGGCCACCACATGGGCCCAATCAATATCTAGTGAATATTTGCCTCCTGTTGGGGAGTACTCGGGTTCTTCCAGCAATGCTGTGGAAACAAATTTTTTGGAAAATGAACCAGCACATTCATTAGCCGATGATGGTTACCGCTACAAAACTGTAAAACGTTTCCGTTTGCGTCATCGTCGTGATGTCAGCGAATTGTCCAACAGCTATTTGCCACCTCATGCTGCCTCTGCTCCCGCTCCTGTTTACTCAGCTCCAGTTGAAACCGCTTCAGCAACTGTGAACTTCGCTCCCGCTGAAACATACAAAGTTGAAGCTTCTGAACCAGCTGCCGCCCATACCTTCGGTGATGATGGTTACCGTTACAAAACTGTAAAACGTTATCGTCTTCGTCGTCGTTACTAAACAGTACAGTACAAATTCCTATATCACAAAATGCATTATAATGATTTAAAGAAATGATTCGAATTGAATATACATAATTACTACACACGGATACGAGTTAATTTGACTTTAATTATTGAAAAATCATCGTACATATATAAATATGTATTAACGAGTCATCTGGCAACTCTGTAATAAACTGAAAACAACGTGAATTTTTTGCTCGCAGAAAATAATACAAATTTTATTTAAATAAAATCTTTGGGGTAATGACCCTAAAGGCCTTATGACACTACATTTTTAATGCATTGTTCAAGTTTTGATGAACAGTACAAATATAATGTAATATAAAAATTTACTAAGTGCAAAGAGTTCGGCAGTATTAACATAAATGGCAAACTGTCAAACATTTTACTAAAGTTATCGATAAAAAATTAAGTTATGTCAAAAAAAATGTGAAATTGTTCAACTTAAAATTGACATTTCAAGCTTGAAATATTAAAAGTGTTGCTGAATCAGCGGTTTATGGGCAAATTTGGCGATTAACCGTTTTTTTGTTCGTTGTTGTTTTTATGTTTCTCATAAACAAAAAGTTGACAACATTTAATAAAAAAAACTAAAAGGCTTTTTTGTTTACATTTTTTATAGTTTGCTTTTTCTAACATTTTCTGTTTCTGTCTATCAATTCTATATCAATTCAATGAACAAAAAATGTAGTGTCATAAGGGCTTAAGCATAAGTTACCCAAGTTAAATGACAGGATCAACTCGGACAACAGATTTCATCTACTATCCAATGATGAAGACGTTGACTCATTAAAAAAGGAAAGAATTCCACCAATTTTTGTGGACTCCAGCGTAAGTTTCATCAAAGTATTGAGTGTATTTGGTGATAACTATATGTATAAAAGAATGTCAATAGGCACAAAAATAATGCCTAACACAATCGAACTGTATAATGAGGCGATACTTAAAGAAAGACAAATGCATGTTTACACTCACGAGTTAAAAGACAGTAAAATCTTTAAGATGGTTTTATTTGGTCTTCCAAGACAATCCAGTGATATTATAATGGACGAATTTCAAAAGAGTCCACAACATTACGCCCTTAAGCGTAAAAGAAATTGTGACAAAAAGATCGAATGAGGACGATGCTCTTTATCTGGTAGAATTTGACAGGCAACACTTCTCAAAGCGTGAGGTTTTGAAAATAAAATATTTTTGCCAAATTGCTGTTTATTAGAGAAGGCCATATAAAGGCAATAAAGGTCCTACACAGTTTTTCAAGTGTTCAATGTATGGGCAGGGTACCAAAACTGTAATAGAGTGCAAATATGTGCCGCCTGTGCTGGTAATCATGAATCCGGCAATTGTTCTTTAAACAAAAGTTTTCCCTGTAAAAACCTACGGTCAGGTTAGAAATAAAGTAGTTTCAGTTCCTTTCTTAACCGCGCAGACTGGCCAGCAATTAAATTCTGGGTAGAAAGTGAAATTATACGTCAAAATCTTCATCAATCTGATTTTGCGCCTAACAACATAGATTTACTATTAGATAGGCTAATTATAATTGTTAAGGATGTGTTCAGAATGGTTTCAATAGAAAGCAAAAACTCATGGCAAAGAGAAATCTCGGATACATCTAAGATGGCAGTTGAATAGTCTAATTAATTTCCACCTCAATAAGGACAGAAATGATTCATGGTCAAGATTTATCTCAAAGCTTCCTACAGGATCCAAAAAATTCTGGAAATTATCAAGAGTTTTAAAGGGAAGGAACTCATCTTTTTCCGACCTGAATATAAGTGGCTCAATTCTAAAAGCCGGAGCAGAAAAAGCTAATGCAATAGCCGAGACTTTCTGCAAGTCTCATAATATCCTGTAATAACTCATCTCTTTTAGACACACCTGTATCTAATTATGTATGCAAATTATCTTGATAGCATTTCTTGTAGTAATAGTAACATTGATCCCACAGATTACTCTGAAGTTAAAGCATTTATTATGTTATTAAAAAATAATAAAGCTCCAGGTCTAGATGGTATAAATAGCAATATTTTATGAAATACTTAGTAAATTATTTAACTGTTGGCTAAAATACGGCTATTTTTCCGAGACTTTTAAAAAATCGAAAGTAATCCCTATTCCAAAAAAGGGGTAAGGATCCGAAATTACCTTCCAGTTACATACCAATAAGCATTTTGAGTTTGCTGGACAAAGTCTAAAATGATTAATAGACTTTACAGACCAATAAAGTTTGATTAACCACCAACAATTCGGATTCCGTAAGGAACACTCCACCGTACACCAATTAAAACGAGTCCTGAATATTATAGACAAAAACAAAAGGAATCGCAAGAGCACTGGCATTATTTTCCTTGATATTGAAAAAGCTTTTGATACTATCTGGCACGATGGCATGATATTCAAGTTAAATTCTTTAAATTTCCCAATTTTCTTGCAGTTAACAATTAAAAGTTTTCTATACGACCGATATTACTCTCCATAGGAATCAAGTAGCAGCATTTTATGCTGACATGTGCTCTGGTAAAGTTTCAAATGCATACAGGAGAACCTTACATCAAGCCAAAAATATTTTGACAAATGGAAAATTAAAGTTAATGATAATAAAACGCATCGGTTTACCCGTTTATTAAATGCATTAAAAATTAAAATTTTTTTTAAATTAAAAATCATTTAAATTTTAAAAATGCAAACCGGAAAAACATGTCATTTACTATATAACCAACTTTCACATAATTTCAATTTTCACAGAATATAAGTGACACATTTTTTTTTAACAAACTGATAACCATGGTGTAACTATACAAGGTGAGTGCAAATCGGCAACAAATACAACACAATACAGAAACAACAGGCATTTTGTTTGTGTAAAAAAATGTACTACATACTGTCAAAAACACTTGAAAAAGTATTACTTTTGACATAAGTAAATTGTAAACAAAGTCAGTCAGCTGTTGTATTGCACTCACCTTTTATACTATAGTTGCACCATGGTTAAGGGTGCCCCGATAGACTAGGCGATAAAGTGCCGGACTATCAGTCAAAGGGTTGCGGGTTCGATTCCCGCCAAAGACTCTGGGTAGACGAGTCAGACATATGGAGATAAGTCACACATTTGTAGACCAGTCAGACATATGTATGTAGACGAGTCAGACATATATAGACCAGTCAGACATATGTAAACTAGTCAGAGAATCTAAGGCATCGCAATGGACCATATTGGTCTCTGGGTAAGGGTGTGAGGTGACTCACACCAGCCTTCCTACCTAACCTAACCTCACCTACACCATGGTTATCGCTTTCAAAAAAAAGGTTGCTAAGCGACCAACCAATTGCAGATTGAAATAAATTTTGGTATTTAATGTACTTTTCTATGAACATATTTTTATTGTAATAACAATAAAAATTTAAAATTTACTTTTTACTTAATTGATATTCATATTTTTAATAAATAATGCCAAACAAAAAAGTTTGAAATTTTATACTTTTTAAATTTTTATTTAAATTTAATACAAATTTTGCATTGTCGGAAGTACATACAGAATACATACAAGTTGATTGATCCATTGAGATAGGGTAAGTCTTCCTTCTAACTCAGGTTTTTCATTAGAAAATGATAAAATACTTCATGTCAAACATGGAATCACAGTATTTATTGATTTTTTAAAGTTTGATTAAATATATTGCTTGTATGTATGACGAACTATTACTTCCGAGTTAAGATACCGTGTTTGTTATACATTGAAACACACAAGCAAACACATGGATAGATACACATACATATACATAGATATACGATAATCTATTTTTATTTTAAATATAATAAAAAATAATAATAGATAAATATGAAGATCATGATGATGATCATTTAACAAACAATAAAAAGTATTTAGCAAAAGATGAGTCTAAATTGATTTGAGAAACAATAATGATTATTATAAAGTTGTTCATCGCATATGGCCGTGGTAATTTTAGACAGAAGTGAAGAGCGACTTAAAGAATTTTGTATAAATCCGTAAGATTGTTATGATTTCTTATCAAACGATCGTTGGAACTCAACGTGCAACAACTTAATACAATGGTAAATAATTTAGCATTAGATATACACAATTGAAAATGAATAATAATAACAATATATAACTATTTGTGTTTTTTATAGAAATTGGTAATTCTTGGATTCGCTTTTGTGGCATTAGCATGCGCGCAGTATGCTCCTAGTTCGGAATATCTACCTCCCATTCAGGAAGTTAGTCAGTCGCTAGAATTGGATTCGCTTTCGAATGAATATTTAGCCCCTAGTGTAGGAGAAGAAACTGTTTTGGCTGATGATGGTTATCGTTACAAGACCGTTCGTCGTCACCGTCAACGCAGACGTCGTGATGTCAGCGAATTGACTCAATATTTGCCTCCTACCCAAGAAGTTGCTTTTGGAGTTGCTGCTCCTTCTAACGAATACTTCGCTCCTGCTGTTGAAGAACAACAAACTGTATTGGCTGATGATGGTTATCGTTACAAGACTGTTCGCCGTCAACGCAAGCGTCGTGATGTCAACGAATTGACTCAATATTTGCCTCCTACCCAAGAAGTTGCTTTCGGAGTTGCTGCTCCTTCTAACGAATACTTCGCTCCTGCTGTTGAAGAACAACAAACCGTATTGGCTGATGATGGTTATCGTTACAAGACCGTTCGCCGTCAACGCAAGCGTCGCGATGTCAACGAATTGACTCAATATTTGCCTCCTACCCAAGAAGTTGCTTTCGGAGTTGCTGCTCCTTCTAACGAATACTTCGCTCCTGCTGTTGAAGAACAACAAACCGTATTGGCTGATGATGGTTATCGTTACAAGACCGTTCGCCGTCAACGCAAGCGTCGCGATGTCAACGAATTGACTCAATATTTGCCTCCTACCCAAGAAGTTGCTTTCGAAGGTGCTGCTCCTTCCAACGAATACTTCGCTCCTGCTGTTGAAGAACAACAAACTGTATTGGCTGATGATGGTTATCGTTACAAGACTGTTCGCCGTCAACGCAAGCGTCGTGATGTCAACGAATTGACTCAATATTTGCCTCCTACCCAAGAAGTTGCATTCGAAGTAGCTGCCCCTTCCAATGAATATTTGGCTCCTGCTGTTGAAGAACAACAAACCGTATTGGCTGATGATGGTTATCGTTACAAGACCGTACGTCGTCACCGTCAACGCAGACGTCGTGATATCAGCGAATTGACTCAATATTTGCCTCCTACCCAAGAAGTTGCTTTCGAAGGTGCTTCTCCTTCCAACGAATACTTGGCTCCTGCTGTTGAGCAACATGAAACTATTTTGGCCAATGATGGCTACCGTTACAAGACTGTCAAGAAATTCAAAGTTCATCGTCATTAAATAATATACACATACTTATACATTTTCATATAGCTAATGATCCTCGTTCTGTGAAAAGGAAATTATATATATAAATGATTTCCAAAAATACTAAGAAATTGTTATTTACAATAAATATTAAATAAATACATACATAAATGTTAAAATATAACATTGAAACCTTCGTAACAATTCAAATCTTATTATTAAAGTAAAACGAATCAATTTATTTTCAAACTCGTATTCGTGGAGCTATACAGACTGAAGAATTCCATGGTGTTTTTGGTTTTTAATTATTTTTAATTAACTATGTACTTTTCAGACTGACTTCCTTGATGACTTTTTTTCCTTCATTTAATAGTTGGTGTATCTCTTAGATACTTCGTTGAGACCAATTTATACTAGAATGCTTAATATGTAGAAGCACGCGATGACACTATGAAATTAGGAAATGTGTATTGATGTTAAGTTTTATTTAATATGGGGATGTTTTTGATGTGTAAAGTTGGTAAAAGCATGAGGATGACAATCATCAAATGACCTCTAATATCTTCTAATATCTGTTAAATATTAATACATACATGTAAAATAATATGAATATAAAGCAATAAATTTATATGTTTTATGAATAGTGCTTTGTTTTTTTAGAGATTTCTCGAACTGATCAAGAACAAACTCACATACAGATTAAGAGTTGTATATAAATAAACAAGGTTCGCTAATTTGTAGATTATCAATCGTTTTCTAGCTTTAAGAGGTTAAAATTCATCTCATGGTAAATTCGAAGATCGCCAAGGAAGGAGGGCTACAGACACAAAATATAATATACGAATACATACATACATGCATACACAAACAAATATACAAATGATAATTTGGTAAAAAGCATTTTTGGTAATTATTTTGCAGTTGTGGCTGCACTCAACGGAGATAAAAGTAGAAATTTTTACTGTTTCTTTCTTATTAGAACGTAACACAGTTTTGACTCAATTTTTAGCTCCCTGCTAATGAATTAAATTTAACGAATAAATCAGGTCGACGTAATAGAAAGAAATTTTGCTTTTGGGTTCTATAAAAAAGCTGTCAAATTTTATTGAGTAAAAAACGTAATAGTCGTTGTATTTTTGTGTTCTTTATTGCAAATCCAAATGTTATTAATGTAAAATTTAAACGATTAAAAACAAGTTCGGGTGCTATATTCGGCTGTGCCGAATCTTAAATACCCTCCACCTAAACGTACTAAGAAATAAAAAAACTACACTGGTTATAGGACTAGAATATCCTTATTCTGTGTTTTCTATTCAGTCTTAGTGCAAATTTTATTACACTCAAAAAAAGAATCAAGTAATCCGTACTTGAATCAAGCCAGATATGGGTCAATAGTACGGTAAGTACGGTTTTACTTGAACCGAGTACAGAATACTTGAATCAAGTATTAATCTTCCAAGTACGAAAAAGTTGATTTTAGCACGATTTTACCATATTTGTTGTCAAAATGATCTCAGCACGTACTTGATTTAAGAATTTTTCTTGATTTAAGCCTATTTGGGGTCGAAATGATCTCAGCACGTACTTGATTTAAGCAATTTTTTCTTGATTAAATGACGGATCCATACTTGATAGTATTTGATATATTGTTTGAAAGACAAGTTTACGACCAACATAATTTATATTAAATATTTTGAAATTTCATCTAATTTCGACCATTTATAGATGTAATTACCGATTCTTACTATAATTTACAGTCTTTGTTTAATTTTCATAAGCCAGTTTACGATTGGAATGAAAGCTTTGGTCCAAATACTTCCAATCTCTTCAAAAACAATCGCATATATCGGAATTTAATGGATCTTTTCCATTATACTTTAATTTCATGTTGTGCTTGACAAATAAGATATATTTAAGGACGTTGGTAGCTGGCAATCATCAAGTTCCTTATATGGTCCCAATATAAATAACACAAGTTGTTGCACTACGACTCGCCCTCATTTTTTTTAATCACAACACCGCACTTAAGACTGTAATATTGCAACAATTATAAGTTTAGTTTTTGTTTTTTTTAATTTTCTTTTTTGGGAAACCCCCATTTACGAATTGTGATTTTAGGAAACATAACAGGTGATTTTGATGTGTTGTCAGACTTTTTATTTAATGCTCAATGAAAATAACTACTTTTCAAAACTTTGAAGATTGGTAGAGACCTAAAGATATAGTTTCATTTTATTTTTAAAATCATTTTGGTAATCTACGTTCAATTGCGCAAATTCTAGGAGATCTTGCATTTGGGAAATCTAAAAAAAAAAATTTCGGGACAGCCTAATGTACATACATACATATATATATAGGGTGTTTTTTTGCGAAAAGAGATATAAAACTGGCATTTTTGCGGAATGGACCTGTCAATTGGCCACCAAGATCGTGTGATTTGACACCATTGGATTATTTTCTTTGGGGATATGTGAAGTCGCTCGTCTACGCCAACAAACCAGAAACGGGGAATTGGAAGCCAACATTCGTGGCGTTATTGCCGACATACGGCCCCATATGCTCGAAAAAGTGGTTGAAAATTGGACCTGTAGAATTGGCTTTATTCGAGCCACCCGCGGCGGCCACATGCCTGAAATCATATTTAAACATTAATGGCATAAAATTATCCTTCCAATAAAGCCAAATTGATGGTCATTAAAAAACGATTTTCTTGTGTTTTATTTTAATTCGAAGTTCTCTCAAAAAAAATTTTCTCAATCAACATTCATCATTTTGTTTTTGTAAATTATTTTTACCACATATAAAAAAATAACGACAGGACTTTTTTTCTTTAGCAATTGCAACCCACTCTGTAAAAAAAACACATTTTTTAGGATGACAAATTTCTTCTAATATGAAAATTTTCGAAAAACGGTATTTGTGGTGAATTTCTTATTTGCTAGCTAATTCAGCAACCACCCCGTAAAACTGTAAACTGCAAATTCATTGCCTGCTTTTAGGATGACAAATTTTCAATGACCTTGAAAAATTTGGAATAACGGAATTTGTGGTGAATTTCTAAAAACTCACCACGATTTTTATACTCACCACGATTTTTTATACTCACCACGATTTTTTATACTCACCACGATTTTTTCACCACATGACAGAAAAAAAATTTCTGCCATCGGTCACCCCCGTCCATCCCCATCCATCATCCGTCCGTCCATCCCCGTCCGTCCGTCATCCCCATCCATCATCCTTCCGTCGTCCATCCACCTCTTTTTTCAAATTCCGTATCCCTACCTTTTTTTCCTTCCCCCCACCTCTCTCTTTTCCTTTTCACACCCACTCTCCCTCTCGGCAAGCTCCATCGTCCTTTTTGCATGTTTGTGTGGTACGTGTGTGTGTGTCGTGTGTGTTGCGGTTGATTTGAAAACACCGGATGTTCTATTTATGCGAACTTTTTTAGAAAAAAGAATATGGGAATTTTGTAGTTCTATTTTTAGAAAAAATCATGTTCGTTAGTAAAACGTAGATGGCGCTAAAGCGGAAATAAAAATGTTGTCAGACTAGCGATTTTTGTGGAATCTAACAAACAAAGCTGCCAGATTTTGACAAATTTGTTTACTGTTTTTTTTATTTTCTTAATTAAATATAATAATAAAAAATCAGTTTTTTTTTGCTATGTGAGGGAGAGGTGCAGAAAAACAATTAAATAATTGGAAAGAAACAGTTTTTTTTTATAGAGTCCATCTGTGAATATTGGAAATATATGTTTGATAATGTTTGTAAAAATGTTTCAGAATGATTTTAACATATTCCTGTTGATTTGATATACATACATATTTACATAATATATTGTGGGGGCCACATACATAATTCCAATCTCGCCCAATTTAAAATTAATTTTAATAATTTTATGTTTTACGCTCTTAATTAATTCCTCAGTTATTGCTCTCTATCGCCTATTTATATTGTAAAATAATGCGTTATATATAACCACCACTGT
Organism: Bellardia pandia; assembly: GCA_916048285.2. Classification (NCBI taxonomy): domain Eukaryota; kingdom Metazoa; phylum Arthropoda; class Insecta; order Diptera; family Calliphoridae; genus Bellardia; species Bellardia pandia. The sequence continues at coordinate 142,341,398 of OU696529.1, read as the reverse complement.
AGTTGAAAAGTGCTCTTCAGCAAATCTTCCAATGTTTTTTTAATTTATTTTTCAGTTTTTGTTTTTATCAAAAATTAATACCGGCAAACAAAAATCCGCCATTACTCCAAAACGGAATGATAAAATGTGGCATCTCTATAGCATAAAAGAAAATAAACAACTTTGACAAGCAGCGTTACCGTTGGCAAATTTGAGAAAGTCGCACAAAAAGGGGATTTATTAAAAAAAAGAGGCACCACTTTTAAAAAGAAGGAAAATAAACAAAACAAAAATAAAAATCGTAGTTTTTTTATTTAAATGTTGTATATGATGTATGTTTACGTATGCATATAATAAAAAAAATTAATAAAAAAACTAATATGTATCAACTAAAACAAAAAAAAAGTACAAAAAAAGTGGCAAGGCATCTGTAAAAGGGTCAAATTGCCACTTTAGTCGCATCAACGGTAACGCTGTTGACAAGACTGCCATTACTCAAAATATTCGAATTCGATTATTTGCTATAAAATATTGCATACACAATTATTTCACATAATTCAACTAATTGCTTAAAAATAGACTTCGTTTTCTATAAACTTCAAAACTAGCAAAGGTTATTTTTAGTCCACACTAGCACTAAATTTATTTAATGAATAAAAAATTTATCCACAATTCTGTATACCTAAATGTTATCTTTTTAGTTATGCCGGTATTATTGCAAACGTTCGACATACATTCATAAACAGATACATACAGACATGATGTATGTATGTAGGAATGTATGACTTTGTTTTCGTCTAAAGAAAACTAAAAGAAATTTTTGAACAAATCATTGTGGACAGCGTTGCCGTTTTGGTTACTTTTAACCAAAATTGGTTACTTTTTTTTCCAATGTGTACTTGTGTACTTTTTTTCCGTTTTGGTTACTTTTTTTTAACACAAAAGTAACCATTTTTTACATTGTTTTTACTTTGACTTAATTTACACCACTAATTTTGGTGATAAACTACTACCATAATTTAAAAGTTTTTTAAAAATAAAACACTAAACACAGGATTACAAAAAAATACATGCCTGTCTCCAAACATAACAAACACAATCATTGTATTGTTGAACGAGTAAAAGGTTCTTCACAAAAACCATCTAAAAACATGCTACTAAATGCATTTTCATATTGATGTTTGACATCGGAACAAGTTAATTTTTCTTTTGTTTTAGACATGAACGGACCTTATTAAACATTCATAAATTATGTTGTTTACCAGAAAACCAAAAAAAGCTTTTTACAAATTAGCGTGCTATTTAATTTTTTAATAATAAAGTGTTTTTTAAATAGTTAAGATTGTGTTTCTTTCGTAAAAAATGGATAAGTTGTACTTCGAATTAAAAAATAATAATATTGGTTTTAAGCACAATTTTTATTTTTGTTAGATTTTTATTTAAAAAGGCTGCTCAAAGTAAAACTAATGTCGAGTTATCTTCTGGAAGTGATGATGAGAGTAGGTAAATTTTCATCCAATTTCAATAACTTTTTGTTAAATAATATTTTGTTGTTTAGTGATATTAAAAACAGCCCGAAAAGAAAGTTCCGTGTATTGTGATTGGATACATTCCGTGGCTAAGAAACAAAGATGGATGTTGTTTCTGCACTGCCTGTGAAAAAAAAACTTGCAAATCACGTAAATTATTTACGAAAGCACACTAAAAAAAGTGTTCATAAGAAAATGTGGAAAATAAAAAAATCAAATAAAAATAGCATTTGCAAGTTCTCAAAAAGAAACTCTTAATAAACAGTGCACCAAACAGAGCTAACATTAGTAATGTTTCTCATTTCCCACAATTTGCCTTTTTTTATTAATGGACTATCTACCAGACTTATTAGAGGAGCGCTGTCCCGACTCTCAAATTGCGAAATACATTAAATGTGGCAGGTAAAGCAACTCAATTAACAGAAATGTTAGGAAGTAAATCTAAAGCAAATTTAATTTCCAAACTAAAAACGACAAAGTTTTCGTTAATAGTAGACGAAACAACAGACGTATCCACAAAGAAATCACTAGTTCTAGTCGTTCGCTATATGGATAAATCATCTAAGAACATTCAAGACAGATTTTTAGCCTCATCTACTTAAACTTTATCTACTAGTGTTTTGTAACAAATGTAATGAAATTTGGTTTTTATTAATATTGTTATTGCTGAATTATTTTTTTCTTTCAATTATACCTAATTATAAGACTGAACTACAAACTGAAATGCAATGGTTAATTTATATTTTACATATATATTTTTTAGCTGAAGTATAAATAAAATAAAATTTTAAATATATAAAAATTTTGGTTACTTTTTTTTGCTTTTGGTTACTTTTTTTTTACATTTTGGTTACAAAATTTTTTTGGTCGTGGCAACGCTGATTGTGGATTCTTTTATTCAATTGAGAACTTAACGTCGGCATCAATTGTTTGACGGAAGAATTAAAAAATTTCAAATTGTTTTGTTGTTGACTGGTGTTGGGCTGTAGGTTTATTAAAAGGTGATAATTTAAAAGTAGCTAAAATTATATTTGATATAAAAACAAAACAGTGAATGTGCATTACCAAAAAGTGTTTTGAAATACGTAAATAATAAAAAAAACGGAATTAAAGAAATTATTAAATTATATTAAACATTAATATGAATGTATTAGCGGACCTAAATTATTATCATTTAAACCAAAAAGCTGTAATTGATACAAAAAAAAAAACATTTTAAAAACTAAAACTAAAAAAAACATATTTGTTTTTGTTTTCAACTTAACAAGTAAACTAACGCATTCCACGCACTGTCGCCGATGTAGAATAAATATCATTGACCTTTATTTGACATTTATCAAGAACACACGAAAACATACATATATACATACATATGTAGTATATTTTTTGCTAATGAGAGATACATATGTAGATAGATGCAAATTTTGAAAAACACAATTCAAGTTCTAAAAGTGCTGTGCAGTGTTTGAAACTATTCCTTTAATTTTAATCTAAAAAATTCAAGGTATAATTAATATGTTAACATTTATTTGCATTGTTTATAATAATTTAGTGCAAAGAGTGTTTGTTAGAAAGTGTAACGGCATTAAATAGAAAATGTAAATACATAAATGCATGTGTGTTTACTATTTTTGTAAATAAATACATGCATGTAAAGACTAGATCAAAGAGGAGTAGGAGTACTCCAAAACTACTCCAAATATACCCCTAAAAAACGCGAGTAGTCCGTACACGCATCTGTATATGGACTACTTCACAATAGACTAGGAGTACTCCAAACATAATCCATTTGTATGAAAAAACTAGTCCATTTAACATTACGATGTCTTAGGACTGGACCATATAATCCAGCTTTGCATAACACGGGACTAGTCCCAAAACTACTCCTTGTAACTACTTCAAATGTTTTACAACAACGATTACGGCTGTTAAAGCACGAATAATTTTCGAGTAACAAGGAGTTCTGCTTTGAAAATGAAATGGTTCATGAGTGCGTTACAATAGTCACTACATTTTAGCTACAATGGACCACGTACTCCACAGATTTGTGCAGGGACGTAACTAATTAAAGAGACGTTACTAACATGTGAAGCTATGTATAGACGGTTGTCAGATCTAGCAATGTATGTACTCACATTGAAAAATTGTTAGCAAAAGGTTAATAATTCTTAATGCTTTTTCTTACAACGTTGGAAGACAAACATTTTAAGTTCACACGATGGTTAGACATTTTCTGAAAATTTTTCGGATAACGTTGTAAGATCTGACAACCGTCTATATAAAGCTTAAGCTTGAAGCAAATATGTAATACGAAAGGTAGCTTAGTCAACTTAACCCTTGCTCCTAGAAAGTAACTGCGTACATATTGTGTCCAATTAACTATTATTTATGAATCTGTGAGTCATATTGTCAAATAAGATTAATATCAGTCGTGCATATATGTGCATACTATATTTAAGGACATACATACCACAAATTAAAAAAAAGTATTTATTTAAAAATAAATCAATATCCATTGTTATCGATAAGAACTTGACATCTGCAAGGCATTGAGGTCACCAAATTTTTACATACACTACTTGGAATGGCTTCCTAAACTTTGTTTCGGCAAAGAGTTCATTAAAATTGCTTAATTTTACAGTGCTTACTTTGGTTTTTACAACTTGTCAAATTATGATGAGCCGTATGCTTCAGATCGTTATCTTGTTGAAATATTCACGTTACTGGCATGGTCTTATCAGCATACGACATCATTGTATCGCTTAGAATTCTTGTATACTGATTTTTGGCCGGCGAATAGTATATTTTTTTCATCTGGAGATACTCTATTCATTTTTATTTCGTCGGAAAATAATACAGGATTTGCTTTTACCCATGTTAAACAAGTTTTAAGAACTTTTCATATACTGAAAAACACTCTAATCATAATTAATTCAATCTAACTTTTAAAAATTACCTGAATGAGAAAACGTTAATAAATTTATCACTATCCTTAATTTACTGCACGATAAATTTCATTTTTACAAATTATAAAAAAAACATTACAAAGAAAAAGAAAAAAATTAAAGGGTTAAATTTTAGAGTTTTATTTAAAAAGCTAACATAACGATTTAAATATTGAACACTACTGTCCTTAATTAGTTTCACGCTGCTGTATATAAAATGATAATAATGCGAGAACAAAAACAAATTTATCATCAAATAAAATAAAGCAGGAATAACAAGTTATTTTGTTAAAATAATTAAAATAAAAAGAGAAATTCAATATTCGAGTACATACATATGTACATAAATATATTACAATTTAAAGGTATGCAATTATTCATGTTAAAATAACATATTAATTAAATTAGAATACAAATATGTACATATGTATGTACATGCTAAATACAGTATAAGGGATGTACATTGGGGGCAATAAGTTTATATTATTTTTTGTAAAACAAAACGAAAACTGGCTTAAAAGTTTGTATGTGACTTGAAAATCACATTTTACATACATATTTTTCGTCAGAAAATTATTACTTTTTCAAATAAATCTTTTTCACTTTGACATAATAGTATTATTATGATAATACATAATTCGAATGGACAAAATTTATTTTTTAAGACTTTACAGTACATAATAAACTTTAGTGAGTTTAAAAATCATTGTTGAAAAAAAAACAAAATTCAATTTCTTTTAAATTTTTATTTTTAAACCGGGTTTACTAACGATTTGTCTTTTAATTAAGAAAAAATAAATAAATAAACAATAGGTATAAGTAAATTATATTATATACACAATATGTTTACTAATATAGTTCTTATGTACCCCTCTATGCATATAATACTGTACGTTATATTTACATACATATGTACATATAACAATAATAAAAATAAGTTTATTAAAATAGAAGTATATTTCTATTTATCGAAATACATACTTGTACTGTATATGTATCTGCATATATATGTATATACTTTTTTATATTTGATAAATGAATATGACAATTATCTGATAACTGAAGAAAGTGTTTGCAATTAACGTCGAAAGTGTTTCATGAATTGGTATTTTTAAAGAGATTTTAACGTATATATACATATATACCGGTATGCATTCACACATAGATATGAACATTTAAAAAAAAATCATTACTAAATAAAATAAATGACCTTTCTGACATTACTTATGTTATTGTATACACTGTTTCAGAGTTAATTGGGTATTTCTGTATCTATGAAATTTTAATATTTCAAGGTCATAAAATATGTCTGTTTATTTTTTTTTTAGCTAAAATTTTAATCATTATAAAAACAAGTAGTAAAATTTATCAATTTGTTTATTAAACATGTTGGAATGTTTCAAATCTTAATAATTTTGCGGTCTACATGCGTATCAGATGATCGGAAAATTTAATAGAATCCTAGAAAATATAATTTCGGCATACTAAAGACTGACAGCCCAAAATGACATTTTCTAAGACTTGCGATACGAAACTGATTGACTAATAAAACTTTTGGGCTAAATTCGTCGATAATTCTTCACCGACATAGGTACATACTTTATGGAGATGTGTTTAAGCCATAATTGACAAAAAATGTGATGAAGAACTTTGTGTAACTAATATTTTTAAAAATCCGTTTCAAAAACGTTTTTCAAAAAACTTTCAGTTTTCCTTACACATAAGAATTTCTGATGAGATAGTCAATAGTATAAATATTTGTTTGGCTATAGACATACATACATATATTCAAATACATACATACATATTTTACTAATCTTTCTTTTGTAATTATTATTATTAGCATTATTATATTGATTCAAGTGCTATATATTTAGTAGAATATTAGCCCTATATATGGCTCGAGTTATGATTTTGGTTATTTTTTTTTTTTTTAATTTTTGTAAAAAGATTGTAAATAGCTAAAAATTGTTCATTAATCATAAATTATTAGAATTGCAAGTACAAAAGTACGCACGTACATTGTATTAATGTAAGTATATAATAAGTATAAATAAAAAAGAGCGCCAATTATATGCATACGTACTAATGTTGATAAATTTTCGATAAACAAATTCAATACATATGTATGTACATATTTTGGCAATGATAATGTTAACATCACCAACAGTTGGCAAAATGCCCATTTAATGATGCGATTATTTGTTTCGAAAAAAAAAACATTAAAAACAAATTTCGTTTTGATGACACGATTTTAACTTCCTAAGTTTTATATTCATAACACTAGAAATTTAATTTGAAAATATATACATACATTATGTACGTAGTTTACAATTTTTAACATCTAAATTGATTAGTCCGACGTTGATCGCAAAAAAAGTGTGTTTTGGTAACAAATAACAGATTGTTGTCGTAAATATTAGATTTGTAATCTTTAATTAAGGTTGACTAGTTCGTGAAAATGTTTACTGTTCTCTGGAAATGGGTACAATTTATATTATTCTAAACCTTTGGTAACACTCAATACATATGATGAGGTTGCTGGCTTATCTTTATATTGATAACAAAATTAATATAATTTAAAATATGTAATTATTTTGCATTTAAACGTATAAAAGTGTCGTTATTGCAAATACTAAATTCTTAATGTTGCGGCGGCAATTATCATTTCGATTCGAGGACTATGACCAGAATGGTTATGGGAATAGGGTCTGTCAAGCTAATTGTGGTCCGTGGGAGCGTTACCATACAAGTCACTAACATTGAGTTGATTAATTGTTTATTACAGATGAATCGACGTTATTCACGTGTGGAGTCCGGTGGGGACTTAAAGGACTACTTTGATCGAGGAGATATTGCTTCTCGCGAGAATCGATGGACATTTGAAATCGCTTGGGAAGTAGCAAATAAGGTTGGTGGCATTTACACGGTAATACGTTCTAAAGCTTATGTGTCCACCGAAGAAATGGGCGAACAATTGTGTTTGATGGGACCTTATAAGGAACAATGTGCACGCACAGAAATTGAAGAAATGGAGTTCCCACGTGGTAATCCTCTTCTAGATGCCGTTACTACTTTGAGATCTAAAGGCTATAAAATCCACACTGGTCGCTGGCTTGTCGATGGCAATCCCCAGTTGATTTTGTTTGATATTGGTTCAGGTGCATGGAAATTGGATCAATTTAAATCCGAACTGTGGGAAAAATGTCATATAGGTAAATTTTGTCTTTATTTTATACATCTGGAAGCATTGATGTATTTCGCTTTTAGGTATTCCCCACTTGGACATTGAAACAAACGATGCCATTATTTTGGGCTACATGATCGCGGAATTTTTGGAAGAGGTAGAAAATATAAAGCATATAGTCGTAATCATAACTAATGATTTACCTTCATTTGTATTATTTATTAATTAAATGTCGAAATAGTTCCGCAATCGTGCTGTCGATTTTTCTCAAGCCAACGAATTGCAAGTTCCTCGTGTTGTTGCTCACTTTCACGAATGGCAGGCCGGTGTTGGGCTAATTGCTTTGCGAACACGTCATGTTGAAGTCGCTACCGTCTTTACCACTCATGCAACATTATTGGGTCGTTATCTGTGTGCTGGAAACACAGATTTTTACAATAACTTGGATAAATTCGCCGTAGATGACGAAGCTGGCAAGCGTCAAATCTACCATCGCTACTGTATAGAACGTGCTGCCACTCATTTATCGCATGTCTTTACCACGGTCTCAGAAATTACCGGCTATGAAGCCGAGCACTTATTGAAGCGGAAACCAGATATTATAACGCCTAATGGATTGAATGTAAAAAAATTCTCAGCTATTCACGAATTCCAAAATATGCACGCAATGGCCAAGGAAAAAATTAATGAATTCGTTAGAGGTCACTTTTATGGGTAAGAGATACATACGTTTTGTTACTTTTTTGTCATACAAATTATTTAAAATTCCGTAATTTTAATACAGACATATGAACTTTGACCTTGATAAAACTTTATATTTTTTCATCGCGGGACGATATGAGTTTGGCAATAAGGGCGCTGATATATTCATCGAATCTTTGGCTCGTCTTAATGCCATGTTGAAACACGAAAAACCGGATACAACCGTTGTTGCGTTTTTAATTTTCCCCACTAAAACTAACAATTTTAATGTAGACTCATTGCGCGGTCATGCCGTCGTTAAACAACTACGAGATACCATCAATAACGTACAGCAGTGTATTGGCAAAAGATTATTTGACACTTGCCTCAAGGGCCATATACCAGGAACAGAAGAACTACTTACAAAAGACGATTTGGTAAAAATTAAGAGATGTATGTACGCCATGCAAAGGGATAGCATGCCACCGGTTACAACACATAACATTGTAAGTAAACTAAATACATAAATAAATGTGTACGAATAAAAACTAATTTATACAACCACATCTTTATGAAATGTATAATAGGTAGAAGATTGGAATGATCCTGTTTTAAGTGCAATCAGAAGGTGCCAATTGTTTAATTCGGTTAATGATCGAGTAAAAATAGTTTTCCACCCAGAGTTTTTAACATCTACTAATCCATTGTTCGGTATTGACTACGAGGAGTTTGTGCGTGGCTGTCATTTGGGTGTATTTCCATCGTACTATGAGCCCTGGGGTTATACGCCAGCCGAATGTACTGTTATGGGTATTCCTAGTATTACTACAAATCTCTCTGGCTTCGGTTGTTTTATGCAGGAACACATTAGTGATCCAAAATCGTATGGTATATACATTGTAGATCGCAGATATATTGGCCTGGAAAGTAGTGTTCAAGAGCTGTCGAAGTATATGATGGAATTCTCAAGATTAAACAGGAGACAGAGAATTATTCAACGTAATCGTACCGAACGTTTGAGTGATTTGCTTGATTGGAGAACACTAGGCATTGTAAGTAAATGGGATAATTCTATCATATATGTAATTCATTTGTTATATACTATACTTCTATGTGTATATAGTACTATAGACAAGCACGTCTTAAGGCTATACAAGCTGTTTATCCCGATTACGTCGATGAAAGTTCTGTATATGGTTCTCGCAGTAATTTGAGTTTCTCTAGACCCTTCAGTGAACCCCCTAGTCCTTCTTCATCTAGTAAGTCTTAAAAATTGATTTTTCGAATTACTTCAACGTTTAAAACATTCTAACATTTACGTTCCTCTTTTTTTTAGGGCATACTACTCCGGCTCCTTCTGTTCATGGCTCGGATGATGAAGACTCTGTTGATGAAGAAACTGAACTCAAAGAATTGGGCATTAAATGAATGTGTCCGTGTGTTCCTACTTTTACAATAATGACCATGATTTTTTATATATGAATGCTGTAATAGCGCTCACATATTTTTAACGCAATATTGATTAAGATTAATTCGAACAACACAAAAAAGATAATGAAGTACCTCAACAATTTAGAAACTTTGGTGTACAAACACTTAGTAAGAAAAACATTTTAGAACTTGTTAATTGAAAAACACAAACATTTATTATCGACGTTTTCTCTTTGATGACTAACATAAAACTACTATAACAAATATTAAATTTTATGATGACCTTAGGTAAATTTAAAGAAAAATAAACTAAAATATATTATATTAATTAATTATTAAAACAGTAAAAACCAAATTGATTTAAACATTCAAATGGCTATTTATAGTTTAATTTACTTACTCGTATTAAGTAGTGCATAGGTACAATTCATAAATAATAGATTTTTGCTAATAAATTACTATGACATACTATCTTAAATTGGCAAATGTGAGAATCGGATCATTTTGATTGCCTGAATCGGCGACTGTACTTTGATCTGGTGAAAGTATGACGACGACTTCGTGGAATTTCCTCCAAATCAGTGTCGTCGATATTATAATCCATATCCTGTGCCTCTGGTAGTTGTGCCCAAGAATTGGAAGTAGTAGGAGACAATTTTGTACCGCTGCCTTCGATGTCGTTGCAGTTTTTACTTAGTCCATTAGGTAATCTGCACTTAGTTTTATCTTGTTGCCAACCACCGTGATTCAAATCCAAATCATCTTCGTACCCAAAATCATTATCTACCATATCAAGTCCCATAATAGGATACCGTGACTGTGGATACATTTCGATACTAGGTCTGGAATATGTCATGAAACATCTGCTACACTGTGCTGGAATTCCTTGTTGTAAAATATATAAGTATGTTAAACGATGACAACGTCTACAAATTGAGTGCTCATAACTATCGCCATTTTGTCCACAGACAACATAGGGCCAAGAAGGTACAGATATGCATTTATTCCTATATCTAGCGATATGTTTCTTACGGGACTGATATGGGATATATTTTATAGTTTCGTGGCAATTCTCTTCAGTATAGTCTTCATCTGGATCGAATGGCTCTGCATTTTCGCATAAAGTCACACGTTTGGCCATCATCACACGTGATTTACATTGTTTGCCACAGACCCAATGACGTTTGTGGTGGCAGCGGGTTGCTGTCGTGAATTGCCTAATTTCACAATCTTTCGTTAATCGCACAATTATGCAACATGGGTCAGTGTTGTTATAGCCCAGTCCATATTTACCACCTACTCTCGAAGTATTCTGATGTACATGTACTATGTTTTCATTACGATAAGTTATATTGCCCTGATGACTTTCAAAAATATTTCGAATTTGGTTTGTCAGTATTATTATATTTGTGGTATTAAGGGGCGTTGCTGTAATTGGGGTAAACTCTGTATCGTTAATGCCCTGCACTACAATTTTCTCTTTTACTAGAAACGGACAAACTGGACACTCCTTAACACATACGACTGGATTTTCTAAGCCTTCGCACACTTTTTTGCATTTTTCTAGATTCTCATGGCACTCTTGGTACTCTTTCAACGTTGGTTGATCATAATGTTGAAGTTGAGTGTGAATCACAACGGGTTTACCAGTCATAACTTGTTTAGTAGTATATTTCGAAGATGTTCCATCTATTATAGTGATATTTTCATTATTCTCTCCAGAGATCGTTCCTTGTGTTAACAAAAACAAATCGCAGAGAAATGTAAATACGAAAACCTTAAAGTAAATAACTTGATTATTATTAACTATCAAAAGATTGCAAGTCGTTTTTTATTTACTTTGGCCTTCATTATATCAAATTTGATAAAACGCTCTCGAATATATTACAATTGACGAGCTAAATACTACTTTTTCGAGCAAAAACTTAAACGATACTAAACAATTGGACTGAAAATGTTTGCATTGTTAAAAATTTAACATAATATTTTTCGATTACTAATACTATTATCGCAGAGATATGTTTTTACAATTTATTTAATAATTAAAAAACTAGACTAGAGGTAGCAGTAAAAGTGATAAAATCGGGGAAAATCTAAAATATTATTTGTGGGATGTTGGTGTATAAATGGTATGGCGTATAATGCTGTGGTGGTGATGTGCATCTTTCGGAATCCATGTTGGTGACAAGCTATTGTTAATTTTCGGGTCAGCTGATGAAAGAGCTTCAAGTGTCAAGACCTGAGTATAATAACGCTTCCACCGATAAGTTAAAAATAGTTCTCGAGAACTTGCAATTATTTGAATTTAAAATTATGGATTTCTACCCAGCAAGCCATGTGAGTCCGAAAAGAGTCTTTTCTGACACCTTTTCCGGAGCGTTCATGCTCTTTATGAGCCCAAAAAACAATCACTATTGCTCCGAAAACCTTCAGAAAAGAGGATCATTACACCACCATAGTGGGGAGGGTATATTGGATTTGTGCATATGTTTGGAACGCCCAGAAATATTGTTCCAACATCCACCTTAAAGTATGCCGATCGGCTCCGAATCACTTTCTGAGTCGATTTAACGATGTCCGTCCGTCTGGCTGGCTGTCCATGTAAAGCTTGTGCGCAGAGTACAGGTCGCAATTTTGAAGATATTTTGATAAAATTTGGTAAGTGATATTTTTTCGGCCCAAGGACGGATGGGATTGAAACTAGTGGAAATCGGTGCATTATTTCACCTGGCCCCCATACAAAAGTCCTCCCGAAATTGGGAATTACCGATCATAAATGTTTGAATTATGCAAGGAACCAAACAAATTTCATCACAAATCACCTCTACAAATTTTGTGCAGATCGGTCCATAATTAGTCCTAGCTCCCATATAAGGCCCACTTCCGAAAATCACTTTAAAGAGCATAACTCACTCAAAAATGTTGGTATCCAAATAATATTGAACGCAAATATATTTATATGCATACAAACAATACGATACAATTTAATTGTGATCGATCCATAATTAGTCGTAGCTCCCATAAATGGCCCACTTCCGAAAATCACTTTAACGATCATAAATTTCTTAAGAATGTTGGTAACCAAATAAAATTCGACAGAAATGATGACACCTAATTTTATAATGGTCGGTCCGTAATTAGTCGAAAGTCCCATATAAGACCCTCCCCGTAATCAACTTTAACCTCCATAAATCTTTTTATATCGAGATAAAGTTTAACATACGCAATATTTATATTCACAGAAATCATGACACTAAATTTTTGGATGATCGGTCCATAATAGGTAATATCTCCCATATAGCGCCCATTTCTGAAAAACTGTTTTACAGTATATAGGGTGTAGGGTATTATATGGTCGGGCTTGACCGACTATACTTTCTTACTTGTTTTTAATTGTGTTTGTGTACATTTAAATAAATAAAGACTCGTTGTATTTTCTTCAAACTACTTGACGCTTTTATTTTGCATTGAAAAAGAATCCGGTTTATATAAAGGAAATAAACCACCGTTTTTAAAAGGTAAAAACGTAACAATATAATATATAAAGGTATGTATGTATGTATAATATATTTATGCATCCACAACAAAGGTGAAGGGTATATATGATTCGGCATAGCCGAATATAGCACTCTTACTTGTTTTAAACTGATTTAACCGCTTTGCTTTTTGAGATCTGATCACACTGACCATAATAGAAATAGTTTGTCTCTCACCAAAGCATTAAAGAAAAACTGTCGTAATTCAGCTTTGGGTGGAGAAAGAATTCGCACGTCATTGTCATTATCGCTTAAGGGCAACCAGGCCGTCCTTATATACTATATAAAAGTTATTTGACTTCATTTATAGACACCAATCGTCGAAACAACCATCCTCTTCTTGACATCCATATGAGTCGGCATTATGAGCACAGTACTTTTCTTGATCATAAAATGCACACCTACGAGAAGCACATGAATAACGGTAGCAGTAGTAGGAACATCGATCCATATATTTTGTTGCACAGCCAGAACAATCATAAACACCTTTAAACGAAAAAAAAGTAATACATATAATATATGTATATTAAATAATAGATCTGCAAATAAACACTACCTCCAACTGGACCACAGTTTCCGTACGATTGGCAGTCATTTTGAATAGGTGGCATTACGATGTATTGAGTTCTAGCGTGTACACGGGATATTTTAAGATATATTATGGGTGCAACGCAAAATTCACCACACCTACGAGAGCGACGACTAAAACACCGCCAACGATTATTGTGATGTGCACACATGCGTGGCGTCATTACTATACAACATTCCAATTTCGATGGCTGTTTAGTTCTTGTCAAAATTTCTTCATCGTGTATAGTCAACGATGCATTAACAACGATGTTGTTTGTATTATTCAGTATAATGTCGGGCTTCGTTTGATTAAACTGTGTTATAAAGGTATTGTAAAATGTAACATTCTGTACAATGGGTTCGGGTATTGAACATCTATGCCCGGTCCAAATTGTACCTTCGGGGCATTCAATAACGACACAGCGATCATTCACCATTTGAGATCCACGAGGACAATATATCAAATGGCATTCCTTTTCAATGAGCTGAGTTCCAGAGGGACATTTAATAAGAGTTTCAGGGGGTATGGGGCGAGGTTCGTAAGTTGGAGGTGGAGTTGTTTCATTCGGATGTCCTGTTTGACAACAATTATTTGTTGAACCACAATTTGAAGTTATAAGATCACAATGTGGAATTGTTGAACCACTACTTGTAGTTGTTGAACTACAAAATTGACAATTTGACGGTGGAGAGCAGCATTGAAAACTTGGATTTGTTAAACAGGTATAACCAGGATGATTTATACAAATATAATTTCCAGGAGGATACGTCTGTACTACAGGACAAGGTTTATTCGATATTGTCAAAGGACAAGGATTAATCTGTTGATTAAGACAGCACCCAGTTTCAGTAGGAATTGTTGCACAAGAAACAAAAGGTGGGGATTGGGTTGTAATAGGATACGCGGGAATTTGCTGTTTTGTGCAATCTACTGTAGGTTTTGGTATTGAATATGGTGTAACTGGCTCATTTGGACATTCTGATCCACCTTGACACACTGCAATTCCCAATTTCTAATGATACAAAAAAAAAAAACAATTTTGTTAACATATGTATCTCCTGGAACAGCCTTAGTAACTTACAGTAAGTGACAATGCCATAAACAAATAATATCGAAAATTCATTTTTCTACAAGTTTTCGAAATAACATTCTCATCCAAAGTTAAAATACAACTAAAATGAAAGTGCATATACATATTTTCATAATCATAAAAATTAATGATTTTAAAAATAAGCTTTTTGGGTCACTGGTGTTATCAGTCGATTCTGTGACAATGGCTATTGACTATTTGAAAAAAATTGTAAATATAACATTACATAATATCGCAAAAGAGCTTTATGTTAGTCAGTATGAGTTGAGATTTATAAAGAAACACTTGAGTAATGGAAAGGCTATGCTTTCTTCGAATGTTACCGTCGTTTTTTCTTATTGTAATTATTTTGGTTGCGAACTTTAAATTAATTAAGGCAAAAAGTATTGACCCAGTGAGTAATCATACACGCATACTAACATTAAAATAACACTTCTATTTTTTCCATTGTTAGGCAATTGGAAGATGTCCGGAAGGATATATTTTTAACACGGACGGATTGTGCTATCCAAAAGAAAGTTCAATTAATAGATGTCCACAGGGATACATCCTTTACACAAATGGATTATGCTATCCAATAGAAAAAAAACCATGTCCGTTTGATAATGCAAATAATTCCCATTCATCAATGTCAACAACCATTGCTACTCCTATTGCAACAACAATGTATTCGCCCGTTGAACTAAAGGAATTGAATTGTCCCCAGGGTTCAATTAAAATTGAAAATAAATGTCGTAAAATTATTTGCACTTTGGGAGAATACTACAGGGGCACGTGTCTGAACCCGATGTGTCCATTTGGATTGGTTTGGCGTGGTAAAAAATGCCAAGAACCTGGATATCTGACAACAGTGATCGAAATCGATAACGATATTGTTAATGAAGTAAATGAGAAACCAATTGCCCTAGCAATGAGCCGCAAAAATGAGGTTGTATATTACACATCAACGACAACAACTCGCAAGCCTTCCACTATTCGATCTGTGCATCACAAACAATCTACCACGCCATCACTCATAACAACATCGACATCAATCAGTGATGTCTGTTGTAAAGTGTTTAGTCCACGAATTTGCAAATTATATGAAGAAAAGTGGTTATGCTTTAATCGAAAATACCATCGTTGCGATAGTCGTATTTGCTCAACACCAGTTATATATCTGAAAGCTCCAGAAATTAAGCATGAACCTCCAGTACTTATAATGCCCCCCAATCCTCAACTGACGGTTTGTGAAACCAAAGATTGCCGTAATAATTTAAGTAAGAATTATTCAATTATGTGCATATACATATGTACATATGTATGTATAGATATTAACTTTTTACTTTTAACGATTTATGTATTTTACTCTCCTAGATGTTGACTGTTCTGGATGTGCAAATCTTCGTTCTGAAAATTGTTCTCCATATTGTTACAGGTATATCTGTTCAAAATCCACATGTACCTTTATGGATTTAAATGAATATTGCAGTTATTATCCCAGACAAACTGGATGTTTGCCGACAGACGGCTGTCTATGGAATTGGTGCAATGGAAATAACATATAAAACAATTCAACGATTTACAATTGTAATTTCATATTTAAAATTTTTTTAATAATCGTTCTTTACGATTATAATTTAAAACAGTCTAATCCCTGCCAGCAATTGGAAGTTTCTTTCATCGTCCATCGTCAAAGGCGTTACGTCTTACTCACTTCCAGACGTTAATTGGAAGATAACAATAACAATTTACATTGCAGTCGTCTTTTAATCATCCAGACGACGTTTGGAAGATTGTTTGTTGTTTACAACACCAGCCGAAAATGACATGCCCCGTTATAAAAGAAATGAAAAGAATGCAAAAAAGAAGTTTTCGACATCATCGAAATTAGTTTTATTTTGTCATTTGCTGTGGTCGGTCAGTGGTACAGTGTGGTTTTGTTTTGTTATTGTTGTAGTTTTTACATATTTGTTATCCCATAGTCAATATGAGTGTATTATCTGTAAAGGCAAAAAAAAAATCAAAAGCAAAAGAGAGGCGGCTTCTTGAAGTTAAGCAGAAGTGACTTCTTGAAGTTACGCTGAAGTGACTTCTTGAAGTTACGCTGAAGTGACTTCTTGAAGTTACTTCCGGGGGGTACAACTTCTCAATACGGAAGACACTTCTACGATCAGAAAATGGTATCGCAGAAGATGAGTTTCAACTTCTTAGCGTCACTTCTGAGTCACTTCCGCAATAGAAAATGTTGGCAGGGATGGCTCATTTACACACATACATATGAATATTTACATAAGTATGTACAGTGTATCGCAACTGTATTTTGCGTACTTATTTCTAGGAGAAATTTGTTTTTCATTCATACATATGAGGAAGTGAAAAGCAAAACTCGTTCGTTCTAAAAACTTGCTACAGCTTAGTAAATGAGCCAAATAAGTTGAACGCTACTTATTTTTAAATATTACAAAATAAATACTCCTTAACTAAAGAAAAATTAAGTTTTGAAAATTGGAACGAACAAGTTTTGCTAAGAATTTTCGAAACAAACGAGTTTTGCTACACTCCATATTGGAACGAACGAGGTTTGCAACTTACAATAAACCATCAGTAAAATAAATTATTTAGCTTCACTATGTAGTGAACGGATTACTATTAAACTGGAAATTCAGGACAAAATTCATTTAAATAAAATTTTATCAATTCCTTTCATTCAAAAATTAGTATATGTAAATAACATTATAAATATCATTTTAATAGGTAGGTCTTTTAAATTGCTTTAATCTAAATTTCTATGTTAAATAATTGGTATACGAAACCATACATGTACAGAGCTATTGCTGTAGAAATGTTTAATGTTTGTAAAGCTTTTTGTTATTTACCAATGTTGATCACCGTAACTAAAGCAACATTCTCTAGCAACATGTTATGCAGAGAGGTAAAGTAAACATTACAGCTAAACATAGTAAGCTGTCTTAATTCAGAATATAAACAATCATTACCTAATTAAATTATTAAATGCACCGTATGTAGTAAATATTTATAATTTCTTTTGAATTTTACGAAATCGGCATAAAGTATTTTTTTATTACATATCTACACCAATGTCTCTCATTTCATGTTATTAATATCTGATTTCGGCATGGCAAGATTATTTTTTTCCGACATTGCCATATTTAAATAGGTAGAGTAAAAGATCATGACAAAAGTTAACAAAGAATAGACAGAAGAAAAAGGGAACAAATTTTTTTGTGTCTGACGTTACACTCTTCTTCGAGCTTTGATTTGGTGAAAAATTCCCAAGATGGAGCATTGCGATTAAGATATTAACAGAGCTTACATCATAATTGGCAAATAACTGGATTTAAAGATCATAATTAAGAAGCCTTTAATTTTCAATTAACAAAATTCTTTTTTTTTGTAAAATAAGTAAAATTTTATAAACCAGTACTTAATTAGTGCAAAATTTAACACCAGCCTTGTTTAAAAGGAAACCTTGCTCAAAAGTGGCCAAAGACCCACGAGGTCTGCCCAAGATTCTGGAAATCACCCTGGAATGGTGTATATCACACGGGCACGTAAAATTGACATTAACTCCCAAATCGCACAATATAAACGAAAGGGAAACCCCTATCGTACGAAGAGAAATCCCGACTGGGTCAATCGGAGCATAAGTGATACACCAACGTTTAAAGAGGAAGACACCATCAGCAGGTTTAAGATTTTCAAAATCTAACTTTTTACCATCCAATTAATAGCAACACCTAGAGCTCGCATTTTGGTAACATAACCTCAATTTTCAACCCCAATATAAGATAATATCATTCACGTTTCGAACATCGAATTTAAAGTTTACAACTTTTTATTATTTCCGACGTTGTCACCCCAAATTACGTCAAAAACCGATGGTCAAATCATGGTCAGAAATTTAAATTAGTACATTTTTTAAAATCTAAAATTGTCCACTACATTTTTTTAAACTTTGCAACTCGAAATTATATAATAAAATTATGTCATTAAATTAGATATCAATACCGTAATAATTTCTACAAATTAATATATAAGTTCTAGATGAAAATCGAAAAATACAAACAAATTTTTTTTAATAATTAATAGTCGTAAACTACCTACTGTAGCGATATTTTCGGTACAAAACTAAATGATCATTATTATTCTGAATTTTTAACTTAAGCTTTTTATTATTCCCAAATGATCATTACGTTTTTATCCGCAACTTCAACTTAATGAGTACATTAACGGTTTGCTTAAAATGTTTTAACGGTTTGTTTTAATTTGTCTTCATTAACTCATAATCAACTTGAATTACTGTAAATAAATTTTAAGTTATTTTACGGCATCGGTGTGAGCACTAATAGGCTAAATTATACCTCGTAACCAAAATTAATATTGGGGAATATAAAAATATTTGCAGTAATCCATTTCCAGCTTCAACTCCACATGTTCATCGTACTCTTGAAGGCCTTCCAGATCAACGACAACATACATGTTTGGTGAGTCCACAAATTTATATACCTCCCTAATATCATTTTGTTATGTCTGAGCAGCAATAAAGATAATGATTCTATGTAATACTTCATTAGTATGATCACAACATCCTATTGATGAGCGTAAATTTCAAAACTTACTCATTAAATATCTTTATTGCTGATACATACATACTTTTTACATTTTTATATTTTGGTTATAGTTTTTTTTAAATTTTTTTTTGGTTTTGCTTTTAAGATTTCTATATCTTGTTTTTACCGAAATACACAAGAATAATAGTTACTGTTATTTAATACATATTCCAAAAAAACTTATTTAGAACACTATTAATGCTCTCACAGTTATATATAGATCTAGAAAGTTTGGGTAAATTAAACCTACTAATAGCAAAATTTTGTTTAACCAAACTCTAACAATTTATATAATATAAACAGTATCTCTAATCGATCTATGTTAGTTTTTTTTTTAAGTTAATAATTATACATGTTAAAATTAATAAACAAATGAATAAATTATAAATTTGACAGAATGTCAGGCTAAATTAAATTCAAGTGTTTTTTTAGGTTGATAAGAAGTTAGGTGTGTAACTATAGTGGGGTCCTAAAGACATCATAGTCGTTAGGACATAGAGATTGGGAGGGTTTTGAGACTTGCCTATCAATAACATCTGATAGTGCTTTTCGTCTGGGTAATGTTGATAAAAGATGTCTTTTTTTTTTTTTAGCTTACGTGACTATAAACGGGCTTCAGTTGAAAACTTATAGTCATGCTGGTCCACTTAATTATTCATGTTTATTTTAGATCATTTAAAAAAATAGGGAGTCTATAACAAAAGAAAATCTGTATACAAACCGGATTTTGTTTTAAGAGAGGACCGAACCTCCCCGCCCGATTGTAGCTAGCTATTCAATGGCTCCCGCAGTCCTCGCTTGACAATTTCTTAATGTACTAGAGTCTTTTGACTCAGTCCGTAACAGTTCATTTGTTTGTGTTCATTACAGTAAAAAATGGCGCCCAACGTGGGGCCGAAAGCTAAACAACCCATAGTTTGCTTTCTGTCCCAAATACCGATAGTTTTATAGATTTCATTAGATTGTTGTCAAAAACAGTATATGATAATTTGTCATTTATAAGAAAATATCTTATAACACTTGTGAGGATTTTCGTTAATTTGCGTTTGCAAATTAAATGACCGACAAGTCAATGATATGATCGTTTGTCTTAGTTTTGTGAGTTATTTTATATTGTTTCTGAAAACGATAGATAATTATATCAAGTTGAATGTGACTTTGTAAGGACGAGGTATCAGACCTTAAATACCTTTTAGGATTACATATGGTTTGCAAAGCGAAGCTCTGTCCAATTGTTATTTAAAGAATTAGTAAAAAAAAATGTCTGGTTAGTTATTTAAAAGTTTTAATCTTGTTGATATAAACATCTCCATAGACTGGCTATTTTAACCTACACTTTTATCAATTTATTCATGCCTAATTTTAACACCTAATATAATGATTATCAACCTAAAGAAAACACGTAATATAAATAAATAAAACAACCTATATACCTTTATTGGAGAAATTCTTGCGTAAATTAAAATTGCGATTTCTTTACGTTGTTTTCGAAATCTGTTATAGAAAATACAAAAAAAAAAATTCTTTTTAACTGTGAAACTTAATGTTAGTTTCACTAAGTCGTTACGAACTTTGTCAAAAAATTTGTAAATTTTGTGTTAAATAATTCACCAAAAGTATAATTGGTACATACATATTATCAAGTTCTTAAGAATATTGTATTTCATTGCAATACATTACTTTTTGTTTGTCTCACAGTGAAAACAATATTAGTCCTAATTCTACTTTTAATATTTAATTTTGTAATTAGTCCATTATTAGACCATTTGGAAAGGAAACC
Source organism: Bellardia pandia (assembly GCA_916048285.2). Taxonomy (NCBI): domain Eukaryota; kingdom Metazoa; phylum Arthropoda; class Insecta; order Diptera; family Calliphoridae; genus Bellardia; species Bellardia pandia. The sequence goes on along the minus strand of OU696529.1, from coordinate 142,320,056 downwards.
AAATTTTCAACGTGTAACAAACTTAATAATAGTTAGTTTTTTTTATAACATTTCGTAAATTTTCTACAATATTCTTGAAATTAGAAACATATATTCAGCTTTCAGTTTTTTTTATGTTTCTTTCCATTCTTGAGAATCATTCTTCGTAATCTGAACAAAGCAAATATCGATAGTTATATGTTTTTTTTTCTTTTCTTTATAGGAAAAATCTGTAAAATTTATAAAAAAAAAAAAATTTTCAATCATTCTCAGTAAATTCCGGATATCCCCTGTTATCGATCATTGTCTCTTGTCTCTGAAAGAAAACATTAATTTTTATATTAGCTTTGGTCACCTACATAAAGTTTGACCATATACATAAAAACGTTAAAATTATATTGGTTTGAATTTATTCTTTTATAAAAAAATGTCTTTTTTGAGAACGCCACCAAATGAAGCCGAGGGTGCTGCTTCAAGGCCTTCCACTACCGCTCCCATATTGCCTTTAGAGGCAGAGCTAATTCCAAACGCTACTTTAGTTGATGAACCGGTATGCGAAATTTGTAAAATTGGTATGGCTGAACAGGATGATTGTTTGATAATAACAAACTGTAGTCATTCATTTCATCGAGCATGCATCGAAAACTTTCTATCGAACGCTACAGAGTGTCCAACCTGCAAACGTTCATGCCAATTAGTTGACCCAAAGAAAATATATGTTTTAAATAAACAAGACCACACAGGAAAATCATCAATTCACAGTCGAGGCCGTGGTGCTATGAGGAAAACATACAATACCCGAGCACAAGCTAAAAATTTGTGTCAAGATAATCAGCGATCTTTTGTAGATAGTAATGCATCGGAACGTGTAAACCGATCCATAATCGCAGGCATTCGAGCCTATCTGAAATCCGATCATAGACTGTGGGATGAGAATTTGTCCAAAATAAGCTGCGCCTTACGGAATTCCTATCATCAGGCAATACAAACTACACCGTATCATGCTATGTTCGGATTGGATATGATTACGCATGGAAATTCGTATGATTTGCTCAAGAATCTACAGTTGCTCAATGAACCTTCTTACCACCTCGCTAGAGATGATAAACTTACTCTGATTCGGGGTAGTTTAAGAAAACATATTAGGGCTGCTTACGAGGTGAACCGAACTCAATATAACCTACGCACCAGACCACAATCATTCCAAAAAGGCCAAGAAATCTTTAGAAGAAATTTTGTACAAAGCAGTAGTGAAAAAAAATTTAACGCCAAATTGTCTCCTCTGTTTGTAAAATGTCGGATCAGGGAAAAATTAGGTAAACATTATTATTTAATAGACGATTTGCAAGGTAAATTAGTTGGAACATATCATGCGAAAGATCTACGCACATAAACCGCTCTTTTCTAGCTAATAATTTAATGTAAACATAATTATTATCTAGTTTTGTAGTGAACGGATTACTATTAAACTGGAAATTCAGGACAAAATTCATTTAAATAAAATTTTATCAATTCCTTTCATTCAAAAATTAGTATATGTAAATAACATTATAAATATCATTTTAATAGGTAGGTCTTTTAAATTGCTTTAATCTAAATTTCTATGTTAAATAATTGGTATACGAAACCATACATGTACAGAGCTATTGCTGTAGAAATGTTTAATGTTTGTAAAGCTTTTTGTTATTTACCAATGTTGATCACCGTAACTAAAGCAACATTCTCTAGCAACATGTTATGCAGAGAGGTAAAGTAAACATTACAGCTAAACATAGTAAGCTGTCTTAATTCAGAATATAAACAATCATTACCTAATTAAATTATTAAATGCACCGTATGTAGTAAATATTTATAATTTCTTTTGAATTTTACGAAATCGGCATAAAGTATTTTTTTATTACATATCTACACCAATGTCTCTCATTTCATGTTATTAATATCTGATTTCGGCATGGCAAGATTATTTTTTTCCGACATTGCCATATTTAAATAGGTAGAGTAAAAGATCATGACAAAAGTTAACAAAGAATAGACAGAAGAAAAAGGGAACAAATTTTTTTGTGTCTGACGTTACACTCTTCTTCGAGCTTTGATTTGGTGAAAAATTCCCAAGATGGAGCATTGCGATTAAGATATTAACAGAGCTTACATCATAATTGGCAAATAACTGGATTTAAAGATCATAATTAAGAAGCCTTTAATTTTCAATTAACAAAATTCTTTTTTTTTGTAAAATAAGTAAAATTTTATAAACCAGTACTTAATTAGTGCAAAATTTAACACCAGCCTTGTTTAAAAGGAAACCTTGCTCAAAAGTGGCCAAAGACCCACGAGGTCTGCCCAAGATTCTGGAAATCACCCTGGAATGGTGTATATCACACGGGCACGTAAAATTGACATTAACTCCCAAATCGCACAATATAAACGAAAGGGAAACCCCTATCGTACGAAGAGAAATCCCGACTGGGTCAATCGGAGCATAAGTGATACACCAACGTTTAAAGAGGAAGACACCATCAGCAGGTTTAAGATTTTCAAAATCTAACTTTTTACCATCCAATTAATAGCAACACCTAGAGCTCGCATTTTGGTAACATAACCTCAATTTTCAACCCCAATATAAGATAATATCATTCACGTTTCGAACATCGAATTTAAAGTTTACAACTTTTTATTATTTCCGACGTTGTCACCCCAAATTACGTCAAAAACCGATGGTCAAATCATGGTCAGAAATTTAAATTAGTACATTTTTTAAAATCTAAAATTGTCCACTACATTTTTTTAAACTTTGCAACTCGAAATTATATAATAAAATTATGTCATTAAATTAGATATCAATACCGTAATAATTTCTACAAATTAATATATAAGTTCTAGATGAAAATCGAAAAATACAAACAAATTTTTTTTAATAATTAATAGTCGTAAACTACCTACTGTAGCGATATTTTCGGTACAAAACTAAATGATCATTATTATTCTGAATTTTTAACTTAAGCTTTTTATTATTCCCAAATGATCATTACGTTTTTATCCGCAACTTCAACTTAATGAGTACATTAACGGTTTGCTTAAAATGTTTTAACGGTTTGTTTTAATTTGTCTTCATTAACTCATAATCAACTTGAATTACTGTAAATAAATTTTAAGTTATTTTACGGCATCGGTGTGAGCACTAATAGGCTAAATTATACCTCGTAACCAAAATTAATATTGGGGAATATAAAAATATTTGCAGTAATCCATTTCCAGCTTCAACTCCACATGTTCATCGTACTCTTGAAGGCCTTCCAGATCAACGACAACATACATGTTTGGTGAGTCCACAAATTTATATACCTCCCTAATATCATTTTGTTATGTCTGAGCAGCAATAAAGATAATGATTCTATGTAATACTTCATTAGTATGATCACAACATCCTATTGATGAGCGTAAATTTCAAAACTTACTCATTAAATATCTTTATTGCTGATACATACATACTTTTTACATTTTTATATTTTGGTTATAGTTTTTTTTAAATTTTTTTTTGGTTTTGCTTTTAAGATTTCTATATCTTGTTTTTACCGAAATACACAAGAATAATAGTTACTGTTATTTAATACATATTCCAAAAAAACTTATTTAGAACACTATTAATGCTCTCACAGTTATATATAGATCTAGAAAGTTTGGGTAAATTAAACCTACTAATAGCAAAATTTTGTTTAACCAAACTCTAACAATTTATATAATATAAACAGTATCTCTAATCGATCTATGTTAGTTTTTTTTTTAAGTTAATAATTATACATGTTAAAATTAATAAACAAATGAATAAATTATAAATTTGACAGAATGTCAGGCTAAATTAAATTCAAGTGTTTTTTTAGGTTGATAAGAAGTTAGGTGTGTAACTATAGTGGGGTCCTAAAAACATCATAGTCGTTAGGACATAGAGATTGGGAGGGTTTTGAGACTTGCCTATCAATAACATCTGATAGTGCTTTTCGTCTGGGTAATGTTGATAAAAGATGTCTTTTTTTTTTTTAGCTTACGTGACTATAAACGGGCTTCAGTTGAAAACTTATAGTCATGCTGGTCCACTTAATTATTCATGTTTATTTTAGATCATTTAAAAAAATAGGGAGTCTATAACAAAAGAAAATCTGTATACAAACCGGATTTTGTTTTAAGAGAGGACCGAACCTCCCCGCCCGATTGTAGCTAGCTATTCAATGGCTCCCGCAGTCCTCGCTTGACAATTTCTTAATGTACTAGAGTCTTTTGACTCAGTCCGTAACAGTTCATTTGTTTGTGTTCATTACAACTAGGTATATTTTAAAGTTTTATTAATTTATTAAAACTAAGAAAACTTGTTAAAAAAAATGAAAATAATATATACGAACTTTTAAACAAAGTACTTCATCTTCAGTCGTTGTCCAAAATCGAAACATAAAGTTCCAAGATTTTTTTCTTTTCATGTTTATTCGCCGCATTTATCGGAAGTAGTTTTGGAATAATATCTTTGATTTCTTACCTCGCCTCAAGAATGGTTCAGAGTCACAGAAATTCATTGTATAATTAATCTCCCCTTGCAAAGTTATCTGATCATTTTAATGGTTAATAAATCACAATAATGATCTTAATAATAAATAGTTGCACCATGGCTTAGACAAAATGGGCAAAACAATTCACAGCGAATTGTTAACCAAGACTTTCCGTGTAAAAATGGAACGAACAAAAAAAATGGGATACAGATGATTTTTTTTAAATATATTTGAGCAATGTAATAATATAGGGAACAGTTTTAAATAGTGCTTAATTAATCATTGGGTGCTATTCTACTTTTGGCTCCTAAATAGTGCAAAAAAAGTACAATTGTACCAACTTTTGCATCCCTGCTGTGGTTAAAAATTTCAAAAATTTTCAAATCATCAATGGGAATTTTTAACAATAAAAATATCTGGCAACAGTTGTTAATATAAGTCTCTGGTAATACTTTTCGAAATAATTTTACCATGGCGCAACTAAACAAGTTGAGTGTAAATCGACAACACATACAACAAAAACAACAGGCATTTTGTTCGTGTAAAATAATGTACTACTGTCAAAAATACTTGAAAAAGTTTTTAGCTGGCCTACTGCACTCACCTTTGTTACGCGCGCTTTGTCAAATCGATTATTACTTTAAAATAGTAGGTCTAAAAAAAAAAAAAACAAATGAAGTCAATGGCATGTAAAAGAATGTTTTGGCTAGCTCTGCCATCAGTGGCGTGGTTCTTGACCCGAGTGTTTTGACGCGTAATCATAGCAAAATTCATGCCATTATTAAATTGCCACACAAACAAATATATTTAAAAGAGAAATGCTTAAAATTGCTGTTACTTCAAAAAAAACGTAAAATTTGTAAAATTGTAAAAGACAAGAGGGTTCAAACGAGGAAAATACCATTAAAGTGACATGGTGTTGGTCACTTGGAGTGCACTTTTCCCACCCAACTAGTCAATTATGACTACGCCTGTGGTAACTTAAACACTCATATTTTTTCTGTTACCCCTTTTTTTTTCTATCACTGTTCATCCATACCTACCAACCTGTATAACCTTCGTTCCTTTTTTAAATAAAAATTTAGTTAATTTCAAAATTCATTTTTAAATTCAAATGTATAATTTTATTAAAAAAATAATAGCTAAAAGTATATTTTATAATAATGATAATACCTAATAATAATAATTCCTAATACTAATAATAATACAAGTAATAATAAAATATTAATAATACTAAGCTTAGATCAATAAAAAAATTTCAATACTTAAATGCTAAATGGTGTACTTAAAGTTTCACAAGAGGTTGGCATCTTTGTTGTTGTTGTTGAGTGGTTGTTGTTGTTGAGTAGTTGTGGTTGTTGAGTAGTTGTTGTTGTTGAGTAGTTGTTGTCGTTGATTAATTATAATTTGTTTCACATTTTGTAGTTAATTGTTCATCTTTGTTTTAAGTAAACAATTGGAACTGGTTGTTTGTATTTTAAAGTTTATGTATGTTTTTACTTTTAGTTTTATAAAATTTTCTTTTTTATGTTTTCATAAAGTTTTCATTTTTTTTATATTTCTCTTTGTTTCAAATTTGTTGTTTTCTTGTTTTGTTTTTTTTTTTTATATGTTTGTTTTGTCTTTTTTTTAATTTTTTTCACAATTCCTTAATGTTTATTTATTTATGTTCATTTTAAGTTTTTCTTTTAACTTTTTTTTTTCAACTCATTAAGCTTTGAAGTATATTTTATGTTTAAATTATTTATGTACCTTATAAGTTTAACTTTAACTTTTTTTCAATTCATGTTTCTTAATTTTAGTTTATGTTTAATTTATTTATGTACATTTTAAGTTTAATGTTGGTTTTTTCTTTTTTTAAATTTTCCTTACAAAATCACTATTTTCACAATAAAGAAACACCCTCTATTTTCACCCTTAAAATTAGGTATTATTTCTGATATTTAAAGCGACTACAACACTTCTTTTAACATTGTTTAATTAAATTACTTTATTTAAAAATGTTTATTTAGTTACATGAAAAGCGACCACAATTTACATTTGTTCTCGTTATTAACTTATATTTTGGAGTTACCAAAATCCTGTTGGCACCATTAGCAGTTAAAAGAAAAGTGAAAACGAGCAGTAGGCACAAAGTAATTTTATTTATATAAATGAACATTATAATGTTTCCTTCAACGTGGAATTAATGACTTTTTTTTTTTTTTTGTTTCTTTTACACTTGTTTTGGTGTGGTGTTTCACCTTTTGTTTTTTTTTTAATTTCAATAATAATATTATTTAATTTTACGTTTTTATTAAATATTTATGGTTCTTAATAGTTTAGTTATAACTTCACATGTTCAAAATTTTTTTTTTTTTTTTACACATAGCGGGAATACATTCATATGTATGTTTAATAACTTAAATAATTATTTTAGTACACATTTTCTTTTATTTTAAGTGTTAAAGACCGATCTCACTGATTGTTTGTGCCCAACTGACTTCTTTCTGTTTTTCGCCACTTGTTATATTAAAAGAATGTGTATTCCATTTAACATAACAAAAAAATGTAACGGTTTACACATTCTTGGCATACTTGTTATTCCATTTATGTTGTTGTTGTTGTGAGAGATACATACTACATACATATAATAAACAAAACTCTACACTGCTGATGCTAGTTATTTCCTACATGTTAAATGTTCTACGCAGCTTGTAAGTATATATGTATTTTGAGAGAAGAGAACATTAACGGAAAATATATGTATGCTCACAACAACAACGCTACATTGATTTGTTTTCTAGAATGTTCTTTTGTTTTTCTGTTGTGAAATAAAATTCCTGACAACAAAAAAAAACAGAATGGAATTTCAAATATGCCATGCAAGAAAAAAAATTTACATACATACATACATGTTATGTATATAACGATGCGCAATTTAATAAAACCGTTAAAATGGTTCAATTTGTTAAATGAGGGTGGAAATATTTTCTAAATCCCTAACAAAACTGCTTCGTTATGAAATTGTAAATTGAATATAGAACAGGAAAAGGATTTAGAGCGCGCAGAAATACAGAAACGTGTGGCACGACCCACGATAAGCCGGGCTAAAACAACAAATACATTCTAAGGTCTTAGATCCGAAGCATGATATCTCCCAATCAGATTTCCCTGAAGATCTTCCACGTCATATAATACATTACCAATTTTGTCTCGAATACGGCATTTAATGTATTTAGGTAAAAACTTGGCATTAATACCATTCTGAAAATTACTAAGACTATGATTTTTCCGAAAAACTTCCTGGCCAACACGATAACTAACATGTTTGGTGCGTGTGTTATAAATTTTTGTGGCTTTTTCATGTGCCCTCTCAATGTTTTGGGAAATTTTCTGTCTAATTTGATTTTGCTTATCTATATGTTTTATAATTGTGTCATCTTCCATCATATTTAATTTTTCCAATAAAACGTATGAGGAACCATGCGTGCACATATTTTGGCCAAACAGTGCATAATATGGAGAACAATTTATTGAGGAGTGGTAATCGCTCCGTAATATCGTCAAAATGTTAGGTATACAAGCGTCCCAGTTTAAATGGTTAGTTTCCTTTAAAAGATAATATCTAATCTTAGAGATAATTTCTCTATTTGCTCTTTCAGAGGCATTCGCCTGGGGAGAGTACAATCCAGTTTTAATATGGGTTATTTCGAAAAGAGAGAAAAAATCCTGAATTTCTTGGGAAATGAACTGTTTCGCATTATCACTGTGAATGTACTGAGGAACACCGAAGGTATTAAACAAGTAGTTTTGAAGAAAATCAATTACATTTATGGATGTAGCAGACCTTAGAGGGTGAAGGAAAAGAAATTTCGTAAAGTGATCAATGATAATGAATAAATATGTGTTTTTAGATTTGGAGGATGGATATGGTCCCAAAAAATCACAATACAATCGCTGAAATGGACGTTTAGTTTCAAATGCATCTCCCATGGGAGGTCGAAGGGTTTGGTTTGGCGCTTTTATGACTTTACAGTCATCGCAGTTACTTACAAATAATTTTATGTCTGAACTCATTGAAGGCCAGTAATATTTCTGTCGAACCCTTGAAAGTGTTTTGAAGTAGCCACCATGACAGCTAGATTCGTGTCCTAATTTAACAGCTTTATGCGTCAATAACTCAGGGAGCCATAATCTCCACAAATTCTCTTCTTCATTATCTATACCCTGCCGAAAATTCACTCTCTTGTACACACGCTCATCTATTATGCATAAGTCAGGTAACTCATCTTTGTTATCGGAAATGGTTTTAATTAATTGTTTATATTCAGGGGAATCAAAGTCCTTTGAACTCAAATCTATTTCAGGAAAACTTCGGTTAATTTCTAAAGAGTCTACATCAAAACGAGATAATGTGTCCGGAACCACATTTAACGAACCCTTCCTATGCTCGATCTTAAAGTCAAAGCCTTGTAACATTAAACTCCACCTTGCGAGTCTCCCACTTAGGTCTTTCTGACCCATGAGCCATTTTAGGCTCGAATGATCGGTGATAATTCGAAAAGGTGATCCTTCGACATAGGGCCTAAAACGTTTTACGCATATTACTGCAGCTAAACACTCCAGTTCTGTGACTGTGTAATTCCGCTGAGCACCGTTTAGTTTCTGCGATACAAAAGAAATGGGTCTTTCCCTATTTTCGTCGTCTACTTGGTATAAAACACCACCTACTCCGACACGCGAAGCATCGCATTGAATAATAAATTCCTTGTTAAAGTCGGGCTGAGCAAGAACGGGAGCACTGGATAAAGCGAGTTTAAGTTTTTCGAAACTATCAATAGCTTCAGGGGTCAATGAAAATTTTCCTTCACGTTTACGTAAACAATCAGTAAGGGGACCTGACAGACTAGCAAAATTATTTATGAATGCTCTATACCAGTTCGCCATACCAATGAATCGGCGGACTTGGCGAGGCGTTTTTGGGATCGGAAAGTCTACGATTGCCGAAACCTTCTCTGGATCGACTTTCAAGCATCCACTACCAATACGATAACCCAAATATTTGATTTCATTTTGGCAAAATTTGCTTTTTGAGACATTGATGGTAAGTTTAGCATCGTTAAGACATTTTGCGACCTGAGAGAGTAATTCTACGTGTTCCTCAAAAGTAGCTGTGCAGATCAAAAGATCGTCCAGGTACACGAATACATTTTCCCTAAGACGAGATGGGATAGTTTTGTCCATTAGGCGGGACATCGCTTGCGGACCATTACAAAGCCCAAAAGGCATTACCCGATATTGGTAGAGGGGTCTACCAGGAACCGCAAATGCTGTCTTCTCCTTGGAGGAGTCTGTGAGCCGTATTTGAAAAAATGCATCTTTCAGATCAATTCCGCTTATATAGTGAGTATCTTTGAGTCTGCTGAGCAAACCGTTAATGTGGGGGAGTGGGTATGAGTCCTTTTTTGTAATAGTGTTCAACTTCCTTGAGTCAAGGCACAAACGTACTTTCCCCGGTTTTCTTACGTTTACTATGGGAAAGCACCACGGTGAGTTTGACTCTTCTATTACACCCATTTGCAATAAACGGTCTAATTCTTGGTACACTTCAGCCTGTCTAGGAGGAGAAAGAGGGTAATGTTTGCACTTAATTGGCTCTGCATCACCGGTGTCAATGTGGTGTTCTAAAAGATTTGTGCAACCAAGACCTAACTTTTCAAAAGAGGGGAACTCTGACACTACACGATCAAGTTGAAATTTTTGTTCTGAATTTAAATCGTGAAAACATGGGTTAATTTTTTCTACTGGCTCAAGATCACAGGACTCAACAATTGGAATGATATCAGGTGCGATGGCAAAATTACGCCAAAAGTCTAAACCGAGGTAGGCTTCTTGGGTTAAAGTGGGTACAACGTAAAAATCAATAACTCGTGTAACGCCTTTATAAACAACAGGTATTTTGCAGTGACCCAAAACTGAATTTTTAGATCCATCTGCCGTTGATATGCAAGATCGAAAAGGTCTTAAGGTGAGATTATTTCTTTCAATGAAATTTAAGCTATTCTTGCCCAATACTGAAACACTAGCGCCGGAATCTAGTAGTCCGTAAATATGATCATTAAAAACTTGAATTTTTGCAAAAGGTCTCTCGTCTTTCTCATGACATAATATCGAAGATTCTATTAGTTTACGAAACGATTTTCTTTTCTTAAAACGAAGTCTACTCTTTAAGGTTTTAGCTGTGGGTTTGAAAAATGTTGGTTTGTCATTATAAAATTTATTTTGATTGTCCGAAAATTTTGGAGAAATCTCTCCCGAGACTGTAGATCTCGATTTATCTTCCTGTGGAAGATTCCTAATCGATTGACCTAATTGTGACTCGGGGAGAAAGCTTTGGAACGAGAGTCCCCTGTGGCCATCTCGCTCCGCTTCCTGTTTCCCAGGTGCGTATTTTTACATTTTGGAGTAGCTACTCCACGCTCACCACATTTAAAACAAAAAAGGCTTCTAGTTTCCTCTGGACAATAAATGTAGGAATGACCTAGAGCTAAACAATTCCAACACTTTATTTTTGAATAATCCGGTTTTGAGGTACGTCGAGAGAATTGAAGTGCTTCTATTTGAGGATCAAATTCATCATCAATTTCTTTCTCTTCTACCGCATCAGCTTCAAGTTCGCTAATGTGACGATGAGGTTTGTTATCAAGAAAAGATGTTTTATTTTCATAGATTACCTTTTCGGCGTTGCGGGCTAGGTCTCGAAGACTAAACAGACTAGTTGGACTGGTGTTAAATAACATGATTCTCAAATTAGACTGGACATTTTTCATTATGATTTTAATTAATTTTGAATCTGGTAAAGGGTCTTCCATAAGAGAATTCATACTAACTATGATTGCGTGAAAGCTGTCATAGGATTCTTTTGGTTGCTGCTTACGTTTGTGAATATTTATCAAAATTTCGTCATCTGTTTCCAGAGTGCCGAATTCACGAGAAATTGCGTATTTTAAATTTGCGTAAGAAGGATCTTCATTCCGTTTCATGAAATCCCAATACCATTCATCTGCACGACCGCGTAAAAATATATGAAAGTTTGAGAGTAAATTTTCTTCCGAGCAACGAGTTCTTTTAACAAGGGTTTCAATTTTAAAAAGGAAATTTGATACATTACCTGTGCCATCAAAAGAAATGTTCCATTTCTCCAGTTTGACTTTATCAAATAATCCGGGACTGAAGCTAGCCTCTTGAAATACGGTTGGGTTATTGGTAGCAGAACTAGGGTCACGAGTCAAGTTAGTCATATTGGTTATAGTGGCTTTTAAAGAATTGACTTCTCTTCTAAATTCTTCATGAGATAAACTAATGGCCTGTTGTACAGCTGATAACAAATCATTATTGTTATTAACTGCAGACTGCGGAACATTGAACTCACTAGTATTATCTATTTCTTTCGAAGTCATAGTTAAGTCAAAAGTATTCGGAAAATCTACGTGACGTGAAATATCCTCTAGGGAATCTTGACCGGACTTACAAGTGTCTAAAGAAATCTTTGGGTCTATCAGATTAAGACTACTCTGAACGTTTTTTTTCAAGTGGTGGGGAATGAACAACACGGGGTCTTGACGTAGATGTACTTGGTAAGTCTTCTAAAGATTGGGTAGTATCTAAAACGTTTTTTCCTCTACCTCTACTTAAATTCAAATTACTTTTTGAAACCTTGCCAGAACTACGAGTGTTCATAGCAATGAAAACAAAACGGACAAAAAATCAAAAAAAATCAGTTGAGCTTACAAAAAAAAAAGTCAGTTATTATGTGCCAATTGAGAAAACAATTGCTTTTCAAAAAAAATAATATTGTTTACAAAAAAAAATATTATTGATTACAAAGAAACTCCAGTTAACAAATTGGTGGATGAATGAACAGTGATATTTTTCATTTGTGTCAAAACCATGTCTTGTAATATTCGATTCTTTATATCAGAATTTACCGCTAATGATTTTATTTAACACAACATTGATCATATGTTTCATAAAATATAAAACAAAGTCTAATGTTTTTAAAAAAAAATATATAAAAGAATTTAAAAAAAATAGTTAAGTTTGAGTATATGTATATGTAGAAACTTCTACATCCATAGTATTTATCAATTATTTTTTTAATCGTAATAAAGTTTATTTCATATTGAAATTTGTTTATCAAACTGATATAAAAAAAATTGAAAAAAAATCATGAATGCATCAGCACACATATATTCAAGGTTTTCTTTAAATTTAATGCAATTAATAAATTTCAATTTAAAAAATGAAATTTAAAGTCTCTTAAATTTTCAGAAAGCCTCCACTCCATGAAAAATTCCAAAAAACATAACGCAAAAAATGTAAGAGAGTTCAGTTCCATCCCTTAACATTTGACTTTTATGCTCTTGAAACCTTTTAAAAGAGATTGCTGGAAAAAAATTGACGTTAACTATTTAATTTTTTTAATGGTATATATTTCCTCTTTGAACAAGCAACTTCATATAATTTTTTCCTAACTTACTTCAAATATATTTGGATTTTTCATACAGTTGGGTTTTCAAAAATAGCATTTAAGCTCAACCACGTTTACTTTTATATCCAAATATATTTAAAATTCGTTGTCTAATAAAAATAATGACAAAATTCATTATATGAAGTTACTTACATTGTCTTTTAAAATTTTACGTTTTACGTTGGACTATTACGTCTGCCTTTTCTTTAAGCTTTCGTTGGGCGCCATCTATGTTACGCGCGCTTTGTCAAATCGATTATTACTTTAAAATAGTAGGTCTAAAAAAAAAAAAACAAATGAAGTCAATGGCATGTAAAAGAATGTTTTGGCTAGCTCTGCCATCAGTGGCGTGGTTCTTGACCCGAGTGTTTTGACGCGTAATCATAGCAAAATTCATGCCATTATTAAATTGCCACACAAACAAATATATTTAAAAGAGAAATGCTTAAAATTGCTGTTACTTCAAAAAAAACGTAAAATTTGTAAAATTGTAAAAGACAAGAGGGTTCAAACGAGGAAAATACCATTAAAGTGACATGGTGTTGGTCACTTGGAGTGCACTTTTCCCACCCAACTAGTCAATTATGACTACGCCTGTGGTAACTTAAACACTCATATTTTTTCTGTTACCCCTTTTTTTTTCTATCACTGTTCATCCATACCTACCAACCTGTATAACCTTCGTTCCTTTTTTAAATAAAAATTTAGTTAATTTCAAAATTCATTTTTAAATTCAAATGTATAATTTTATTAAAAAAATAATAGCTAAAAGTATATTTTATAATAATGATAATACCTAATAATAATAATTCCTAATACTAATAATAATACAAGTAATAATAAAATATTAATAATACTAAGCTTAGATCAATAAAAAAATTTCAATACTTAAATGCTAAATGGTGTACTTAAAGTTTCACAAGAGGTTGGCATCTTTGTTGTTGTTGTTGAGTGGTTGTTGTTGTTGAGTAGTTGTGGTTGTTGAGTAGTTGTTGTTGTTGAGTAGTTGTTGTCGTTGATTAATTATAATTTGTTTCACATTTTGTAGTTAATTGTTCATCTTTGTTTTAAGTAAACAATTGGAACTGGTTGTTTGTATTTTAAAGTTTATGTATGTTTTTACTTTTAGTTTTATAAAATTTTCTTTTTTATGTTTTCATAAAGTTTTCATTTTTTTTATATTTCTCTTTGTTTCAAATTTGTTGTTTTCTTGTTTTGTTTTTTTTTTTTATATGTTTGTTTTGTCTTTTTTTTAATTTTTTTCACAATTCCTTAATGTTTATTTATTTATGTTCATTTTAAGTTTTTCTTTTAACTTTTTTTTTTCAACTCATTAAGCTTTGAAGTATATTTTATGTTTAAATTATTTATGTACCTTATAAGTTTAACTTTAACTTTTTTTCAATTCATGTTTCTTAATTTTAGTTTATGTTTAATTTATTTATGTACATTTTAAGTTTAATGTTGGTTTTTTCTTTTTTTAAATTTTCCTTACAAAATCACTATTTTCACAATAAAGAAACACCCTCTATTTTCACCCTTAAAATTAGGTATTATTTCTGATATTTAAAGCGACTACAACACTTCTTTTAACATTGTTTAATTAAATTACTTTATTTAAAAATGTTTATTTAGTTACATGAAAAGCGACCACAATTTACATTTGTTCTCGTTATTAACTTATATTTTGGAGTTACCAAAATCCTGTTGGCACCATTAGCAGTTAAAAGAAAAGTGAAAACGAGCAGTAGGCACAAAGTAATTTTATTTATATAAATGAACATTATAATGTTTCCTTCAACGTGGAATTAATGACTTTTTTTTTTTTTTTGTTTCTTTTACACTTGTTTTGGTGTGGTGTTTCACCTTTTGTTTTTTTTTTAATTTCAATAATAATATTATTTAATTTTACGTTTTTATTAAATATTTATGGTTCTTAATAGTTTAGTTATAACTTCACATGTTCAAAATTTTTTTTTTTTTTTTACACATAGCGGGAATACATTCATATGTATGTTTAATAACTTAAATAATTATTTTAGTACACATTTTCTTTTATTTTAAGTGTTAAAGACCGATCTCACTGATTGTTTGTGCCCAACTGACTTCTTTCTGTTTTTCGCCACTTGTTATATTAAAAGAATGTGTATTCCATTTAACATAACAAAAAAATGTAACGGTTTACACATTCTTGGCATACTTGTTATTCCATTTATGTTGTTGTTGTTGTGAGAGATACATACTACATACATATAATAAACAAAACTCTACACTGCTGATGCTAGTTATTTCCTACATGTTAAATGTTCTACGCAGCTTGTAAGTATATATGTATTTTGAGAGAAGAGAACATTAACGGAAAATATATGTATGCTCACAACAACAACGCTACATTGATTTGTTTTCTAGAATGTTCTTTTGTTTTTCTGTTGTGAAATAAAATTCCTGACAACAAAAAAAAACAGAATGGAATTTCAAATATGCCATGCAAGAAAAAAAATTTACATACATACATACATGTTATGTATATAACGATGCGCAATTTAATAAAACCGTTAAAATGGTTCAATTTGTTAAATGAGGGTGGAAATATTTTCTAAATCCCTAACACCTTGTATATTTGCACCATGAATTTGACAGTTAAATATACAAAATTTTAATCAGCTGTTTAACTGGGCCAGTGTTGCCAGAAAATGAATTTCAAAATATGCTAAAATTTGAAAAACAAAGTGCTAAAATGTTCTACAGAAGAAAAAAAGTGCTAAATTTTTTCAATGTAACAATATAGTTTTTATTTCAAATGTTACAAATATAAATTATAGTTTTTTTTTAATTTTGTTCATAACAATTGTTCACTTGTTTTAGTAGATTACATTTCATATATTAATTAAAAAATTTCCGTGTTCATTTACTTACCACACCGAAAGAAATTTTGTTGAAATATTAATAAAAGTTATTTTTATACCCTTCACCTTCATGAGAAGGGTATATTCCGGCCCCATAAAGTATATATCGAGCCATTACCGCCAAAATAATGTATCCCACACCATAATCGATTGTTGTTTTTTTATCGAAATCGATAGTTCAACATCATTTAAAATTATTAAAATTAGATGTATTACACAAAACAATATTTACATTATAAATTTTAAAATAATGGCTTTATTCCAACTGATTTTATTTAAAAAAAACCTTCCCCTGTAAAATTGTGAGTTTGTGGGATACATTTTTTCGGCAATTATGGCTCGATATATTCTGGATCCTTATAGATAGCGGAATCGATTAAGTAATGTCTGTCTGTCTCTTGAAATAAATTTTCTGAAGTGCCCAGATATTTTCGGGATCCAAATCTTCAATAATTCTGCAAGACATGCTTTCGAGAAGTTTGCTATTTAAAATCAGCAAAATCCGTCCATAAATAACGGAGATATGAGCAAAAATCCGAGACAACCTCTAAAAATTTCATTAAAAAAACTATCAAACAAAGTGTATTAATATTGTTACGAACAACTTTATCAACAGATGGCGTGTTTATCGACAAATTAATCAGTTTTTAGCATAATTTTTAAAAATTTCAATGCATTTTCGAAAAACAAAATGCTAAATCTAGCACTGAAAGTGCTAAAATGGCAACACTGAACTGGGCACACCTATAAATTTGCCTTGCAATCAGGGCTGCCAGATGAATTTCGGAAAAAATCGTCAAAATCCCGATAAAAAAGAAAAAAATCGTCATTTCGAATTTTAAAAATCGTCAAAAAAATCGGAAAAACAAAAAGTCACTATTTCTAATAGTATTTTGAAATCTTTATTAAAACGAAAACATAAAAATTCAATTTTATATAGTCTCTTGTACAATACATATAAAAATACGTAAATTTTAACTTTTTACATAACAAATCACAAAAAATTTTATGTTAAACACAACTTGTGTAATATTTAATATCTTAGTCCGTTTTCACTTCTATAATTCTCACTCGTCAAGGCAAGTATTTTTGGAAGAGAAGGGAAATAAGAACAAAAGGGGTACAAACTTGACGGTACTGTCAATTTTCTTATTTCCTTTTGTTTTTTTTTCATGCATGTTGATTTACATTAAAAAGTACGAAAATTGAATTGACATGTTTGATGAAATGGCAAGTTCAAAAGAGCATTGAACAAAAACTGGTCTGCTAAAACTGAATACTGTGAAACAGTATTTTATAAATAAATTGTTGAATTCAGCATATTTTATTAATTCAGGTTAAATTACAATGTCAAAACAATTTATTTTATTAAGTTTTAAATAACATTTTGAGTATAGAATTCAACATATTTTCAAAGAATTCCGTATTTTTGTTATTTAAATTTATTCGGCAGAATATGCTTTCGACGTTTTGTTAAAATAGGAGAAGTTTTTGTAGAAAAATTTCCACGTGGAAATTCAGAAATTGTTTCCTCTTAAAATTTTAGTTCATGGAATTCAGTTTTTAAAATTGATTTTTATGTTTACACATAAATAAGTAATTTCGACTATCCTGTCTCAATATTATTTGCAATTATTTTACTTGAACTTAACAACAATAATTAAGAAAACACTACTATCACTTAGTTTTGTTTTTGAAATAGTTGTTGTCTCAAAAAAAGAGAGAATTTGGTAACAAAAACATTAATAAAACTAACAATTTATAGAAAATTTTAATAATTCAGGAAATCGTCATTTTCAATGAAAAAATCGTCAAATCGTCAATTTGCTATTTTTGAAACCAAAAATCGTCAAAATGACGATAAATCGTCAAATCTGGCAGCTATGCTTGCAATGTTGTTTATTTTGTTCAGTCATTAGAAAAAACTTAGATGATATGGTTCTGGGGCAAACGCGCGGTTGAAATAATTGTGAACAAAAACACACACACACAAAAATTAAGTTGAAAATATAATAAATAACTTAAAAAATGTATGTTTCATTTAATGATTTATAAAATTTCGGTTATAAGTGTACAAGTTTAGCAAAGTATTTTTTATTTTAAAGTGAATGGCGGGCGATAAATATGCATTTCTTTTATACGCAGTATCGTTTTAATTTCTGTACTCTTCTCCCATTGTAGGTATGTTGACTGAATTTTAATGAGTGTGTTATTGGTGTTTCTTTAGTTTTGCCGTAAACTCATAAAATTGGTTAAAGTGCAATCAATGATTTTTCTATCAACATGCAATAGAGACACACCAAATTAATAAATACTACTATTTTGTGTAATAGATATCACAACTCCCATTAAAAAGTTTTACAGTAAATGTACATATATATTCGTGTCCGCGAGCGCTAAAATAATAATACAATAAATAGTGTGATTTATTTAATAACAACACCAATCCATACATACAACCCATATATTAACTTCTTACATACATACATATGTGAGTATGCATGTACATTGGAATTTGGAGTTACATACATACCTATACAAAATAATAATAAGAAAAACAAATACGAAATAATGTTGCACTCAAGTAAATATGAGTATAACGTACGATATTATGATTTGTCAAAATTAATTTAAAAAAAATACAATTATTACAACCAATACATATATGTACATATATGTATGTACATACGTAGTAGGTATGAAGCTTTTAAAAAATATTTTGTGTTGGATGGATCTTGGATTTTATTCGTTACTATCAAAATCATATTTAGAGGAATTTATAAACCATTCGAATAATTGTAAACCCTGCCGGAAATTGGGTAAAAAATATTTTAACAAATACCTATTGTATAACAAAAAGATAAGTCTTATATTGGCATAAAATACCTACATACTTACATATGTAGAATATATAGAATTGAATTAATAAAAAAAGAAACAAAAACAAATATAGGTACCAATTAAAATAGACCAATTTTTACGCGTAAAAATAAATTCAATAGTGGTAACATTCTTGTGCAAAAAACCCTGTCATTCCAAAGAAGTCGTAATTCTTTTAATTTTTGGAAGGCATCACTTTTCAATTAAAATATTATAGACAAATGTAGCAAACGCAATACCGTAGAAAACTTGCCTGGTGCAAACGAATGTCTTACAAAAACTGAAGTAAGATAAGTAAAAAAAAGCAAACCTAGTAAACATCTAGTACTGGGGGGTTACTGCGTATTTCGATTCGAAAGCAGTTGCTTTCGAAATACAATGTAAAAAGTATACAAATTCGAATGATTTTCTTTTCGAATCGAAATACGCAGTAACCCCCCTGTAAAACCAGCTGAAAATGTTACGAAAACTTGTAAGCGCAAGGTAGAGTGTCACATAAAAAGCCCTTTGTATGAAAGAACTACTAAAAACAAAAGTTTGAATTTCGCAAAAAAAAAACATGTCGGCGGCTAAGTAATATTTGGTGTTGTATGTCGTCATCAGTGGTCGGTAATCTTACATTTATACCTCTCTCTAGATTCTAGAGTCTAGAATCTACAATGAAAAAACAAGATTATCTCGACATTTAAACAAGTAAGTGTGCTATATTCGGCTATGCCATCTGTTGACACACTGTCTTTTTACACACTTATATTGCGGTTTCAGAACACACTTAAAGTTTTCGAACACTTTGTGTGATCAACGCCATCTCTTGATGAACAATATTAATACACTAAGATTTTTTGATGAAATTTTCAGAGGTTGTCTCGGATTTTTGCTCATATCTCCGTTATTTATGGACTGATTTTAAATAGCAAACTTCTCGAAAGCATGTCTGACAGAATTATTTAAGATTTGGATCCCGAAGATATCTGGGGACTTCAGATCCAGACAGACAAACAGACGGACATGGCTTAATAGACTCCGTTATCTATAAGGATCCGGAATATATATACTTTATAGGGTCGGAAAATTATATTGTGGAAATTACAAATGGAATGACAAACTTATATATACCCTTCTCATGAAGGTGAAGGGTATAAAAAACAATGTAGCCCCTAGTGTAGAGAAATTAGAACTTGTGCAGAATTGTACTTTCCAACAGGACAATGAAGCATACCTCCAAAATTGTGAAGCAGTGGTTGCTCAATCGTTGTCCAAAAGCCTTAGATCATCCTCGGCAATCCTTAGACCTCAATCCAATAAAGAATATCTGGACAATATATTAGGCAAATAAATATTTCTTGCAGAGAAAATCTAAAGACAGTAATGCAGGATGAATGAAACAAAATTTTGTCTGATTTCACTAAAAAAAATCGATGTTTCTCTGTCTAGAAGATTGTCAGCTGTGATAAAGGCAAAAGGACTGCAAATTTTCCGTTCAAATTTGTTCTAGGTATTGTTAATGTGTTATATTTTGCTGAAGTTACATTACCATTTCTTAGGTCACACACGACAAATATTTACTCCAAAAAGCGTAACCATATTTTAAGCACACATTTATTTGACGCTATTTGATCTTACAAGTCTTTTGTAACTAAACTAATTTATAAATAAGAGAATTTAAATATATTTTACTTAGCGGTTACGTTGTGTGACACTACTTTTATGAATTATGCAATATATTTTGATTTAAATTTGTACTTGCAGTATACATAATAAAACATTTTTAATCGATATTAGGTGTTTACTTTATATCGACGCTCATAGTATGTTAAACAAGATTTTCGAATTTTTGAAAACAAAATAAAAAAACTTTTAAGAAAAATTTAAAAAAGCTGATGTTTTACATTTTTCACAAATTGCATTACTAAAGTAATAAGTTACTCGCTCTAAAACTTATAATAGTTAAGTTAAGACCTTGTACTTTCGAAAAGATAAAACCTTTAAAATTAATATATTTATTTAATATTTTAAATAATCTACATACATATATAAAAATGAATGTCTGTCTGTATGTTTGTGCTTAATAGGAGGCCAAACCCTTGGACCGATCTTTCTGAAATTTTGACAGCATGTTACAATGTAATTTATATAACACTAGCTAAACCCGGTGTGCTTCGCTACCCCCCTCCCTACTCATTATAAAATAAAATGTTTTTATATATTTACAAAAAATTATTTAAGAGTATATTACGATTTTAAATTTTCCTAAAAAGGTGCGTGGCCCCACCCACTTTTCTCCTGGTACGTATTCCTAATTATGCCAATACCATATGTACCACATATCATTGACGTAGGTCAAAAAATGCCCAAAATATGGCGATTTAAATTTTTGGGTTATATGGGCGGTGCCACCCTCGTTTGTACAATCAAAACTTCATATAGCCTATTTATTATTCCTTCCAGAGTCACAGTAACATGCTGTGAAAATTTCATCAAAATCGGCTCAGCCGTTTTGGAGTCCATACGTTACATACATACATTCAATTTTATATATGTAGATAATTTTGTAATGCAATAACAAATACACGTAGTAAACATTTCAAATGTCAAAAGCAAACATTTAGCTCTTACAAAATGCATGCATGCAAGCATGCAATTTTTTCGAAAAAATATTAATAATTTTGTGTCTGCAGAAAATGAGTTCTTCATTTCTACTAACATGCAATAATAGCAATAAATTATTTAATATTGTTTAAGCATTTTCTACGTACATATTTCTCTATTTAAATAATCACACATACATTGTATGTATGTAACTAATTCTTTCTTAATTCATAATAGTTATTAAACAATTGATCAAATGCTAATTAGACCTAAAAGTATTTCTGTGTGACTTTACTACTTAACCAACAGCTCCGGAGTTATTTTTAAACCGAGTTTAAATTATAAAACAGATATAAATGAAGTTACTAAATTTCTATTACATACATATTTTCTCTCTCCCGCCAGAAGAATGTAAAATGAATATGTTAAATGAATTCTTGATCTGTTCCCAGGTTATTGAGAATAATAAATAAATAAAAAATAAATTTATAAAACAATATTTTCGGTTTTATTACCAAAAATTTTTACACCAAAGTAAATTTTTAACGGTAAACCCATTTTCATAAAAAAATTTCAAGTTTTTCATTTAAAGTATACTAAGGTGATGGCTATAAAACTTTAACCTTTTTATATGATTCACTATAGAATTAAATATGTATGTTAGGGCGATTGTTGGCCGCGACTATGCTGTCGTACATCGTCAAATAATAAATGAATAAAAATAAGATGAAAAACTCTAAATGTATCTAATAAAAATTATTTTCTAAGCATAATTGTAAATGTTTGTATACAAATAATATATGTATATGGGAGTTTCGACTAATTATGGACCGATCATAATCAAATTGTACCGTGTTATTTGTATGCATATGAAATATATTTGCGTTCAATATTATTTGGATACCAACATTTTTGAGAGTGTTATTCTCTTTAAAGTGATTTTCGGAAGTGGGCCTTATATGGGAGCTACGAGTAATTATGGACCGATCTGTACAAAATTTGTAGATGTGATTTGGCTTCATATACCACTAATTTTTGATGAAATTTGTGGGGATACTTTGATAATTCAAACATTTATGATCGGTAAACCCCAATTTCGGGAGGACATTTGTATGGGGGCCAGGTGAAATAATGGACCGATTTCCACTAGTTTCAATCCCATCCATCCTTGGGCCGAAAAGATATCACGTACCAAATTTTATCGAAATAACTTAAAAATTGCGACATGCACTCTACGCACAAGCTTTACATGGACAGCCAGCCAGACGGACGGACATCGTTAAATGTTGGACCAATATTTCTGGACGTTACAAACATCAGCACAAATCGAATATACCCTACCCATTATGGTGGTGTAGGGTATAAAAAGTAGGAGTGAGCGAAAGAAATAAGAAACTTTGGCACATACAATTTTTATTTTTACCTCGCCTTCAGTAAGATGTGTATACAAATTGTTTGAAGTAAATCTGTAAAAACCCATGCAGAAGCAATTAATCAATTTAAAAAAGTGGGCGTTAAAGTAGGCGTGGTCGTACCAACTCAGAAACCTTCCCAGTCTCATGCACAACAACTTTGCCGAAGATCATAACATAATCAGATACATAGTTTAGGAGTCTATAAAGAACATACATACAAACATTAATTTTTATATATATAGATTTGTTTTTTGCTTTTAGTACCACGCCCATTTATCCCATTCCGCCCATTTTCAGTTCGACTACTAATATTTGTAATTGATGGAATCGTACAAAATTTGAAGGCTATATAGCTAATATAGAACCCTAGATATTTTATATTAATATTAATTTTGTATATGTTAATAAATAACTAAATATTTCCTTTGTATGGGAGCTGACACGCCCACTGGTCCGATCACGACCATTTTTCCCATGACTATTCGCATTAACATTAACGTGAACAAATTTCTAAGACTATGGCTATTATAGTACTGTAGATATATGATATTAAATATTTACTTTGTATGGGAGCTGCCACTCCCACGGGTCCGATCCCTCCTATTTCTTTCCTGATTATTCAAATCAGTAACATATGGGTTACTGCAATGTTTCAAAACTCTTGATATCACAATAGTCAAGATATATGATGTTATTCAATTTATGTGGGAGGGGCCACGCCCACTTGAAATATATATAGCCAAAAACCTAATTTGGACTATAAACCTTTCAAATGAAACCGGTTTGGGCCAAATCGGTTGGATAGTTTTAGAGTCTATAGAGGACAAACATACAAACATTGTAATTTATATATGTATGTATGTATGTAGATATAGATAAAATTGATGAAATGTACCAGACTCTTAGTTCACACATATTGAACTTAAAAATCCACAAATAATGCAAATAAATAAAACCAAATAAAAACAAATTCTTTATTTCTTCATTTCCCTTCTTCATTTAAAGACACACAAAACTAATAGATTTACAAAAACAAACAGAATCAACAAATAAATATGTATGTACATATGTTTGTACATACATATCCATATATGTATGTACATTAGGGTGGTAATGAAATGTATGGGGAATTTTTTTTTCCAGAATATCGCGCAAATTATTATGCCACTGGGTCTAAAACTAATATGTTAAAAATTTTAGCCAATTCGGATAACTCGATCACTTTTTATATTTGAATTATACCCAAATCTGAGCGGATTACTGTGTCACATAGTCTAAAGTATGCATGATGCAAAAATTAGGCAAATCGGATAACTCTAAGCCGTGCATCTTTGAGTTCAAAGTTGAAATTTTGGGAAATTCCTTATATTTTACTATGATTGTTCTAAAATGATCGCTTTTTTACGTATGTTGATTAATATTTTCCCCAAAATTGATGTCTTAAGTATTTTAAAAAATATTCAGAACTATTTTTAGTAAGTTTAACCCTCTTGTGATACGGGGTTCAAAATTACCCTGACGTTTTAAATAAACTAAAATTAAGCTCTAGAGATACTGTCCATGTGCTCATTGCAGTTTTGGATGCAGTTGGAGTAAACTCATCAGAGTATGTTATTAATCGCACTTCTACTCAGCAACAACGAGATGCCTTCAGAAAAGCAAATAGTAGTAATAGAATCTGTTTAAATCTTAGAACTAATACTCACCCTAATGTACACATATCCATATATATGTATATGTATATATGTATATGTCAATAAGTGAGTGCTTACACTTATTCGCATGTATACATACACATGCATAAATATATAAATGTACATATATTATAGTACATGTTTGTAAACGCTGTTTTCTGTTGTTTGGTACTACTTATTTGAAAAGTTGTGGAGGGGGAGGGGGGCGTGCTTTCTATAAATCTGAGTGCGAGTAAGCACTTACTAAGATATAAAACAATCTCGTGTATTACAAACAGCATTGTCAACTTGGTGCGTTTCGCTCCATGTTTGGTGCTTTTTTAAATTCGTTTTTTTTTTAATTTCGGTGCTTTTTTTAATTTTTCCGAAAATGTGATGAAATCTTTATTTTTACTAATTTTTAATTGCAGTTTTTTAATAATTCATTATCATTAAATCTATACGA
Organism: Bellardia pandia; assembly: GCA_916048285.2. Lineage (NCBI taxonomy): Eukaryota > Metazoa > Arthropoda > Insecta > Diptera > Calliphoridae > Bellardia > Bellardia pandia. The sequence continues at coordinate 142,295,101 of OU696529.1, read as the reverse complement.
TGAAAAAGGACCCCATTGAATGCATTTTAAATACGAATATATGATAATCAAAAATTCGTTACATGAAGGTAATTGCTAAAGGTGAATAGGATGAAAATCTTTGTTTGAAAATAAAATTAACATTTTAAACATGGAAATAAAAATTCATGTATACGAGTAGCCTAATGGTTTGGTCTATCGAACGGCAGACGAACAACCAGGGTTAGAGTCCCAGTGGAGCCCTAACAAATTTTATTGAAAAAATCCAAATAGAAATATGTACTTAAAATAGAAAACAAAAATAATTAAAAAAGTACCAAATATGTACTGAAATTAGCCCAATTAGTACATCAGTTCCGAATAGCATGTTGTCAGTTAAATTTTGAGTGATTAAATGCTTATTTTATCTTTATTAGCTCTTTAAAAAATCTCTTTTTGAAAAATTTTATATAAAATTTATGAAATTAAAAAAATGTAAAACTAATTCAATTAACATTTTAAATAACAACGAAATTCTAAATTTGGTGCGGTTTTTTCTTAAATGGCGCGTTTTTTCTCCATTTTGGTGCGTATTGAAATTTCAAAGTTGACAACGCTGATTACAAAAGCAATTTTGTCTCTCTATTAACCCTTTGCTAGTTACTGCCCTGCCCGAACATTTGCTCTTCAAAAACCAAAACAAATATCAGACGTGGTTGCCAAACGATAAAAACTTTTCAAGTTTTTTAATGAAATGACAATCCAGTAAAAACATACACTAAAAAACTACACTATTTTAACATATTATTATAACAATTTGATGTCATTACCACAAATACTTACTAGTAGAGCGATAAAAAAAAGCCAAGTTATTACATAGATGACACCTAAATGATTATAATGATTAATATCATTTACTTGATATAGCGTAATTTTTATTGAAATTTTAAAATCTAATTCATAAAACTTTGACTTAAAAATACATATTAAATTGTAGTAAGTATTTAATTTTTTTTTTCAAATTCACAAAATTGGTTTTAAAAAATCAAAATGTATAAAGGAAAAGTTTTAATTAATTAAAAGTTAATGTTTTAATTTTTTATTTTTAAATTAAATTCATTAAATTTTAGTCTCAATTCAAAGTTTAATGAGTTTTCTTGTGAACTAGTGGATATCCGGCGTCTGATTGATACCTCCATGCATTAATATACATATATATTCGTTACAATTTAAAGAAATCGATTCAGCCGTCTAGGCGTGATTGCGGAACAAAAAAACTTGCTGCAATTTTTATCATATACATATATAGTATAGTACATATCTTGCAAAATTCTAGTGGTCTAAAATCATCTCCCTAATGGTTTCAAATTCTATAACAGACGTAGAAATTTTTGTTTTGTTTTATATATATATACTATATATATGTATATACGAGTATACATATATATCTATATATATAAAATTCAATGTATGTATGTATGTATGTATGTAACGTATAGACTCCAAAACGGCTGAGCCGATTGTGATGAAATTTTCACAGCATGTTACTGTGAATCTGGAAGGAATAATAGGGTACTTTTTCTTACCACGCCCACTTTTACGCCCACTTTTTTAAAATATTGTAATTGAAGACCAAACCTTTGGACCAATATTTTTGAAATTTTCACAGCATGTTACTGTGACTCTAGAAGGAATAATAGGGTACTTTTTTTACCACGCCTATTTTTACGCCCACTTTTTAAAAATTATGTAATTGCTCCCATATAGTTTTTAACAGATTTACTTCAAATTGTATACACATTATATACTCCAGGCGAGGTAAAAATAAATATTTCTTAAGCCCCGCCCCTTTCACGCCCCTTTTCACGCCAAATTTTTGAAAGTTTTATTCTCTATACAAATTTGTTCATTCCAACGTATTTTTTTTATTTGGTAGTATATTGCTCTTAATACTGTTAACGTCGCCATATAACTATGAACTAAGCCTACTTCATCACCCCCTTTTTTTATTTCAGATACTTACTTATACCACTAACAATGTTTGCTATACAAAATACTTTTTTTGTAATATGTATTTACCTAAAGTTTTATATACTTTTTAACTACATACATTTTTTTATTACCAAATCCCCATTTTTCGCCCTATTTCACCTTAAATTATTTATATACTATAGTTATTGCTTTTAATCTATATATATATAAATGAATGTGTGTCTGTATGTTTGTGCTTATTAGGAGGCCAACCCTTGGACCAATCTGAAATTTTTACAGCATGTTACTGTGACTCTGGAAGGAATAATAGGCTATATGAAGTTTTGATTGTACAAACGGGGGTGGCACCGTCCATATAACCCACAAATTTAACCCGCCATATTTTGGGCATTTTTTGACGTACGTCGGTGATATTTGGTACATATGGTATTGGCATAATTAGGAATACGTACCAGGAGAAAAGTGAGTGGGACCACGCCCCTTTTTAGGAAAATTAAACATCGTAATATAGTCTTAACTACTGGACCGATCGTCATTAAATTCTCACAACAGGATATTCTTATAAAATAATAAATTCTTGACTATGTAAGTGGACAAAGGGGCATGGTCTCGCCTAAAGCATTGCAATAAATACATTAAAATTAAATAAATAAATGTTTGTAAATATATAAATACGTTTTATTTTATGACGTGGGGGGGGGGGGGTAGCAAAGCACACCGGGTTTAGCTAGTATATATATATATATAGATTGCAAACTTCTGTGAAATTCGAAAATCGGCTTCATGAATGGTCTAAAACTATCTCAGCAATATTATCATTCTAATAAAACTGGTTTGGGACACATCGGTTGAATGGTTTAAAGTCTGGCAGATCAGCAGCACATTATTAACTAGACAACAGGATTATCAAAAATTTAAATAAAATAAATGTAATGTTAAAATAGCTCATATTTTGGGTATTTTTAAATTGAATTGAGAATCGTTATACATACTACCAATGTCTACTGGCAACACTGTGCATAAATGAATACGCTTTTGTTATTGAAAGCTGCATTACAACAATATTCAGTTAGTATTCTCTTGGGTTTTGGTCTGTGTAGTCGAGTTATTTGCTTAAAAAAAATGGTGTGCGAGTTTGTTTATTTTATTTAAAAAATATAAGAAAAAGTTGAAAAAAAGTACGACACTCCTTTATATTTTCTTTAGTTATGTGTGGAATACTCATATAAGCCCATAATTCAAATGCAGTCACCTCTGCATTTTTAAAAGTAAAGTTGTAGTATGTAGTTATTTTCTCTAGCTTAAACTTGGAGTGTTATAAACAAGCTTGCTTATATTATACCTACATACGATTCGTTAATTTTTTCGCAATTTTGTTTACATAAAATTAAACGTTAATTTTATTTAACTAAATTAAAGTGGTGAACAACCAACGCGTTAATTTAAATACGTTCTTTACGCCAACTAGTTGCTTCTTCAGTTATATCTATCTATCCCACGCGTGTAAATTTAATATTCATGATAGTAAACGTGTATTTGGTATTCGTATGGATGTATGTATGTATAAAGATGGTGTTTGCTAAGGGAAACTAAAGGAAATGCTTTTTATTCCGCACAAAAAAAAAAACTTATCGAATAAAGTGTTATTAATTTAAATAAAGTGGAAGTGTAGTTTTTTTTTGGTGTGATACTTTATATACGTACTCGTATCTATATACGAGTATGTATTTAGATTCGTGCTAAAGTGTGTGTTAATGAGAGAATGTGATAAAAATGATTGAAACACACACTCATGCTCGTATAAATGTAATTGGTAGTTTTTTTCCGTAGCGATTTTTATATCAAAGTAAATATTGTATTACATAAATAAAAATGTATACATATGTATTATTAATAATTTAACTTGTATTCGTGATTTTGTGAATTTGTGTTTACCTTGGTACCATATGTGGGCATATTTGTTAAAGAATCATTAGCAGTAGTTCTTGTGAAAGTACCACGCCCACGCCTCAATTTAATGTCGATATACCGAAAGTAGATACAAAAACAAAGTGCGATAAACGATAGCAAAGGAAAGAGCAACATTGTTGTCATATCAGTACAAAAACAAATAAAAATAACAACAAACCATATAACCACCATATACCTACCTACTAAATTTGACGTTGTTTTTAATTGTGCTGTTTTGCTGCGTTTAAGCTGTGTAATTGTAAAAAGTAAGTAAGAAAATAAAAGTAAGACACATATATTTATATATATGTATATATACATATATGTATACAGAGATTCCTTCGAATAGATTTCTGAAATAGTGTATTTCGGTTTTATTGAGCAAACTCGATAGGAAAAAATTTCACGTAGGTATACATTTGCGTAAATACTTTATAAAGTGGCCTTAAAAATAATAATAATAAGCGGAAGTTCGTAATTACCGTGGTTAAATGTATGAATTGAAGTTAATAATTACATACAATTAATTTGGGACAATTTGAATATCAAAATGTTTTCGGAATTTATAAATATGTACTATGTATGTTTGTAATAGTATATAATTTAATTAATATCTGCACAAACATAAACTTTTAATATGAAATGAAAATGCATTGTTGTTTTATACTCAATTTCTCCCAGGCTTCAACTACTATTAAAATACAATGTATACTCAGATATCAAACGATACGTATTGACATATTGAAAAAAAAAACATATTATTCAAGGCATATTGATTATATTCATTTAATTTTAAATGTCAAAATAGCTGACTTAACTATCAAAAGAACAAGTCAGGACTTCCGTGAAAATAAAAGATTTTTTCTTTGTTTATGATATTTTCACTATCAAAAATTCTAATGTGAATTCCGTAAAAACAAAAGAATTTTCAGTTATTTTATATATGTAATTTAACTACCAAAAAATTGTTGTGTGTAGTTACAAAAACAAAGAGTTCCTATATTAAAATTCACATAATAATAATAATTCCCTATTCTATGTTATAATTCTAAACAGTCAATTTGAATTTTAATATAAGATATGTAAGATTATAACAATGAGATTTTTCTAAAATTGTGTATTATTTTTAACAATTGAAGAAAATTGCAGTTTGGAAGTTAAAATACATAAAATAATTCTTTTGATTTTACGGAATTCGGAGTTGAATTTTTGACATTTAAAATTTAATGAACTTTTCGTTAAAATTAAATGAATAATAAGTATACCGGTTTTTAACTGAATATCAATTTATTTTATATTACAATTTCAGTTAATTTTACATAGAGAATTTTTTGAGTGTAAATATAAACAACGTTTGACATAACAAAAGTACCAAAAAAAAAAATCAGCTGTGTCTTCAACACTACCTTATAACCAATATGCCTTGATATTATTGCAATAAAAACTTGAATTTTTTCTGTTTCATAATTATTTCGAAGTGTTCATTAAATAAAATATTTACAAAAATAAAAAATACAAAATAAAGTATTTTCTATTTAATATTAAAACAATAGAATTCTTTCCCAATTGGACATTTCAGTGATATCACAACAGAACAATAGTCTAGATCTTTTCCCTTTTATTTTCGTTAATGCTAAAAATCTTTCCAAGTCTACATACACACACTTGCGTGTACAAATGAACAGAATACAAAAAAACAATAACACTAGAACTTTTTTATTATCGTGTTTGTTTCTATAGTGAAAATCCTACAATAATTATGTCGAAAACGCGAAAAGTCACGTTTTTCCAATATGAACAATTATTTAGCACGAAATAATGATAAAGACAATAAACAGTTTTTAATAGATAATATATCGAACCTATCTCAACAAAAAGACAAAGTCAGCATCGCTACAGAAACGAACGACCTTTTTATGGAGTGATACAGAAAATATGCAGATGCCATGACATGTTATCGCAAATAATATTTAAAAATTCATCACCACTTCATACACTCGTACCAGAATGAAACCCTAAAGCAAACTTTATTAACAACAACAACCAAACAAATGAACAAGTTTTAAAAAGAAAAATTAATAATGTGTTGCACTTAAAGCAAAGATATTACAACTAAACATCATTGAAGACTCATTTATTTCTATCATTTACAGCACTAAACTTTTTTTAGCATTTAAATTATGTATACAATGAATACTTATGTTTAAAACGTGAATGTATGAATGAAAAGTTCCCTCTACTATTGTTAAGCTCACCACTGTGCATTCATTGATATATGTTGTATATGTACATATGTATGTATGTATAGAAATTATGTTGTATTGTATAGGAGCTGCATCAACAAAATTAAACCTGAATAGACACATCCATTTTCCAGCCTCATAGCTATTTTGGTACATTTGGTATGGCACGCTACTAAACAAAATAAAGTAAATTAAATTTAAAAAATGTGTCTCTTTAAGAAATTTACATTCGGCTGTGCCGCATTTTATATACACACCACCAATATAGCAGTAGTGTGAGCTATGCATACATGAAACTAATTTGTGTTACATTTTGTATCGATAAAGATATTCACCCCTATCGTGAATAAAAATTCCACATAAAATTTGTTCCCTTTAATTTTTTTAACATTGAAAAATGTGAAAAGGGAACAAATTTCATGTGGAATTTTTATTCATTTTCGATTTTATTTTCGGTTCTCTTACATAAGAGCTGTCAACTATTATTGTCATAAGATATTCTACCGTGATTTCTATGTATTTGAGGCTTATTTTGCATAAATTATATTTCAATAACGATAATTATAAGATTTTTATGGATATTCCAGTTATCCTTGGAAGGGGATCTTATATGGTAGGGGTGCTGTAGCTTAATTGGTTAGCGCATTTGATCATTAAGCATGAGTTGGTATTTGTAGCCCGGGTTCGATTCCCAGCCGCTGCTACTCAAACAACATCAATTTCTGATAATTATTAGTTTTATTCTATCTATCATAACTAATAATTATCACAGCGCCGTCCTTCGATGGTATAGCATTCAAACGCCACTGAAGTAAAATAATTAAATAAAGGCTATAAAATCAAGCTTTAACATTAATGCGCCTACTCACCACCAGAGGCGCTGCAATATTGCACTAAAAACAAACATAATGCGCAATTGCAGAGTTGTGATATAAAAAGCTTTCTTCTTTCACCACCTTTACTTCTTCAACTATCCCCTTTCCAAAGAAAGTAACGCAAGTATATATAGGCATATTAATTGCCTAAGTGTTACTTCTCTTAAAAAAAAAGCTATTTTTGCGGAATTTTTTATGAATACTGTTTTTCTATAGGCAATTTTATATCATAAAGCCATATTCCGGGAAGGCATTTGTATGGGGCGAAACCTTTTCAACAGATCTTGTCCTTCTATATAATAAAAAAAACAATATTTGTATAATTTCATTCAATTATTTTCAATACATTTAAAGATAATAGCAAAAAAAAACAAAGAATATTTGCTAAAATGTTCGTCCTTTTCAGTCTTTTTTCTAGGCTCTATCGTTTCTAAAATAGACGAACAGACGAACGAATATAGCTAGATCGTCTTAGAATTTTATAAGGACCCAGAATATATATGCTTTTTGGCTTGAATGTGTTACAAACGAAATGATAAACTTTTATGCCCACTACCTAATCTTTTTGGTGGTGGATATAAAAATAGGAAAATCACATCTCGAACAAAAAAAAAAAAAACAATGTTCATGCTACTGGATTAGAATTTTAGATAATATAAACATATGTATTTTAAAATCAACACTATAAAAATGTTTGTGTAGGTAAGTACAGTTATGGGCAAAACAATAGGACCACTTATTTGTTTACCACTATCGCTTGCTATAAATGTTTATACAACATATTCATATTAAGGAGCTTCAATACAATACTGTATATCCGTTTTGAAGTCTAACTAGATTTCAAAATTCATGTACATATGTACATGAATATATTTTTTAATTAGAAGCGAACATTTGCACTAAACGTTAAATTTGCATTATTTATCACAAGAATAATTCATAATAAATATATTTGAGGAATGAAATAAAATTAAAATAAAATGAAAAATTTACACATTTTTATAATTTGTCTTCCCAAACTAGGTACTATTTTCTTGTAGAAGAGTAATGATGGAAAAAGCAGAATAGAATACTAAATATCCCTGCTTAAAATTTCACAATAATACATTTAAACATCTATGTAATTGTATTGACAGTAACTGTATGTATGTGTAATATATCTAGGTATCCATTCATAGATCGATGTACATAAATAACTATATAGAAATGTTGTATTTATTGTGGATGTATCTTTGTTTTTGTGATTACAGTTAGTGTACGAGAAAGTATGTTCCAGAGTTTGTTTGAAGGGGGAGGGGGGGGGGCATCGTAAAACCTTACCACATCTTAGCGGTGTTGGTGTTGGTATCGGCGGTCCTATTCACTTAAACCAACAACATACACACATCGTTACAATAGGTGGTTGTTGTTGCTATCATCGCTTCCGTTTAGTCTGTATATTTCGTATTACGAAACTTAAGCATGTCGCCGCATTTTTGTACATTAGAGTGATCCAAATATGCTTTTTATGTGCTCTATTTCGACGTACCATAAATTGTGAATGGGAATGTGTTCCGTAATATTTTGTCAAAATATTTGCAAGTCTTATCATCCTTCCAGACGATAATAATATTTTTTTATACAAATTGTTGCGAGTTTTAATAGAAAACTGTATGTTTATTATTTTGTTATATATCAGTGTTATAAAAAAAAATAGTTTAAGCTTAAATAATTATTAATTAAAAGTTTCAAATAAAATATATGTAATTACAATTTGTATTAAAAGTAGAAGTATTAATGTGAATCGATTAAAAGTTGTATAGTTTGGTAAACATACTTTACTTTAATTGAAAATATGATTTGATTGTACCACAACCATTTATGAAATTCATATTTTAGCTTCAGTACTACAATATTTTAACTAGTTACAACTTGAAGTATGTGTGGTTAAATATATGAGTACATATAGTATTTATGTATGTAGATATGTGTTAATATTTCTAAAAATATTTATGAATAGTAATTTGATATATACCTAAAAGGGGAGATTTATGTATATAAATATACATATACTCGTATGCCAGGATATCCATTCGAATAATGTTCGTTCTACCATTTTATAAATTAATAATTAATAATTTTCGAATAACAATTAATTGGAATAATTTTATATAGAACAATCGAATAAAAGGAATGATAATAATGCTTTAAATTTAAATTTTTTATTATTTTTTTGATGGCATTTTAAATTTATAAGTAAATCAAATCATGTTAAACTAATGTGCTGGTGTTAAATCACATGATGAAGGTGGTCAACTGCTAAATTTCGTAAAATTATACGATCGGGAAATTCGGTTTCCAATAAATTCAATGTTTCGCTGGCTGAAACCACATTTCACTGATATTCATATCAACAATAACACGCTAGAATTTAGTTGTTAACATCTTCTGATAACGTGATCCAGTCACCGTTATCAGGCGAAAACAAATTGTCTAATCACGTCTCCGGATCACAGAGCGCACCATACAGTTCGACGTTTAGCCTCAATGCGGCAATATTGCCGCAGGTTTTATTACTTAAAAAACTTTCATGTTATTCCAATATCCACCTGTTATACAAACAATTTCTTTTTGAAAAAACCTTTAAATGTAAATGTTATTGCGATGAGCCATAATTTCAAAAATGCAATATAATGTTTTGAGGAAATTATTAGAGAAAATTTTTCATTTGGCTTGAGTTAATTTTTTTTTAAATTAATCAGCCCAATCATGAATATAAATTCCGCGGGAGTTTTTTCCCTTTTCCCATTTTTCCTATTCAAATTCAATGTTAAAAAAATAAAAAGGGAAAAAACTCCCGCGGATTTTTTATTCATGATTGGGCTGAATAACTCGAAGAATACCATTGTAAAAACTATATTGAGGAAATAGTTGCAGTATCGCTTATGTCTTATTTGGCCGTAATCGAATGTGATATTGAAAATATTAACTAAATAACATTGTTGATTGTGCTGATATAGGGGATGTTATTAAAGGTGGCTTTAGACGCTACTTAATATCTTACTTTATTTCATTTTAAATGTATGAACGAACAATTTGGATACCCTAGCACATACGAGTACATATGTACATATAAAATATATTGAAATAAAACGAACAAACTCAACTTATTTAAATATAATATGGATAGGATAGGAGACCTCTGTACTAAATACTGTACTAAATCAAAACCAAGAGTATTTGGATAAAGTAACATTTAGATACATATACTTACATACTTTTTAAGTTTATACTTTCATATATCATGGTACATAAAAAAAACGGAAGAATAACGACCGTCAGCCAGACCAGCTGTTGTTTTAGCTTTTAGTCACATCACGTCCCAGAGACAGCAGAGTTAATGTTATGAACGAATTCGAAACCATTTCAAAAAATTCAATAACACAATATTTATTTAGACAATTTTTAGAGCAGACGTATACGACATAGGTACGTACATATGTATGTATGTATGTATATATGTATAAATGCATAGTACAATTTTGTGTTGATGATAAAAAACAACCAGTAGATGCATTAGAAGTACCTTTATAACTATGTTAAGATTTAAGAACAATTATTATTTTTAGTTGAACTGTTAATTTTACAATTTTTGATATTATTTTTTTCCCCTACCTTTAGTAAAAATAATAATTTAATGCAAATTAAATTTAAATGAACTCGAGCCCAACTAAAATATCTTAAGATTTTTTAAAATTTTTATATGAAATACGATGATAAATGGTTTTAACAATGAAAAAGTATTGAAAATTAATTTGGATGTAAAATCACAAAATAATTCAAGTAATAAGTTTTTTATTTCAAAAATTGTTGCTGTAAAATTTGTTTTCTCAGAAATAGTTAATGCCACTTACTGGGATGGTTTTTTTTTAATAAACAGAAATATATACCACGTGGCAATAGCTTCTAATTTTGGTTATACCCTTAATGTTTATTAATAAAACATACATAATTAAATATGTATACATATTTACTTTATTCACGCAAAATGTGTGGGTAGTAAGATTTTACGTAGTATGTATTCGTACCAACCAGTTGATTGAGTGTCCGATGATATTCACTTGATCTTGATATTTTTACATAAAGAAAAAAAAAACAAGAATTTCATTTACGGTTTCTGCAAGTATGTATGTATATATATGTACATATGTTTGTACATATATGTAAAAAGTACTGTAATGCAGCAGACGAATTTATTTAATGAAAAAAAAACTCCTTCCTAATACGTTGTAAATTCTTTAATGTACCTACAGTCACACATGGCAAATATTTAATTAATAAAGCGTAACCACTATTCTTTTCATACGTTTGTTTTTTAATGCTGAAAATCTTTGTAAATACAAACAGCTTTAAATAAAATAAAACTAGGTACGTATTTAATTTGATTTGTTCCATGTAATAGAAGTTTTAAAATATTTGCCACATTTATCAGGCATGTGATGGAAATCGAAAACGAATGAGTTTTGGAAGTACATTTTAATGCATTTCTAATCCAATTTTTAAAATTTTTCTTTTAAGATTCTCTTTGGTAGCACAATATCTTTATATTTTATGTGATAAAAGTTTTTCAATACGGAAATATTTCTTTTCTTTTGATATCGATATTTATAAGATAGATATGTATGATAATGTATTTTTTCGGAGGTGGTACTTATATAAGAGCTATGACCAATTAAGCAGATGAGGATTATTTGTTTAGAAATGGAAATATGGAACGATTCCTATTCATTTGAAACTTATTATTTACTACACTTTGCTACATGGCCGTGTTTGTTGTATCATCCGTGTTTTGATAATGATTTTAACTAAAAGAAATAAATCTATTTAATTAATATTTTGTTTAAAAACATAATAATACTTAATTATTGTGAATAGTTAGACCACTAGCTTCATATATAAACCAAAGAGAATTTGAAAAAAGTTATATGCTTAATATAAAGCATTTTATTTAAAAAATGTATATTAACAATACTCGTATAATACCATTTTACTATGTTGTAAAATTGGGTAAACAATGGCGCCTTTTTGATTTCTTTGTTTTTTAAACAACAAAATAATGCCCATCTACAGCAAATCCAGTTGTTAGGGTAGCTCTAATTGTCAAATAATGCAAATTTTATATGAATAAATGTTGTGGGTATGATACAGTGGTTTTCCAGTTTAACGAATTTGAACAACAATAATTAATAATAAATAATAATAAACTCGTTACAATGAATATTCATAAAAAAAATACTTAAAGTTATTAAAAAATAAGTTCGACTTCAATAATCTCGTTACCGAAATAACAAGAACCGATGGCCATCCAAGACATAAAGTTAAATCTAAGAATATTATCCCAATACGTTTTTGGTCCCTTTTGAAATCAAAAAAAGTTTTTGTTGTATTAAAAAAATGTGTTTTTTTTTTGAATGCAGAACTTTTGAAATATGCAAAGACAAGTTATAAAGCTGCTATATACATGGGAAAATTTTTACAAAACATAACCAAAATGGTATTTTTTGTTTGCTTGAAAATCAAACATTACTACATTGAAAAAAAAAATTATAATATTCGTCGTTAATGCTGGAAACCACTGTACTAGAGAAGAGTCAAGGCTTAACTATAATTATTATAAAATTATTCGTAGTGTTGGAGTAGGTAGGTGTAGGCGTTTTTTTATACCCTACACCACCATAGTGTGGAGGGTATATTGGATTTGTGCTGATGTTTGTAACGCTCAGAATCATTTTCTGAGTCGACTTAACGATGTCCGTCCGTCCGTCTGGCTGGCTGTCCATGTAAAGCTTGTGCGCAAAGTACAGGTCGCAATTTTGAAGATATTTCGATTAAATTTGGTACGTGATATTTTTTCGGCCCATGGATGGATGGGATTGAAACTGGTGGAAATCGGTCCATTATTTCACCTGGGGCCAAATTACCGCATTCGATATCGAGTAAAATTGATCGTAATTTTCTTATTTGAGATTATGGCATACGTACATTTTATCATAATTTCGATATCGAAATCAATTTTCGATACGATGGTTCATTCGATCACGAATGCGGTAATTTGGCCCCTGGTCCCCATACAAATGTCCTCCCGAAATTGGGGTTTACCGATCATAAATGTTTGAACTATGCAAGTATCGAAACAAATTTCATCACAAATGAGTGGTAAATTAAGCCAAATCACATCTACAAATTTTGTGCAGATCGGTCCATAATTACTCGTAGCTCCCATATAAGGCCCACTTCCGAAAATCACTTTAAAGAGAATAACTCTCTCAAAAATGTTGGTATGCAAATAATATTGAACGCAAATATATTTCATATGTATACAAATAATACGGTGCAATTTTATAATGGTCGGTCCATAATTAGGCCAAAGTCCCATATAAGACCCTCTCCGTAATTCACTTTAACCTCCATAAATCTTTTAAAAGTATTTATATCGAGATAAAGTTTAACATACATAATATTTATATTGACAGATATCATGACACTAAATTTTTGGATGATCGGTGCACAATAGGTTACATCTCCCATATAACTGTTTTATACATATACTGGGTGTAGGGTATTATATGGTCGGGCTTGACCGACTATACTTTCTTACTTGTTTTTTATAAAAATATGTGTGCTCGTATTTAATTAGTATTAATTTTATATTTTGTAGTTTTTTAAACAAAAAAAAACTAAATTATAATAATACACTTCCCTCCGCCTTTTACTTTTTCGAGACTACACAATCTACTGTTAGTTAGTGAATCAATGAAATAGCGACCGACGACTTCCACCTGGCTATTGAAGTAAAAACAACATCCACATTGCAGAATCATAAAAGGGTGGCTTTCAATGTTGCTGACGACAACAAAGTCAATTTAATTTCGAAATTACTTGAGGGTGCCATCTCCACACGAGTTTATACAAATTTGTTCTCATGTTCTCGAGTGCTCGTTACCATTTCACGATAACAGCCTCAAAAACAAAAAGCCGAAAGTCGCACTTTTGTCATGCACAGAAAACACACAACAAAATTTTAACTAAAAATTAAAAAAAAAATGTACAAAAGAATTGTCTTACTATAGAGTTCTAGATACTAGAATCTCCCTTAGCTACCGAAAATAAGTCAGTTTATATGATTATGTGTGAGTGTATGTGCCTGATGTTAATGTTGCCGTTTTGAACTTTGCAAGTGACTATATCATTGAAAATTGACACCGGAAGTTTCCTACATTTATGAAGTTTTTTTTACTTTTTTTTAAGTTGTTTTGTTGCGAGTCATCTTCACATTTAGCTCATTATTGTGTGTTTTAATTTAATGTTGTATTTTTCTCAACAATTTGTCTTGGCTTCTTTTTGTATTGTTATTTTGTTTTCAATCTTATGAATTAAATTCAAATTTAAAATTTTAATCTCAAAAATATGTTTAAGATGGGGAGAGGCGTATGTAAATTAAAAATGAAGCTTATTTTTTTATTATTTCGTTAGTAGAACTGGTTTCTACATCATATGTTTGTAAATTGTCGCTTACATAGTCTGAAACAAAACAAAGTACACGATTTTATGTGCACTTATAGATTACATTCAAATTCATGCACACCATTTCCAATTATGCACAATATTTGTACAATTCGTAATCGCGAACAATTGTGCAAAAATCTGTCATACAAAAAAAATTAAATTTCATATTTCTTCTGATGATTTTATTAACATACGAGTATTAGGTGATTTTACATTATGAAAAAAAGTTAACATTGACTTGGGCATGCAACGGAGAAGGACGCTTATACATAGATACATATGTATGTATATGTATGCAATTCTTTTACATATGTATGTTTAAATTTCATTAACGTTATAATTAAAATTTTAAGGTGTGCACGAGGAAAATATATATTTTTAATTCAAAGTAATGAAATTGTAAAATTTAGAATTAAATAATAATAATAATAATATCGAATAATCGAATTAATTTCGAAAAAAATATCCATAGAAATAAAGCCAATACATGTTAAAGAAAGATGTTTATTATTTAATATTCATACAATCAAATTTCTACATTTACTTTTCAACAGAATTTAGATTCTGAGCAAAATTTCACAACATTATAAATCTTAACTAAAATATGAAACCCTTGTGAAACTAAATACCCAGAAAAGAATTACCTTTATATAATGTAATTAATATGCAATTTAACATGTTTTATAAGAATAATGTAATAATGTATTTTTTCCGCATATAGTCAAAAACTATAAATTCTACAATCTTTTAATCAACAATCATTTTATTGAATGTTAAACAAAAGGCCATATAATTAAAATGTTATTAATTAATGTTTGTTAATTACATCGATATTTTATAAAATGTGTATTTTTCTTCTGTTTTAAATACATTTTATTAAATTATTCTAATAATAATTGATTTGTATTCGTTATCGAGGATATTTAAAAATTTAATCGAACGCTCAAATAATAAAAATATATTAAACTTGTATTTGATTATAATACTGACGACACAATAATTCCTCTACTGAATAAAAATGTTCGACAGCGAAAGTGGCCAATGTTTTGAATATGTCGTATCGCATGTTCGCATGCTCGTAATAAGAAGGATTTCCTACGTATTGGTCTCAAGTGGTTTCTGCTCCCACCAAATGCTCTAGAAACTCTATATTTCTAAAATTAAGTCGATCTTTCGCAATGAATAAGCACAAACAATTACCTACAACATTTTAGAAACAGGACATACACAATATGACTTTGAAAAAATTATTTTTGTCATACGGTATTTTTAATGGACATAGCGATTTTTCAATAACATTTCTGGCAACGCAGACACGAAAAAACGTTGATGTTTATTTGAATTTAATTTTTTTATTTATTTTATATTTAATATTATTTTAATTAAATAATTAATTTGACTGGGGGGCTCTATTTTGTATGTTTTTAATTTTAAATTTAATATTATTTTTGTATATATACATTTACTCAGGAATCTACATTGTAATATATTTAATTTATTGGCCTAGTAAGGCTTGTATATATTACTTGAAATAAATAAAGAAATAAATTTAGTACTTTTGCAGGTTTTACTTTTTTCTGGTTTTCTTGATTTGTTTGTTATTTTATACTTTGCCATGGTAACCTACTGCTCTATAGTATTGCAATTTATTATGCGTATGTATGTATTCATTAGGCCGCTAAATGGTGGTATCAAATCAAAACTAAGGTGATGTTAAAAAACAAAGCAAATTAAAACAAACAAAAATATACTATTGTCTATTGTCTTTTTTAACGTCTTTTTACTTTATAAAAAATATTGCATAATATATTTTTTTATTTATTCACTTTTAAGATAAATATTCGCAAAGCAATTTAAATTTGTTTCATTTTTTACCCAAGACTACTACAATGATATTTTAACTTACATACATATGTATGTATGTACTCGTATGCATGTGCATACATAAAGTCAAATGTATTACAAGTTTGTATGCAAACAATTTAGTGTCATAAATATTTCTCACACAACTTTACTTTAAAAAGTAAGCATGTAAATATTTCTTTATGCATATTTATAAATTTCTTACTGCCTCTTTTTGTTCAATTGAAAAGTAAATCATTTCCCTAAAATGTGATCTAACAACTATAGAAACCTTTTCAATTTGTATGTGTAAGAATATTGAACGAATCATATTTGTTAACAGTCGGTTACAGTCCAACAAAATAAATATCAGTATTAAATTGTAATAGAAATTTTCGCGTAATTGTATGAAATATTGTTCATCACACTGTATACTACAATATTGTCAGTACAAGCACTATAACAATATAATACTACTACTATTTATTACTATCCCAATAAGCATTTTGTTTGGAATTCAAGTGGAATTATATTTGAAATCCAGTCACAATTTCCAATATCCAGTGTTGAATTACAGTTGAAACACAGTTGAATTCAATAGCGAATCCAGCAAAATTACCCATTGAATTACAGTCGAACAAAACAGTACATTTACAGTGTAATTCCAGCCTTAAATAACAGTGTGATTCCAGTTGAACCGAACCTGTTCTCTGAAAATTTAATTATAAAATCATCATCATCACCGCCGCCAATGATTTGCATCAACTCTGTGCCATTATTAACATATGCTTAAAAGAAATTTGATGTTGTTTTTTAACAAACTTCAAACAGACTGGAAAGAGGATGGATTTCAAATGTAATTCAAGCTTGGTTTCACACTGGAATTCCAACATTGGAATTCACAAAAAATTTGTGCTTATTGGGATTTCACACATTAGTCAGCAAACAGTTTTTGATGTCAACTCTAGTTTCTCCGAGTTCGTTTACATTTTTGTAAACAGTTTTAAACTTTTGAATTTGTTTGCTGGGTAATAGTGCATGCTACTATGAAATAACATTTGTTTGAATGAATGTAATTAATTGTTATATAAAACAATGTGAAAAATTTTCACTTTGTTTACGTCATCGCATTCTTAATGTCAGCTTGTACTTTTGTCGTTTGTTTTATGTAAAATTTTATGTCATCAACTTTAGTTTGTGCGAGTGTTGGAACATAGACAACAAACATATCCATTTATTTATTACATCCACTTTATTACTCTGTTTACTCTTTGAGTTAATCTTAAAAATTATATTTTTGAGATTTTTAAAACTCGAAAGTTTTAAAATACAAGAATGTACACGCTGTGTAAAATATTGAAGTGCACGATTGACCTTCTTTTTCTAGGCCAGGCTAATACGGAAACAGAATAACTTGTAAGTTTTAAAAAAAAGTTTTATACATACATACTGTTCTTTGAGCTTTTATCATTTGAAAATTATTATTATTTATTATTCCTGATAACCGACTCTTTAACATAAAATTAATTTAGTTTTTATGGAAATTTTGTTATTGTTGTTAATATTTGTTGGTTATTATGTTCAATCAACAATTTCCCATGCTATTTTCAAACAAACAGAAGACGACTTTTAAACCTGAAAATGAGAAGAAAAAAATATTTTTTACAACTTTTATAAAACAACACTTTTTATTTTTGTAAATTTGAATGTTAAATATTTTTTTATCACATCATGTCTGTTAGTATACATATCTCTTTTAAATGGCATAAATAAATATTTGGTAGATACTCTGAGCATTTTTAGGGGACATATTCGTATAATTTCATCATGGTTACTATCCGTCCTTATTCAGTAGACAATTACAGACTATTAGTAGAGAATATATACAGAAATATAAGTAATAATAAATTTTATACAATCATTATGACACCTTGATAACAAGAGCTCATATTAAAATTTAGTATATTAGGTAGAATAACTATTATATTATTCAATATATGTATGTATATTGACATGTATCTTTAAACTCAACTTAGTATAGGGTGTTTTTTTTACAGGTTTGTTTTTCGAAAAGAGATAAAACTGGCATTTTGTGGTCAAATCTGGCAACTCTAATGTCATTTATGTTCAGTTTGGTTTGCCATTTCATCATGAACAGGTTGACAAAAGAACAACGCTTGCAAATCGTGCAAATTTATTTCGAAAATAACGGTTCAGTTCGCGAAATTTACCGCAAGCTCCGTCCATTTTATGGTCGACATAATCGTCCATCAGAGCAATTAATTCGGTTAACCATGGATCGTTTTCGCACTACGTTTACCAACAAGACGGCGCTACATGCCACACAGCGCACGCCAAAATCGATTTATTGAAGGAAACATTGGATGAGCGCATAATTTCGCGGAATGGACCTGTCAATTGGCCACCAAGATCGTCTGATTTGACACCATTGGATTATTTTCTTTGGGGAGATGTGAAGTCGCTCGTCTACGCCAATAAATCAGAAACGTTAGGGGAATTGAAAGCCAACATTCGTGGCGTTATTGCCGCCATACGGCCCCATATGCTCGAAAAAGTGGTTGAAAATTGGACCTGTAGAATTGGCTTTATTCGAGCCAGCCGCGGCGGCCACATGCCTGAAATCATATTTAAACATTAATGGCATAAAATTATCCTTCCAATAAAGCCAAATTGATGGTCATTAAAACGATTTTCTTGTGTTTTATTTCAATTCGAAGTTCTATACCTCTCAAAAAAACACCCTATATAATTCCACCTCACACTTGACATGCAATATTGGATTGAATTTAAATTATTCACAATACTGACTCGTACGAGTAGTGACGGATGTGTGAAAATAATATTTGTGATATGAAACACAACACGGTTAAATCCTTAATCCCATATTTTGTCATTTTATACACTTTCTTCTTCTGCTTCTAAAGATGACTAAAAAATTATTACTTGTTTTTTAAAAATAAGATTATTCTGGAGATGCATTTTATAATATACATAAATTTATATTCTGCTAAACACAGATAAGTGCTTTAATACGTATAAACATTAAAGAAAGCACAAAAACTTTTACATTTAAAAGTAATTTTTGACAATAATTTGTTTAATAAGTTAATAATTTTTACCCTTATTTAATTTTAATGAAAGGATTTAAAAAAAAATTTATTTTAATGTAAATATATGATTTCGGCGTTTTTGCAATTTGGGCCACAATGTCTAATCAAGTGAAGGGTATTTTAAATAAAAATGCATTTATGAATTTGTAGAGATCATTTATTTTATATTTTTGCAAGTACGCATTTAATTTTACCCTTGTCAAACAAACATAACTATTCAATGCTACCATATGAACGTATTGGTTGTATACAAATACATGAAATTTTACCCTATTTTTAAATCGTTTTTGACACAAATCATTTCCTTAGGACCGTAAATGTTGTCGGCATAAAAAAGAGTACAAACCAATAAGATGTCATTTAGAACAAATAAGAGTGTCATATTCAGTTATATCCTTATATACCCACCACTAATATTAAGTAGTAAATTTCATATAGATTCTATTGATAGATATCCCACTCGCATCCCATTAAGCGATTATAAAGGCCTTAAAGTTAATTGTATAATTCTTTTGAGAAAAAAAGGCGCAAATTTAAAAAAAAAATTAAAAAAAAAAATTAAAAAAATTTTTTTTTAAAAATTAAAAAAAAATGTTTTTGAAATGATTGAAGAAATAGCTATCTAAAGTCCTTTGGAAAATTTTTGCTAGGACCAATAGGTGAAAAGTTACACTCATTTTAACCCCATCTAACTCCGGCACTTCTGGACTGATAGAGCTGAAAATTTGTGTCCTTGGTGCAAATTTCATCCAAATCGGAGGACATCGATTTTTAAAATTGGGTGACTTGACGTGAAATTCACCATATACATACATATACATACATATTTAGTTTTTTAATACATACGTATGTATATTGTATGTATGCATATTGTATTGACGGCACAAGTGCATAATCATGCATAACGTGATAAACAGCAAGAACTATAGCAACACAAAGGATAGTTAAATTGTAGCTGATGTTAAAATAATTTTTAAAATTAGAACTAATTTTCAAAACTTCAAAGCCAGAAGGAAATCTGCAACAATCGATTGATTGGCTGGAAATATGTTCGAATGGCTGTCTAAATGCCTGTCCGTTAGCTCATGAAAAGATACGTAAACAGACTTTTAAATATATATGTAAGAGTGTTCAATGTCGTAGAAGATTGTATACAAATCCTCAAACATACACAAAAACTGAAAGTTAACGCTATACCTAGTCGTCCTTGTACTAAAATCATAATCAAATACGAGTACAAATGATACAACAGATATAAACATACATATGTACATCCATCCATACACACGCACACATATTCCAGCACGAAAATCCTTTTGTCCAAGGGTTGATAATATTCAAATACGTGTTTTCTTATTTAATAAAACATACAAAATTTCATTTAAAACTGATTTCGACAAATAGAAAATTGTTTATAATTCATTCATGTATCGGACGTAATAATGGAGATGATTGCAATAAATTTCCATGCAGGTGAATCGTTTTTAATGACTGCCTGTAATTTTTGAACACACATGAAATTATTTATCAACCAAAATATGTCTATAGCATGATGGTTATTATCGTAAGTGTATGAAGTTTTCCATCTCTGGTTTTGGCAATAGAAAAAAGAAAATCCACAAGTTGATAAGAGGATTAGTGTGGTGGGGAAAGGGAAATGATTTTAATGTGATGAAAAGCATACATATCGTTACCAAAAATGCAATTATTTATTATATAAAAATGCCAACCGCCTTAACCTTTTTAAAAGAAAATCACGAATATTTGTGAAAACCGGAAAAAAATATATTTTAAAAATTTCAAAATATATGCCCTGCAGCTTTACATTTTTATGTAACAAAAAGCTCTAACCATAAGGACAAAACATTGAGCGGAAACTATTTATTCATATGTAAATATCTCACAGTTTTTTTTTTTTTAATCACCACATAGATTTTTGACAGCAGAGTTTCTGCTCCATATATTATTTAAAACTAAATAAATATTTTAAATAACTCCACAATATTTCGTATTGTGTATTTCATATATTTTTTTCAAACATTTGATTTTTTCAAATACATACTTTGTATGTACATATTAGATATTGGATTTAATTATTAAAAATTTGATTTATTCATAAAATATCGATTTTTTTTAATATAATTCGTTTTTATTTTTTTATCCCTACCACCCAGTTAGCAAGGTTTTCTTTCGCTTAACAAATACGAACTATTGCAGATAGCCCGTTTGTTTTATGTTAATAAAATTTTCGTTATGTTAGTTGGAATTTGAAACCTTTTGTGGGCATGTATCATTGAATTTGAATTTGTTTGTTAGTTAGGGATGTTTGTATTTTAGGTGACGACATATCTATATATATGTAGCTTCAGTTGCTGATAAAAGCAAGCATATTTGTTAGCAAGCATTCAGGCAGAAGAGAAAGACCTAAAAGCATATTGTTTGTTATTGATTTCCAAATTTAACGGTTTTATGATTTGCCGTTTATTTTGGTTCACCTTGATTCGATTAATTTACTTAATTTATTTTTATCCTTTTATTCCGTAGTATGTGTGTTCGCAACTATTATGTTATACTCGTATATACATATCGATGGCTTAATATAAAAAAGGCCTAACTCAATTTTGTTTCAAAGAAAAAAATCAATGAAAAAAGCCTTACTTCGATACCTTCATTAAAACTAAAAAATAAATAAATAAAATGTGTTGCTTTTTTTATTAAAAATTGTATTAAAATATTTGTTGTATCTAAAATTTTACGGATTTTATTAAGTTTTTTCCTTCGTCTGTAAAGTAACAAAAAATCGAGTTAGGCCTTTTTTATACTAAGCCATCGATATGTACAATGCAGAATCAATAAGACTAGTTTAATAACTACTCAATTACTTTAGAACACATTTAGAAAATTCTAATATATTCTAGTATGTAGCAGTTCATATGGAAAAAAAAACATTAAAAACCAAAAGTTTGTACATAATACCATAAGTCTTGTTCATATTTAAGAGTAAATTTTACATTTTAGTTTCTTTACATTTCTTAGTTTTCATGCAACTAAAATTTGATATGGCATCATTGAAAGAAATACGAAAAAAATAATTTTTAGTTATTTGGAAAGATAATCCAAATAGGGATCTAATGTTCATACATACAAGTATGTACATACATATATACATATGTATGTAAAATGAATATAGAAACATAAGTTTCACAATTTAAACATCAGTTTTGAATAACATGTTTGTATACTCATACACTTCTTGTGTGTATTTTCAGAACTGAAGTACTAATTGGTAAAGAAGGCCTAATTTTAGTACATATTTGGTGCTTTTTTAATTATTTTTGTTTTCTATTTTAAATACTTCTTTATATTTGAATTTTTTCAACAAAATTTGTTAGGTCTACACTGGGACTCTAACCCTGATTGTTCTTTTACAGTTTAAAATATCAGGCAATAAATATCATTAGCAATAACCTTCATGTGACAATTTTGATAGTATGTATTCATTTATCATGCATTCGTATTTAAAATACATTTAATGGGGCCCTTTTTCATCGTATAGATTTCATGATAATGAATTATTGGAAAACTTCAATTAAAAATTAGTAAAAATAAAAATTAATAAATATAAATAAATTGTATCACATTTTCGGAAAAATGCAAAAACTCACCGAAATTAACAAAAAAGCGCAATGCCCACCAACTAAGGAATTTTTCGCACAAAAAATTTCAAAAATAAATGTTTAAATATGTTTTATTTTATTGCGAATATAAATACGTTATAAGTCTCTTTGCAAATTTCCTAAATAATGTAATAATAATAGAAGTACCTTTTTATGACAAAAAATGGTAAAAAATCTAATTTTTAAAATTGTTTAACTTTAAATGCATATGTACAACTTTTGACTCCTTATAAAACTGTTATTAACCCACAGCAAAAATCGGGAAATAATTGCATTAGCTATTATCTAAAAACCAGACTGGGGTTGTTACAACCGTTAAAACTTTAATTTTCACATGCGAATATCTCTCAAACTATAAGTGTTCATATATAACTACAGCGAAGTTTTTTTAGGACTTTCAAATACCGAAATTCCTAAAAAAGGGAAAATGTGTTCCAAAATTTGATTTTTTTATGTCATGTCCCCTGAAATGAGTCCAATTTTATGTCACAAGCTTCTGCATTAAGTTTATTTTTCGGACCATATAAAAATTATATATAGTCCCGAAAAACCTTTTTGGACCTTTTTACATGTTCCAAATTTGGATGCGTGTAACTTTTTATTCGACCGTCCGTAGGCCCGCTATATCTAAAACAACCCAAAAAAGATCGAGCAAAAAAAATAAAAAATTTGGTATTTAATTTAATTAATGTTTATTTTGTTTTTTGGTAAATACATTTTTCATACGTATTTCCTAAATTGTTTATAAATGTAATTTTTATGATTGTATTGTTGAATAAAATTGTTCGAGGCAGACCTTTTTCATGTCTACAATATAAAAATGAAACCAGTCTAATGTAGAATAAGTAGTAATGTGGTATACCTATTTGTTTGAGAAAATAGTTCCATTAAAGGTAATTTTAAAAAATGTGCTTATGTGGTACACCATATGCTGGGAAAGTGGTGTATTATATATATCACGTATGTAACAGCTCATAAGATTTTATTGTAATTTTAAAAAGAAAAAAATATAAAAAATATAATTCATTAAAAACATAACATAAAACATAAAAAATTAATTCGTTCCTACTTATTTAAAATGACTATGTACAAGTAATTAAAATAATTCATTAAAAAATTAGAAAAATTACTAAAAAATAAGCTCACTCAAAGTATACTAGCAAGCTGCACTTGCGCGACCCAACTTTTAAAATCGATGTCTTCCGATTTGGATGAAATTTGCACCAAGGTTAGTACTATTGGTTAGTAGGCCAAAAAAACTCCATTTTGAAAAAAAAAAATGGGGAAAAAAATGATACATGTGTCAAATATTGAAAAATCTTAAAAAATTTTTTAAAATTAAAAAAATTTTTGGAATTATTGAACAAATAGCTATCTAAAGTCCTTTGGACAAGGATCAATAGATGAAAAGTTACACTCCTTTCAAAAAAACTCTGTATGACCAAAATGTCCAACTTTGACCCCCTCTAACTCCGGCAGTTTTTGACATTTGTGTCAGGTCTACTATCCAATAGTACATACTAACCTTGATGCAAATTTCATCCAAGACATCGATTTTAAAAGTTGGGTCACTTGATACGAAATTGCCCATATACATATTAAAAAAAAACTGCTATATAGAGCAATTCCGTACATTCTTACCAGTTATTTTAAATCTTTCACTTAATAACTTTAATATATGTACGCCTTTAAAACAAAAACTTATTTTTTAACTTTAACCGAAAAAAATCGACCACACACAAAATCGAATTTTTTTAACTGACTCCAAGGATGACTTGCAATATAAAACAGATGGTTGTTCTCTTAATTCTCTGAGAGCAAAAAACTATTAACATGTTTCCGTTTTTCTTATATGGTGAGTTTAAGAAAAAAGTTACTATACCACATTACCAGCCTATGCCACATTACCCGCACTTACTCTACTATACATATGTATATACATTTGAGAAATCTAAATATGTACATTAGGGTGGCCCCGTTTGTATGGAAAAAAAATAAGGTATCGATGTTCCCGACTAATATGAAAATTTGATTCATTTTAAGACTACGTTTCTCAATTTTTTTGTCCTGGGGCCAATATTTGGTGAGCTGGATCAAAGGATAAAAATGTCCTTTTTAGAGGTTTTTTTGATTTTTTTCACATTTCTTCCAAAGGAACTATATGTAAATTTGGTATCATATGAAAGGTCTTTGAGAGGCGCATGCAATGGTTTATCAAAAATTAAAAAACAATTTTTTTTAATTTAAAAATTTTTAAAATTTCAGACAAAATTTTAGTAATTTTTTATTTTTTCATAGAATTTACTTAAATAAATAGTTGAAATTTCTTGATTATAAACATCATGCAATTTAACCCAAATGGTTTTTCCCGTTTTTTAAAATTCAACCTATTTAAATTTTTATTAATTTTTTTTTTTAAACCTTAACTCTTCCCTATCTGACAATCTCTGTTAACTCAATTCGTTAATGTAATGGGTATTAAAATAACGTAAATTTTATAAGCTAAAAACGGGAAAAACCATTTGGGTTAAATTGCATGATGTTTATAATCAAGAAATTTCAACTATTTATTTAAGTAAATTCTATGAAAAAATAAAAAATTACTAAAATTTTGTCTGAAATTTTAAAAATTTTTAAATTAAAAAAATTGTTTTTTAATTTTTGATAAACCATTGCATGCGCCTCTCAAAGACCTTTCATATGATACCAAATTTACATATAGTTCCTTTGGAAGAAATGTGAAAAAAATCAAAAAAACCTCTAAAAAGGACATTTTTATCCTTTGATCCAGCTCACCAAATATTGGCCCCAGGACAAAAAAATTGAGAAACGTAGTTTTAAAATTAATCAAATTTTCATATTAGTCGGGAACATCCGCAAACTTTATTTTGGGGCCACCCTAATGTACATATGTACTCAAATAAAAACATCTAACAAATTACCTCTACTATTTTCAACGCCGTGGCTGGCCATTGTCTGTCTATTAATACGATGGCATATACGTGCGTGACATTTGGAAAATCACGTACATACATACATCTAACAGCACCAAATAAAGCTTACACATATAGTACATACTTATTTACTTACTCATTTAGATATGTACGAGTATGTATGTATGTATTATATACTCAGGTGTTGTTACGAAGAAATTGAAGACATTGCAATACCAAAACAATTAAAGGGGATCAATTATTAGCAAATATTGGAGGTAAAATGTACCTACTGTAAATGACAAATAATATTGAGTTTAAACTTTCTACAATAAATTATTTTTTAGTTTGATTGCCATTTATGTGAGCCAAAAGAGTTAAAAATTATGTAAAAAAAAGTTTCTCTATCAATAATTCAGTTTGTAAATTAAATTAATTACGGTTAGGTACTTAATTTTTTTTACCAAATGTTAGAATTGATATAAAATAATTATATTAGTAAAATTGTTCAGCCTAGTTTTTTCGATCTTTTTTATTAATTTTAAAAATAAACCATTTTTTGAGCCTGAGGTCAGATTTACAGAGTTTTTATAATTGTATTTTATTTCCATTGTTTCGCCTCTTCATTGTGTAGCATCTTCAGCAATTTAAAAAATTAAATTAACTAAAATTTTAAATAAAATATTAAACCCTCTGTAATGTAAATCTGACCTTAAGCTCAATAAATTGTTTTTAAAAATAGTTTTATTATATTAATTGTCAAACATAACGTACAGACCAACATTTGGTAGGTACCAATTTAATATATCTGGTCCTAAATTGACTTGTTGTAGAACATAAAAACACGAATATGTTGTATATTAGACCTATTGCAACAAGATAACAATTAACAATTTACTCATTTCAACGTCTAATATTGCTCGGATAATAATAAGGCATAAACAAATAGTAAGAAAACATTCCAAGTGATACATTTTAATTGCTGTAAATTTTCTCAGCGATTTTTAACTACATAATTATACTTAAGTATGTATGTATGAATAAATTCATTTACATATCTAAGATAAACATAAAAAAATAAGAAAAGCTGAAAGTCGACAATATGCCATTGTTCATTTATGTATGTATATGTATAGGAGCCAGTAGCAACATTTTTTATACATTGGGTCAAGGACGCATAAAAGAGACTACATACATACATACCTATGTATGTTAACATACATACGTACATAAACATAAAAAGTGTAAATTGGTGTTCTAAATAATTAAATACATAGGTATGTATATATGTATGTATGTGGGTTTTAAAGGTTTTTAAAATTATACCTATAATATTTTATGTCAGAATCTAAATTTATTTGTTCGTTCTAAATACAATATTAATTTAAAACTAGTTCACTGCACTGTTTCTTTTTAATAACAGCATTGACAAGTCAGGTTTTCTTAACAAAAAAAAAAATAGTAAAATATTGACACATTTTTTTTGATTAAGAGAGAGAATCATGGTGTAAATATACTAGGTGAGTTCAGTAGCACAGCTGACTGACTTTGTATACTAATTTGTATTTGCTGGCAAATCTTAAATCTTGATTAATAATTACCATTCATATTGGTGTATAGTGTAATCTTTACTTTAAAAATGCTGATTGTTCATTACCAAGCAAGCCTAAGCGATGAACGAGTTTTTTCAATAATGAATACATATTACTAAAACAATAATTCGCAATAAAATGTAAACAAATTATTAGAGCTTTTCTTAAATTGAATATGTACATAATGTTTGGGCAAATAAATATGGAAAAATGTAAACGTGCTATAAAAAAAACAACTATGTCATTTAAACAAATTGTTCGAAAATAAATTGTATTATCTATATTCAAAAATATTTGCACGTTCCTTAATTATTAAATAGTATTAAAAGTAGTATGTCATACACAAAACAAATCCATTAATATAAATAAAACTTAGTTATCTGATTCGTCAAACTAATAACCAATTAGTACGGTAAAGTTCCTAACCTTAGACTCAGAAAAACTTTTACGGCAAATATTTAGTGTGAGATTTATAGAAAATATACCCCTGCAAAAAATATAGATTTCTCAACTAAAAATAAATCGAAAGGAAATTCAGAAATCAATGGCTATATTACGAAATAATATCGAAAGGCAAACCTATATAGATTTAATATTTTTTTGTTAATTTAACTTATTTTTGTATGTGATAAATAAATAAAAATTAAGATCAGAATTCTATCTAGATATATTTTTTCATATTTAAGGTTTCAGTTTTTGTGAAACTATACGATGAAAACTAAAAAATCATGGCAACACTAAAATCAATAAACAAAATCGCTTGACAGTCTCTCTAATTGTGAATGTTGTTTTTGTTAAGTTTCTTGAATTTTATTTAAACAATTCGTATCTAATGCAGCCAGCACCCAAGAAAAGTAAACAACTGATGAAACTACTAACCAACCAACAACTAGCAGTTCCTCTACAAACTAACGTTATTTCGTAACCATAATAATAACATTTATTTCAAGGAATTCCTTATATGCAACATGAATTAACGTGTCTGTTGTCATTCAGTTGATCTAACACAGTGCTTCCCAATCATGTAGAAAACATCACTCTACAGAACAGAATAAGCTTTTGGCTTATTCATTAGTCACATCTATAAATAATGAGAATAAGAACCATTATAGTACTAAATATTAAAGAGACCGGTGTCTCACTAATAAAAATTTTACTTTCTGCCATACATTGAGAGAGAAAGACGTGATTTTATTAATTCGATTATATTTAAGCTTTTAACTTCAAAAAGCACTAAACAAAAAAAAATGAAATGCGTATTTTTGTAAAAATATTTATAAGCAAAAATTTATGTGAAAAATAACCAAAGACATATGACAAATATTTAATGAACCATGTCTTATAATTAAAATATATTTTATTTATTTTAATTACATAATTCAAAAAATATTTTTACCCATGATAAATCGAAAGAGATATTTCTTTTATTTTTTTGACAGCGTCAAATTTGTTCTAAAAATAAGGGTTATTCTTTTTGAGAAATGCTTCCCATGTGTGGCCGTACTTACATACATACATGAGATGGTAATTTTTAATAAAATGCTAAATTTCTAGCAAATACTAGTTATCTTGAAATTCATTTCTGGAATTCGAAATTTCGGTATCCGGTGGTTATGGTTTGTATTTCATAAAATGTAATATGTAGGTATTCTCATGTTTATCTTATTTCATAGATAATAGATATATTTTAACACTATTTAATCTTTTAATAAGCAACCAGCAAAAATTGTGCATGCGGTCCAACAACACATGTTGGGAAATACTGGTTTAACGCATTGCTTTGTACATTAGGGCGTCCAAAAGTCGTTTGTTTTTTATTTTTTTAAATCAAAATTATAGTAATGTGTAAAATCGACTGTTCTGATATTAAAGATTGAATAACTAACAGTTTCTATTTATATACATACCTGCAGACTCTAAATTGTAATGACGCTTTTTTTAAACAAGATATAAACAATATACACTGCGTTGCATAACTATACAGACATAAAACTTTTCTCAATTTTGTAAGTTAAAGAAAAAATAAAACAGTTTGACCCGTAAAATACCAGTACACATTCAGAAAAGATTTTTACTTTTCAGCTTAATATTCCCCAATTCTCTATGGGGTTCTGATCTGGAGAACATGCAATCATCCCTTTGTTTGACGATTTGTTGAAAAATAAATTGTTTTTCATTACTATTTTCTAAAAATGGCACTAATTTCTCATCTAGTAATTTTGTATAAGCATAGGAATTAATTGTGGTGCTTAGAAACGACAAATGAAACATACTGTTTTTACAAAAAGCTCCCGGGAAAAATCAGCTTAAACAAATATAGTCTAACAGTTTTGTTGTGGAGTAATAGACTTGGTACAGACAACAGCTTTTCTTAAGTAATAGTGTGGTATTTTTTAGCAGTCTACTTATGGTTGATTTGGACACATTTACTTCACATTCATTAATAATCTGACCAAGAACTCGTCATTGTGGTGCTGT
The DNA here is from genome assembly GCA_916048285.2 of Bellardia pandia. Taxonomy (NCBI): domain Eukaryota; kingdom Metazoa; phylum Arthropoda; class Insecta; order Diptera; family Calliphoridae; genus Bellardia; species Bellardia pandia. The sequence goes on along the minus strand of OU696529.1, from coordinate 142,264,885 downwards.
CACAGTTTATAATTCTGCGATTGTTCGATTGATTTTCTTGCATAAAATTGAAATTACTTTTTTTCCCACATATTATACGATTTAAAGAAATATGTTTTAAACGTTTCAATATAAACTATAGTGGCACATATTTTCCCTTGCATCCGTTCTTTGTACATTTTTAATTTATAAGTGTGTCATATGTGTTATTTTCTATTTTGTTCTGATTTCTTGTAAAACGGCTGTATGTTATTCCGTTAAAGGAACATTATTTGCACTACACTTCCCTTGTTAGTTTTCTGAGTGTGAATTGTAATGTGTATTATAGAATGCAAAAGCAAAAAAAAATCATAAATCAAATCATTATCCAATACATTCAGTGTCAATGTTATTTTTACACTTTAAGAAACATTATGTACGCTAGTACACCATATTACAGTAATGTTGGTCCACTTTTTTTTCAAATAAATGTTTCTTATCGACAGGCATTTTGGCAAAAAGAATAATGTAAATATTTTTCTCATTAAAAGCTTAAAATTACGAAATTCTTTTTTTTTTACCCAGCTAAAATCGTGATAAACTTTTGTTATTTACATATACATATGTACATACATACATACTCGTACATACATAATCAGTAAAATATTATTATTTTGTTGGGGTTTTTTGTGTGGCAAATTTTTGAGATAACTTTTAGTTGTAATTAATGGAATTGTAGAGAATTATCAAATTTTATTTGGTAAAGTAAACTGTCATGATCGTTTTAATAAAATTTTTGGAGCAAATCTCCTCGTAGTTGTTCAATAAAGCATTTTCATTACTGCAGACTTGTTTTTCTGCTAGCCTACTAATTTTGTCGAAACAAGAAACATGGTCAAGTTTTTTTGTAAAAAAAAAAAAAAAATACTGCCACTTTAAGCAACTGGAACACAACAAGTGTTCTACATACATAGTAGATTCTTTTACTCAGGCAGACATTGTACAATAATACACATAGATTTATTGATGTTGGCAAAAGCGTTTAACTAACCCAGCATACATTTTAACAAGTTTCCTTTTTTAAGATATGCAATTCTTTGTCTTTACCTTAACGAAAAGTAGTATGACAATTATGATCTAGTGTTGCCAGTTTCCCATAAAACACTGCATGCTAAAAAAAATCCTTTTTTTCATACACAACAAAAACATTTTTTTCATTAATGGCAGCAATTTAAAGCTTTAACTCATAATACAAAATCATGGATACAAAGTTTCCAAAAAAAAAGGTAAAAAGTTACATACCTACATATGTATATATTTGAAAATAATTTGTGTTATTTCTTAAGTTGACATTTGTATAAATACGCAAAATAAAATTAGTTCCAAAAATGCCATTGTTAAACTTTTGTTGTATATTTTGAAATATTTGCTACAGTTGTTCATAAAAATCAGTTTATTTTAAACCGTAAAAAAGCTGTTTATCGCAATTTGAGATTCACATGTACTACGAGTATTTAACACAATGTATAAATAACTAAATATTAAAAAATGGAATCATTTTCTCTAATTGATTTTTTTTTTGCATTTGACTTTGTTTAAACACGATTACACAACCCGACTCATTCACCTTACTTGATTCCAATTCACGAATATTTCGAATTATATTTAGATCCTGACACTATTTTTGTTTTAATCCATTATTTTTTAAAATCTTTTCTTTATCTTCACTTCGGAAAATCAAATCTTGTAACGTTAATTTAACCGCCTTGTACTCAATGCAAATTGATAAAACTTTGCAGGCATTCACCAGGATAACATCCGTTACAAGATTTGATTTTCCGAAGTGAAGCTAAATAAAAGCATTTAAAAACAACGATTGTGGCTGTTTTTAACGGGTTCCGATCGCAAAAAAAAATTCTTAAATGTCTGAAGGTGATCTTTAATATTTGCGTTAGACTTTGGGACTATTTTTTGGACATATGCGGTCGACCCGGTTTAATAAACATCTTTCCATATTTCCTTCCTACTTTACTAAGGAAAACAATAGACCTGGAATAGAATTTATAAAATTTTAATATTTTCGAGTAGTCTTCGAAAAACTACGAACTGTAACGTTAACAAATAAAATGCAATTTGAATTGTGCTGTGACGTTTGTTAAGTCACATTTGTTAAAGCATTGGAAGAGATGTAGAGACTGCGAAATTTATCATAACATTAAATACTAATCCACAAATGTAAAGTTTTATAATCAGCCCAATCATGAATAAAAAATTCCGCGGAAGTTTTTTCCCTTTTTCCATTTTTCCTTTTCAAATTCAATGTTAAAAAAATAAAAAGGAAAAAACCTCCCGCGGATTTTTTATTCATGATTGCGCTGTATATGAAAATAATTTTTTTTTTATTATATGAATATAAAATACAAAACATGTAAAAAAAAATTTCTTATTTAGCATGGAAATTGTAATGTATTAATTTAAGCTATTCGTTACTAAAAAGTAAAAAATAAATAAAAAAAAATAAATATTAAGAAACGCTTTTCTTTACCTTAATATATTGATCAGTTGTGAACATAAAATAATTATGAATACTAAAAAAATCTACTAAAAGTCAAAAAATAAGAACATTTCAAACAACATAAACTTTTAAATTAAAATTGAAAAAATCTCACACTTCCGTTAAAGAAAAGCGTGGGGCACGTTGTTATGAAACAAAATGCTCAATTATTGAAAATTCGTAGCTTTAAACATGATTGGTTGTATTTCTTTTGGTCTGAAATATTAAAATGTACTCACGGCAGTCATGTTTTTTTAAGTTCAGGTTGGTATGGGCGCCCCACTCTTTTCTTTAAAGGATGTGTGAGATTTTTTCCATTTTAATGGATTCTTTAACATTTCTATATGTGTTTCCATTGGTAGTGTACAAATATTTTAAAAAGTCTTGATTATACATACAACATTAGATAAAATGTTCGCTGCGATATAAATATAATTATTTTTGTAAAGAAAAACTTGGGTATTGTGAGACTCCAACAACTTCCAAATTAACTTAAAGCAGTTATGTTGTCGAATAAAAAAATCGAAACACCAATCGTTCTGGTCCCTTTTTATATTTTTTTTTATTTATTAACAAATTATGTAAATAGGAAAGTACTTATAAAGAAACCCATCAACAGAGTAATTAACTGTTCTAGTCACGCCTATTCTTTTCATCAAATACACGCAAAAAAGCAATTCGAACAAAAATTGAAAGCCCTCGTTCTTAAAGCTTTCGAGATATTCTATGCCATCCTTTCACTATAATACCTAAAAGCTTTTACAATAATTTATGTATAATTTCATATTATTCATCCTTTAGAAATTATCATCCAGGATCACTCGTGTCTAATTTTATATTTCTATTAAGTCACCATCTGTGAATTCTCACTCATTTAGGATAACCTTAAAAGAATTTAATATTAACCAACTGTTACCAAAACTTAAAATACGTGTTTTTAACTTATTCGAATCTTGGTTGTTTTTATTAGATTTTGTAAAGTCCACCATTTTAAAAGATTTTAAAAATTCATAATTTGTTTGAATTTTATCTAAATTTCTTAAAAAATATTAAGGACAAACATATATATAGAAGATGATGCTAAGTAATGTTGATAAAACATTTTATAAAATTTAATATTGTAGATTCACATGTATGTACGTACATACATATACAAGTTTGAAAGTAAATTCTTATTTATAATTTCGTTTTGTTTATTTTAAATAGCGAATGATATTTAATGATGCTTTTGCCTTCGGGGCGTTCAAATAGTGATGTACATCCAATAAACAATACAAAAAAGCCACAGTTTTCGACCAGAACATCATCACCCCAATTGACCATAAATTCTGGCAATAAAACTGAAAATGGCGGCTATATATTATCAGCATCAACTTCAACAGCAGGTACAATGGCTTCAGCAGCATCCGAACCATATTCAAATTCAGCTTCTGCTCCTAATTCAACATTATCAACGCCACCTTCGAACCATCAATCACACACAATTCAAAATCCCAAAACCGGAACAGTTACGGCAACAGGAAGCGTGCTTCTGTCGAACTCTCCCGGAAGTCAAAGTGAAACCGGAACTACAACAGCAGGACGCTATACAAATGGCTCAAAAGTTACATTTTTGGCAAATGGTAATATTAGTTCAAGCACAGGTGCCTTGACTACGATGACTTCGTTGTCTCCCGGAAATTGGGAAGATATTGACCGACATTTAGAGGCTGTACAAACAAAACTGAAAGAAGGTTGGAGTGCTCATTTGGGAAAAGAAGGTCGTCTCTATTACTGCAAGTAAGTAATGTTAATAATAAATGCTACAAAATTAATTAATCCCACTATGATATGTATAAATGTTTCAAACCAACCACAAATTCTCGGTTGTCATGTTCGGCAACTGTCAGTTGCCATCTGTAATATGTTTTTGGCAACTGTCAATTCAACTGAGGTTCGGTTGCCATCCATCCCTAATCGACCCATTAATCAGTTTTTCTGTTGTTTTTCCAAAGTATTTCGAATGGAAAAGAATTAATTTTGGTTATTCTAAATTACATGCGCATTATTCTGCTTAAATAAAAGATAATAACCACATAAACGTTGCTTTTACAGATCCGTCTTAAATTGTTATTCAAATTAAAAAAGAATGAGAATGGGAAAGATTGGGTTGCTCAAAAAAAGTTTGTTTTCATTTGAAACAAATACGGGAAAACTAATAAAAATCCTTTTATCCTGCGTGCCAACGGCTAAAAAAGGGAAGAACAATAAGAATTCTTTTTTTAACAGGTGCATATTGGTATAACTTGAAAGTTTTGACATTTTCTTTCTGACATATCAGTAATAGAAGTTTTAACAAATTGTACAATGACTTTAATTTCCCCCGAAAATTCATTATGAAAATATCGTAAAATTCGATATTTTCGTCATTCTGATACCGCTATTAAAAATTTGGACAATAAAATTGTAGCAAATTGTAATTAGCAAATGTATTTTGTCCTATTTTAAATGTAAATTGGCCACACAGATCATTCGATTTAACACGTCTGGATTAATTTTTTAGGGTCATCATTAACATTGCATTATTAACAAGTCTACATAAAACCAATCGAAACCAGGGGTCAAATTACCGCATTCGTGATCGAATGAGCTATCGTATCGAAAAATGATTTCGATAGCGAAATTATGATAAAATGTACTAAATTTCTTGCTCGATATCGTATGCCAGAATCTCAAATAAGAAATTTTACTCGATATCGAATGCGGTAATTTGGCCCCAGGGTTTAACGAAATAGAACAGTTATTTTACAAAAATGTGTTTGAAAATTTTAATAATAGAATCGACATCTGTATGCGTGGTCGTGGTAGAAATCTGTCCGATTTCATTTTTCTTTTAGAAATGTGAAACCTTACTCTTTCCAATGCAATACAAATTACATAAATTGATTTTCATATAACTTCTTTATTTTATATAATCAAAAAAAAAAGCTCTTGTTAAAATAACCCTTAATAGAACAACAATTTTACGAAATGAACTCTTAACAAAATTGTTATTTTTGTTGAGAACATCGACGACATTGTTTGGGTCCACCCTAATTTACATATGTATGTATGTATGTAGTATGTATCCAAGTATATGAGAACAATATAAACTTAATTATGCCAAATTGTTTTAAGTAATTTTTCACTTAGTTGCACAGAATAGTTGCATGATGAAAGCGGATATACGAGTACATATAGGTACATATTTATGTATGGTTATATTTATGTACGTATTGTTTTTTCAATTATTCGGGTAATTAGTTTAATCGGTTAATTCTCTATTCCATATTCGAAGTTATGACTTAATCGGTTGTTTATTGAATTAACAAAATAAAGAACAAATTTGAACAATGTACTCGTACATACATATATTTTACGCATTATCTAATTTAATTAAATATTTTTATTAATACTGGCTATTCCGATTTTTTAATATTATCCGCGTAACTTCTTTGTTTAATTTCGAAAAACGATGTTTTATTCACGAACATAACGCCGACATAAGTCAGATTATATCGATATTTGAAAACGATTAACACATACTTAAATCTGACAATTTAAAAAAAGTATACTTCTTGAAACGCTATTTCCTTCGATTTCTATTTTTTTTTAATAATTTTAAGACTTGCTATCTTGAAATTAAAATTTAAGGTTTTTCGAGAGGGGAACAAAATCTGAAAACTTATTCATGGTCAATTTGATTGTGGCGTCTTATGTAATAACGATCTTTTCTAATTTAATACTCAAAACGATTTTCGAGTAATCATACAAATATTTCGGTTTATTCGTTATTTGAAAATAAATTGTACATATAAACTATGTACGTATGTACAATGTACATACATATGTATGTGCACGGAGAATACGAGTACATCCATAGGCGGAAAGGCCAAAATTGAATTAATTATCAACATTATCATCCCCAACATGCTAATTTTCAACACAATCACCGACTATTATTCATCATATTAGATGTTGTTGATGATGAGGATATAGTTATTTGCCTTATAAATATGAACATATGTATGTATATGTGTATATAAATTAGGGGGATAACTTATAAATATATTTAAAATGCTGAATTATAAAAAAAAATACTCTTTCAGTTTTGACGGTTTTAGCAATAAAAATTTCAACTAGAATAGAAGGTGAAAGAGCAAAACCTAAATCTCATTAAAAACTCCTAATTCATAAGAATATATTTTCTTATTGTATCACACATATTCGTAAAAATATTGAATTCCGGTCTGTTGCCATTGCCATAGTTCTCACTTTCCATTTCATATTTTTTTTACTCCATTATCTCAGTTAACCAATCGTTAAGCAAAACTTCCAAGCAAGGTGTATGAAGTAATCAATTTACCCACGAAACTCTTTTGTACTATACACGATATCCGGAATTGAGCAAATTTTATAAAATGGTTTTTAGTACCAGTTACAGGGAGGATAACTGCCCATAACGTGGTACCCAGTAAATGTTTCGTCCGAAAACAGTTATGCCCCTAATATGTTTTTATCCATAATTCTTTCATTTATTAGTTATTCAGTCAGAACAAAGAATATGTAGTGAGCTCATTATTGAATGTTTATTTCTGTGTATGATCAAATTAATTCCATGATAATTAACAATTTCATACACTATTATTTTATTATGCAATCATATACATACATACATACATACATACATACATATGTAAATGTAATGATTAGCGAACACAATAATAAGTCATGTTGGATGAAACTGTTTTGAAAATTCTCATTGAAACTAAAGAGATCTATCGATAAGTGTTGAAAGAATAAAACACAAATTTGAAACAAACCACTGGATCTTTAATTTATATAGAATTTTTTTTTAGTCATACAACACAAACGTCAGGATGGTTGCCCTCCTGTGAAGATTGGAGCAAACAGGAAGAGTTGCCGTATGGCTGGGAAAGAGCTATTGACTCAAAAGGACGTTCGTATTTTATCAAGTAAGTATCACACGGAAATATAGTTTCACTCTATGAGAGAGATGTGTGATTTATTGTAGCCACCTAAATAAAACTTCAACTTATGAGGCGCCCGAATGTGTAAAGTGGGATGAAAATCCTCCAGAACCTAGAATTGTGGTCTTACAGCGTAGTCCTACAATGGGGTTCGGTTTTGTTGCGGGTAGTGAGCGACCCGTAATCGTTCGATTTGTTACTGAAGATGGTCCAAGTATGAATAAACTACAGCCAGGAGATCAAATTTTAGCTGTAAACGGCGAAGATGTGAAGGATGCTCCTAGAGATCGTGTAATCCAGTTGGTAAGAGCTTGTGAGACACAAGTAACTTTGTTAGTATGTCAACCTGCACACAATATAATACCGGGACGTAAATCGACCCTCTTGTCGGCGGGAAAACGAGCTAAACTAAAAACTCGACCCAGTAGAGTACGTTTTGCCGAAAGTGTTTGCGTTAATGGAGCTCCATTGTTTCCGGTATGTTGTAACAGCAATATTTATATGTAAATATATGTATATATACAAATCATATTCAAATAGCCTTCCGCCTTTTCACTTGGAGATATCTGTGTTCCACCTATGGCGAATGTTTTGAAAGTCTTTTTAGAAAATGGTCAAACTAAATCATTTAAATATGATGCAACTACAACTGTACAGGTAATTAATATAAAAGTATATAAAATTATTACTTAAAAAAACTATTGTAATTTATCTATGTTACATGCAGGATGTGGTTACCTCATTATTGGACAAGCTATGTTTTATATCTGGTGAAATATTTAGTCTTGTATTGGAACATGTCAAAAGTCTCAAACGCAATAAGCTTACACTACTGGATCCAGAAGAATCGTTAGCAAAAGTATGATATCGCTATTAGTTTGATTTCAAAAAACTGCCGCAAGCGTTTTCAATCGCCTAATTGTCAATTCTATTATGTATATAGAATTTCCATGTCCATATATTCATTCTACTACATGCTATGTCTAAGTGAACTTTCAGATAATGAATATTTAAATTTTCTTGAATGCTCAAATCTGTATAGCATGTTTTAGAATGTACATACTTATACAATATTTATACTCAGCTTACTTCATTGTACTTACACCGACTGAGAAAAAATTGGACGTATTGATATATATGTAGTTTTCATTATTACTTGTATTAATAATAGATTGCTTCTCGTCCTGGGGCTCATAAATTGCGCTGCTTATTTCGGGTAACTTTCGTGCCTATTTCCGCAGCTGAGTTAGCTCAAAAGGATCTGAGTGCGTTGGACTATTTGTATCTACAATGCTGCAATGATGTGACACAAGAACGTTTTGCCCCCGAGCTCCAACCAGATGTTGCCTTGCGTTTAGCTGCTTTACACATGCATCAACATGCCTTGGCCAATAGTGTGCCAGCGTCGAAGTTAACGGTGAAGGTAGTTGAGTAAGTTCAATATTAATAAGCGATTAAAAGTACATATAATTTTTATAAATGGCATATTTGTGTATTTATTATTTTTGTTTTAGACGAGAATTCGGTTTAGAACGTTTCGTGCCGGCCTCAATTTTTGAGGGTATGAAACGCAAAGAATTAAGACGATTAATTTCACATTTTTTGAAAATGAATGCTGAAATGACAGGTTCATCAACTAAAGTTTTAACACAACTTCAGGTACTTACATACATATGCATGTATATATATATATACCATGGTGTAATTATACAAGGTGAGTGCAAAAATAAATACAACACAATAATACAATGTTTGTGTAAAAAAATGTACTACTGTCTCAAAAACACTTGAAAAAGTATTACTTTTGACATAAGTAAATTTTAAACAAAGTCAGTCATCTGTGCTACTGCACTCACCTTGTATAGTTACACCATGATGTATACATTGTATATCAAGAAATCGTCACAAATCACATTATGAATAATTATAATTTAATAACGAAATGAAATAAATTTTAGGCTAAATTGCATTATTTGGATATTATTGCTAGTTTACCTAGTTATGGAGCTAAATGTTTTAGTACCAACCAAAGAGAGGGAGTAGAGAGAGTTCTTTTAGTAAGCCCAAGATTTGGCTTAAGTCAAATATCAAGTGCCAGAAATTCAGTGGTATGTGTTTTGAGTGAATTTAACATACATATCGTTGGTCTCATGTAGAAAGGCCCTAACTCGCTATTTTTCGAAATTTGTTTTTTTGCGATTCCAATGCATTTAACGGAAATACACCTCACACAAATTTATTGCAATAGTGTAAAAAATAACGCTTTTATAAGCAGTTGTACAACAAAATATACATGTTGAATATTACAGTTTCTCTTATGTTTTTACCTTCTCCTGTAAAGTTTCAAATATGCGAGTTAGGGCCTTTCTACATGAGACCATCGATATGTATATAGCTACAGTCATAAGTATGTATATAATTTTGAAACGAAATCATAAATCCTTCTTTCTTTGAAAGCCCCAACCAATATCAGCAATAGAAGATTTTAGTCACATCATTGTTCAAAGAGAAGATGACATCACATGTAGTGTTACTATTTTTATGCAGGGTGATCGTTCGGTAAAATTTTTTATGGAGGATCGAGATGCGTGTGAGTTCTCATTATGCTTAGCCGGTTACTATAGGTTATTGACGGGTGAGTGGCTAAATAGCAGAGTAATTTCGAAACTTTATTTATCAGATTATTTTTAACATTGACAGGCAAAGTTCTTCTAGTTTCACGAGAACGGGAGCCAATCGATGAGGACAATGCTCCATCATATCTTGCTCAACATACAGTGTTACCAGCATTTTGGAGTTATCTATTACCGTTCCACAATAGAGCTCATAGCATAAATTTCCTTATGCCTACGCCATACCATCCCAGCAAATTAGTATCACAGCACGGTGGCGAAACAAGTCAACAACAGGAGCAAGCCGAGAGTATGACAAACAAAACTCTAATTATATCAGAATGTTCTCATCTACATTCAAATTTGCCTTTGCTCTCTTCAACAGCCATGGACTTGGATATTCATAGTGTCATGGCAACCGAACTATTAGAGGAAGCCAAAGATTCAGGAATGAGTGATAGCAGCGGTGGTGGCAGCAATTGTGGAGATCGTGCTAATAACAACATAAGCAATTCTGCTAAAATGGAAGCCAAAAATGAGGAAGTTTTTAGACGGGTCCAGGAAATGCAGAAGATGGTTGAAAACTCTGAACAGTATTTGAATGAGCAAGGAGAACTAGTTCAGGACTTTAGATTGACAAACACTAATTCATCTTATAGTTCAGCTGTGATGTCATGGCAAAGTCCGACGAGTGCATTGAATTCCTCGATTGTGAACTCCAGCGGGGTCATTGAATTTGACAGTGATTGTGATAGCCTCAATAGCAGTAAGCTATCTTCTAATGAAGAAACTCCCCAGCAAGGTTCTTTGAAACATAGTGACTCATTGGTTCTATTGGCAGAAACAATAAACCATGATTTAAGTGGTATTACACAAAGTTTAAATTCCATTGGGGAGAATGCATTTGAGGTAAGGCGAAAAAAACCGACACTCATAGCTACATCAAGTCCCAGACCAGAACGCAAAGTAAACGGTTTCAGCCAACTTCTAAGTAACCTACAAGCTTTAGGCACAGATTTTTCACAAAGTGAAAGTGATTCCGAATCAATAGCGTCGCCGACAAACTCCCCCACTACCCGAAGACCTTCATTACTAAATACAGATGATAAATCTAGTCGAAAACAGAATTTAGCATATCGCTCTAGTTTCGGCCTTCATAGCCCTGACAGTAGTAATTTCGGTATGGAAACTAAGGACTATAATCTCAAAGAATACCTAAAACAGCTGAAGGAAATAAGCAATGTAGATAACTTTAATCAAGATACAGATGTAGCGGCAAAGAAATTATCAGAAATATATGGCTTTGAAATACGTGAAGACACTTTCATTGAAACCGATACCGATTTAATAGATTTACGTGCCATACCACCCCCACAAACACCAGATGAATTAGATGCTCTGTCTTTACTTAATGCACCTCCCAAAGGATTTGGTGATTTAACAAAGAAAGCTTTTAACGATGTAGGTCAAGAACATGATTTAGACAAGTTTTTGGAAAAAGTGGTTGTAGCGCCACCTACACAGAGAGCAACACCTGCAAAAGAATTAACACCAGAAGAGATAATGTCATTTATAATACCTCCACCTCCCAACTTAGATGATGTTGACGGTATCAAGCATAAAGAGGAAGTTGAGTTTGTCGAGAGTTTATACAGTAATTCGTCTACGACTAACAGAAATGCTAAGCCGCCATTGGCACCAAAACCAAATGATGATTCCAAAAGGTTAGAAATTAAAGGCCACATTATTGAGTATGCCACCGTAGAAAGAAAAAGTAAATTTTCCTGCTGTCCCAAGTCGAAAAAGGAAGAAACCACCGACACATGTGAAGAGATATTACAAACTCTTAAACCACCTCCTAGATTACAATCCTCAGAACAAACAGTGCCTGTAAGACCACCAAAGAGTGCCGAACTAATGCAGCGTTATTCACCCAAAAAACAAAACTTAAACTCTTCACCCTTGTCGCAAAGGAATGGTGTACAGTCAGATGTTTTCGAAAGTAATCCGCCAGTGCTGCCACCAAGAACATCATTCAGTACTAGTCCACGTGCAGTTTCTCAGGAGGAACGTCAAAATTTAACGTCTATGGTGAGTCCGTCAGCCCCAAAGAAACCTCCACTACCTCCAATAACTGCGAGACCAATGTTAAGAAAAAGCCCTTTACCTATGAACTATCCCGGAACAATTGATATTTCATCACCACCACCAACGAAGCCACGAGTGTTTCCATCACCCAATAGTTCGACTGTACGTAGCCCAATATTAACACCACAATCACAACCTATGCAAGAACATATCAATCAGCAATCCGTTATAAGTAATCGGGAATATCGAGATCAACGATATCCACCACCTTCTTATCCACTATTATGTTCTCCCCAAATGCAAAGAAAAATCCACAACACCAGCCCAATAAGTCAATGTCATGTAAATACAAATTCAGCAAAAGGTTTCAGCATCACCGGCAATAAATTGATTATTAAAAATGGTCATATCATAGACCCAGAAGTACTGTTGGCTAAAACCGATGTGGCTATGGCTGGATTACTAGTCAAACTAGATCAAGTGGCTGCCCAGTGTACTGCAGCGCAATTAGCAGGCGGTGGATCTAGTATCGATGAGGATAAATTCCAAAAGGCTCGCAATGAATTAACTGAACAAACATTAGTATTAGTAACTGCCTCAAAATATTTAGTTGTTGCCATGTCTGACATGACACTGACTTCATTGCCAGAGCATCTGGCGTCTTGCCTTACTGCCATAAGGCGCATAACTGAATTGGCACAAGATATGACACGACATACCTCGTCTCCCCTTCAAACACGAAATATAGTGCTTAAAGTTCACGATGTCGCCTCATCATTTCGAGAATTGGTTGGAGTTCAAATGGGACCTTTAGGGGCTGGTCAGTTGGCGTTACAAGCCGAATGTTTAGCCAATGTTTTAGCTACACTTTTACGAAGTTTACGAGTTTTTTCTCCTTGAACTAATCAACAAAATTCTATTTTCCACATCCTACTATAATATATTTTTCATTTTTTCCTTCATACATATCATTAATTTGTATATTTATTAATTATCTAAACATATCGTAAACCATTTATATTTAAAATATACATATGTATGTATTTATGTATAAATGTAAATTTAAACATACATGCATGCATATGTACATAAGTACAATTTATACATATCTTTAAAATAATGCATATAAATTACAATTCTATTATTACTTTTCTTTCGTTCCGTTACAGGTTAGAAAGTAATGTGTCTGATAAAATATTATTAATAATTCTTATGTATGTAGGTACACTCCTGTTCTATCACTCTTCATCTAAATATCTATAAGAATATAAATCTTACTCTAACATTCAACTACTCACCATATAATACCAAAAAGAAAATAATCTTCATCATAAATACTTACTATAAACATTCATTAATTTACTAGAAAATTCTTACAAGATAACAAAAAACATACTTATTACATATGCATACATACATATGTAATATATACATACATATACATACAATACATATTATATATTATTAACCAAAAAGTTGGTTTACTTCTTTTAGATCTACTGAGATTTAAATACGATATCAAATACAATTTTCAATGATCAAATTTATTAAACCAGATTAAGTCAAGCTATATTTGTTAAGGAATGTCAGAATTTGAAACAATATATTATTCTATTGAATATATAATTTTTTTCCTTTTCTTAACTGAAATCAAGTTAATACGACTTTTAATTTTTACCACTTTGGTTTTGTCATTGTTTACGCACACATACATATATATGTATGTATGTACATACATATGTTTGTGTATTTAAATTCACGATATCGACTATTTCAGACATACTGCATAAATTTATATTTTTTGTAAACTGTGAATACTAAATTTGTTTGTTTTCTTATTGATTAACCGTATTATTACCTCAAATCTAAAAATCCATAATTTTACGAAAAAAAAAACGTTTATTTACAATTGTTTTACAAAACACAGCTTAAATTTAAGCTTAAAGCTTTAATCGCAATACTGGCAACAATTTTGTTAATAATTCTTTACTTTTATGTCATATTGAGTTTTTTTTATTTTTGCTATTACGATCAAATTTAGCATATTTCTTTTTCAACAGAATTGTTGTCTGGTTAACAAAATATTTATTTGAACACCAAAAGTTTAAACTAAATGTATTTTATTCTCTAGCAAAATTACCCTTTAACTACGGCGGTGAAATGTTTTAACATAGTCAATGACGTGGGATAAATTTTACCACTTTTTATTAAACAATTATACAGCATTATTTATGTCTTAGGTGACACTTTATTGATAAACTCGAATCAATATTTATATTTGCCGTTTGTTTCAAAAATATATGTATGCAAATACTCGACATCGTGAATATATTATTGTATTAAAAATAACATTTACAAATATTTTATATATAGTTAACTAATATGTAATAATTTATTTATTAAACGGTGTTTACATACTCCGATTTGAAAAAAAATATAAATACATAAATATATATTTATATATATATATATATTTATTTGACCAAACCAAAATCAAAATTTTAACCTGTGTGTGATAATAAGTCAAGTTTATTAATATTTTGTTAAAATATATTTTCAACGTTGCTGCATTAACAATACAAAATTTATTTAAAAATAAAAAACTTAAATATGTTATAGATTATTTTAATTATTGCTGAGTAAAACCTTATATGTATTATCACTTGGGGATTTTACGTCATCATCTATGAATTAAATGAAAATCTGTACAAATGTTTCATCTAATTGAACTTAATTAAGGTCAGACAGCAAATATTTATTCAAAAAAGCGTAACATATTTTTTGACGTTTAAGTGTTTATATGTATAAATATTATATATTGTACATACATTTTTAACAATTATTAATATGTACTCAGTAATTCATCTGAAAATAGCTTAAGTGGTTGTTGCGTTTATAATTTTTATATTTGCCGTGTTCCTTTATTCTATTCTTTAGACGTTAAGAAATGCTTAACATTTTCAACTGTTTGTTAGAACTTAGATATTCATTAATTCATTTAAATTTATCGAATTCGGTGATGGCATTGCCTAAAGTGTAAATTTAATGTATTACATAATTAATTAAGTACACAGTAACAAACAAAGCAATATTTCTTGAACATTTTTTAAGGTACTCCTCCCATGAACAAAACAACAAAAAACACACCTTTTTACAAACATACATGCATAGTATAAATACATACATATACTTACATATGTTAAGAACTTTTATTTGTTTTTGTTTTACATATTTTAATTTTTTGTTAATTTGTTTTAATTGTACATTTTATGTTACACATATACATACGTACATACATACATATGTAGAAATAGTTTTGCTTTAGATAAATCCTATTTTGTTCATTAAGCTCGATATACCTACTGTTTGAATTAAAAGTAAAAATTATGGCAGTAAAATACAAAACTTATTCTTGCTAAACATAATTATGACGATTTTTGAATTTTGTAAATTTCAAACATGCAACTTTTTCCGAATTCTTAAAAAATTTAGCTATTTAAATACCTTAACTTAATAGGTAATATTTTTAACCTTTTGAAAAAAATATTATCTTCTATCGACAATTATCTTAATAAAGTTATTCAGGTTCTCTCTGACCATATTTAACACGCATTTCTGTGTAGATATTTGTTATTGATATTTGTTATTGCATGCAAAACATTACACATTAGTTTTTGTTAAATAGCACTATGCGACAGTCAAAATCGGGATGGGATAAAACCAACGGGAAATGTTATATCGGTAAAAAAGAAGACAAAAGAGATATATCGATTTGAAGTTAGTAACTATCATATAGGGGAAATTGTCACCTTTGGTGGTCTTTTTTTGACATAACTCGAGAACCACTCGTCCGATTTTGCTCAAACAAAATTAAAAAAATTAAAAATTACAATTCCTTTAATCTGTTCATATAATGTTTTTCTATATATGTACTCAACAGTTTTGCCGGTAAAAATAAATGTATGAAGAAAAAAATATTTTTTGCCTAAAAAATTTAATTTTTTTTTTTAATTCATAAAAAACCCAAAACGGTAAAAAAGTGTCCAATTACTTTCACGCAAAGTCACATAACCTTTAAACAAAATGAGACATAGGTCATGAAAATCGATGGACGCGTTTCGCTTTTATTCACAATTAAGTGAAGGTATTGCATTTTGAAAAGAATATTGATTTTATGTTTCAATGAATTTGGATAATATTTTTATATATTATTTATTATAATTATTAACACGTAAAATTAAAAATTATTACAGACAATTATTAGGTTATTACATAGATACATAGGTTATAAAAATCGATGAACGCAAAACTTATATTCGTTTGTTTGCGCCCTTTACTTTATTGCGTGGTGGTTCGCCCACTTGTTCAGAGTCTGTATCGGATGAGGATCTGTCTTCATTTGGAAAAACGCCGGGACACGTATAACTTCTTTTTTTACCGATATAACTTTCCCCGGTAGTTTGAACCCTTCCCGATCACTGACTCCAACCATTTGTCTCACAGTGTAGTTGGTTATTTTTCATTCGACGTTTGCTTGAAATATTATTTTCTAGAAGACGAAGTAGATATTATGTACATTTATAAAAAGCAAATTTTTTTTTAAATAAAAAACACATAAGACCCATTTAAAGCAAAACAAAGTATTTTTTAAGAATAAAAAACATGTGTATATCCACATAAAAATATAAATATGTACGTATGTAAAGTGTTGGAAAAAATAATACTACTGATGATCTTATGGTGAATCTATACTGATAAGCAGGGCAACCAAAAATATGCTCTAAAAAAGTATTTTATGGGCATAAAAAATGCACTTAAAAACGACAAATATGCTCCTAAAATATAAAAAATGCACAAAAATTAGTTTCAAATTCAAAGTTTTATTAAAATATACATACATACATATGTATGTTTACAAAAAATCAAATTAAATAATGAACCACTCAATAATTCTTTTAATTTTTTAACAATATATTTAGTATCGAAATCATTTAAAGCAATAATTCAATAATGTCCTAAATACGAAATTGCAAAGTTATTCACATCAATGAAAATAAAGAATCCATTCTTACTATTGTTTCCAACACTTTATGTAAGTATATAAGACTTTTAATTAATTTGTCTTGGATGGGCATATTTATATTCATTGAATTCTAATTGATTTCCGATTTCAATTATCTGATGCGCTTCAAATTAATCCTTAATTAGTTTTAAGTATTTACATTTAAATTATATTAGGCCATACATAGCCACCAGGAGTCGAATGCGATCGACTATTCAAACGTTTACAATACGTATGTATGTATTTGTGCGAAAACTGTTAAAATTATCGAAAAGCAACATAACAAAATAGTTACTAATGTGGGATGTTCTGTTTATGCCTACCACTGAATTTGACAATTTTATTTTTAAACTATTCATATTCACTTATGTACATATGTATATTAGGGAAATAACTTTTTTAGAATTTTTGAAAATATCAAAATGGCCCTATCCATACCATGTAATACATAAAAAAAACAATAAGAACTGCATCTTTAGATTTTCGATATCGTTAAAAAAAGTTCCGCGTCAAATGCAATTAAGTTTGGGATCAGTAAGTTCTAAAAAATGAAAATATTTTCTTTATAAATGCATTAAATGATAAATAAATTATAATTAGTAATGCTAGATGGAATTCTAGAGCAATTCTTGCGATTCTAGCTTACATACTAATTCCAAAATATCGTAGCAAATTATATGCAATATGCGAATTTATATGTGGCCCTTGGTAAAACATTTGGTTTTCAGACCATTGCTACAATAAAAATGACTTCGAAACCTTAAACAAATCATTATCAGGCTTTACTAATGCTCAAAAATGCTTTCTAAGACATTGGATGAAAAATGAATCAAAAATTCCAAAAACACAACGCAGCAACATTTGTGCGGAACGCCATCAAAGTCGTACAAGATATTTTCCCACAATGCAAATCAACACGAATTCTTAACCTTAAGTTAATTTCACTTAACAAAGATAGTTTTTAGATTGTGATTTTGATTATAATCATATAATTACATTAAGAAATGTAAATAGTTAAATAATTATAAAAAGAAAAATTTTTTAAAAAATAAAAAATTTTGAAAAAATAAAAAAAAAATCTTAAAGGGCTTTCAGAAATAGGCTTCGCCGCGGAACCTTTTTGTTACGAAATGACCTGAGGAAACATTTTTCGGTTTCAGCACAACATCAGCTACAGCGTGGTGACAGGGCCTCATTTTGGTTGTGCCCCTAATGTATATGTAAGTATTCCCACTATATCATAGAAATTCTACACATACACTGAGTTAAATTATAGACTTTGATGAATTTTTATGATGGTAGTTCAAATAGTTTCTAAAGTTTTTAATTACCGCATTTGGATAAGTAAGGTAAACCGAGAGAAATTTATTTTAGAAGTTTCAACAATACATATTTTTTAAGTCAAGAATCTTAAAACATATTTAATAAATATATGAATGTACATAAATATAAAATTTTACAAATTATTAATAAAATTAAATTTAAAGACTTAATAAAAGAAGACTCGGACTCTGATGACTAATCGTATTTAATAGTTTCATCATGTGTAATTGATTCTGGAAGATTTTGCAAGTAAATTCATCGTCTTCTACTATTACACAGTTATTGTGAGCTTGAAAATTTGTATCGAAAGACCTTTTTATCAGCAGTTTAGATTTTAAATCTGACCAAATGATTAATAAGATGAAACCGGTAATAAGCTCCAATGAAAATCTTTTAATCACATACGATGAGCACATTATGTTCTTAAAATAGTTCAAGAATTTGCGTATTTTTATGTTATTTTTACTCGCCTTGTCAAAACGTTGGAAAAAGGCAGTAGGGAAATACCTTATTAATACCTTACATTTAAAGAACACATACACTAAATTTATATTAAGTGTTTGTGAATATGTACACAAACTATATACCGTACACTACGATTGTGAGATGATATACTACCTCGTAGTGGGTATGTACTTTTAAAAAGTACATTACGTTTGGGGTATTTTTCTGCGTATGCGTAAGTGTACTTTTTATGGCACATGTACGGTATTTTCTTATCACCTGGGTTCTACATTTGTAAAATGAAGTGGAATTTTCATTAAGTTTTCATTGTTCTAAATGATTTGAAAAGTAAAATATCACTTTTAGTTTGGTGCATGGTAGTGTAGAAGTTTCACTCGTTTTCTAAAACGCCATGAAATTGTCCATATAGAATTGAAAACGAATTCAGTTTTACTTCGTAGTAGAATATCGTTTATCTGTTTCATTTACTTGTATTGTTTAATTGATTTTTATGCTTGTGATTATTACTTTCTTCATTATGTAAAAATGTGTAAATATTGTTTTAAATTTATGGAATAATTTATTTGGTAAGTTTAAATTTATGAATTTTAGCCATAAAAAATCTTCCTCATATGTTTATTTTTTTAGTTTTAAATTTCACCAATAAATACCTACAATTTTCTAGTAAATAAAAATATCTACATAGTTACATATCGACAGCTCAATTCCAAAACATGCCAAGTCGAAAAAGTGAGTTTTGCAGGAAAAGCTCCTAAAGTTTACAGGCGATATCTTAAAAACCATATGAGGACTAGCCAATCACAACCAAAATTTGACAGAATTTAAGTTGAAAAAATCTAAATTCAAAAACGCAAACAAATTAAAAACATGCCAAGTCGACATAGCATGGTTTGGAATTGAACTGTCGATATATAAAGAATTTCCCCAAAAATATAATTTAATTTCCTTTTATTTACAAATAATACTATTTATTTATAAATTCATATAGATATGTATGTATGTATGTATATCGAATTTCTTAGGTTTCGTACATTTTGTAGGTGAAAATGTTCCGTACCCAACACTAACATGCTGAACGTTTTCGAATGTTTTTTTTTAACGGAAATTACCAAAGGTTTGCTCTAACTAGGAGTGATAACTAAAATAGTTTTATATACTTAGGTACGCACAAAATCAATTTTGTAAAATCATCCAAATTTGGAGAAAACTTTTGGTTAATTGTTAAACGAAATTAATTAAAAATGGGCGTTGGCAATGCAAATTTCCTGCGCTTATCATGTCCTGGATATACATACATTAGGCCGGGTCGATTTGTGGGGAGGCAAAAAAATCGCCCATGGCTCAGTGAAAATCGTATTCTAGGGATCAAAATAAGAAACTTTGCCGAAGGAACCATACTTCTAAAACGAATTCTACTACCCCCCAACTGTTGACTTTTGTCCCGTACAAACATTTAAAAAAATCACCATTTTGGCACTTTATTTTATTATTTTTTATTTATTTTATTTATCGATTATTAAATCGACCCGCCCTAACATACATACTTATATCAAATTTTGATAGAGTGATTAAAAAAAAAGTTATTTTTTGATTAAAGATTCTTGTTAGTTATTATAAATACTTAAATTTAAGTATCTAGTAATATTCGATCATACCCCAAAATGTTTGTGTTTTTTATTAAAAACATAAAAAATATACTACAATATCATCGCGAGTTTGCGTGAAGTCAACAACAACAAAAACAAAATCATGTTTCATTATAGTTTTATGTTTATTTTAAATAAAAGAATATTCAGCCTTATTATGAGTGTCGTTTTCTTTTTATGACAACGACTCTTCCGTAATAGATTAAAGAAACAAATTTCATTTTATTTTTAATCTATTACGAAACAGTCGTTGTCGTAAAAAGAAAATGACACTCATAATAAGGCTGATTGAATATAATGTATTTTAACAGATTTGTGATCAGATGTCAGTTTTATAAGATGTGAAATAGATGTATAGTAAATTCATACATTCAAAAAATGCTGGGAAAATACAATATCTACTTTGAGATATCAAGGCAACATAATTGATGTAAAATGTGGAAAACTACTTAACTTTAAGTTGGCATGTTTTGAATATAAATAAATTTTCGAGTTATTTCCTAATTAAAAGGACACTAATCAATTTGACAATGATCACAACTAAAATAAATGTAAAATATCATTTCTTAAATTGTTTACTTTTGGTATTTTTTGGCAAGTAAAGGGATGATCTGTAAGGGTTTTTTGAGAAATTTTGTTGGCGCAACGACGATCCTGCCTTTAAAAATTGATTTAATTTGGAAGTGTCTTATAGTGTTCTTTAGTGGCTAAAACTAATTCGGGTAACGAGAACACTTGTCGGATCTCGATAGAAAGTTGTAAAATTTTTAAAAATTTTTTTTAAACTTCAAGAATGTATCCATCAAAACTTAATGAAACTACATGAATGTACAATAAAATCTTTTCAATAAACTCGCAAAAAAACATACAGACATATATATAAAACAAACAAAATTTAGTATGTAGTTATAATTTTTTTCAAAACAATAGGGATTTATTTTAAATATTGTCCAGTTTATATTTACGAGTTTATTCAATATACGAATTAAGTAAAAAATATAATTAAATAATTTTATAATTAAAATATATGTATTACAAATATTATTAACTTTTATCATTATTAACGGTTTACGCTTTATGAATTTAAAAAATAATATTAATAATAACAAATCAAATCCGTTTATTAAACAAATATTAAAAATAAATAAAAAACGATATACATAATTACAATACAATCTGCGTTTCATTCCTAGTCTTAATTATAGGCAGTACCCTAATAAGAGATGTATTAAAAATGTGCGTTTAGGATTTTTAATATTTTTTATTTAGAGGAGATTATAGACGGTAAATATTTATTTGTTAGTGTATTATTTTCATACAAATCGCACTTGTATTACACATCGAATAAAAATCGAGGTAGTCGTTGTTTTTATCTCAAGCAAATGTGCGTCGCTTTTTGCGATTTGAAACCGAACCAGGGGGGTTACTCTCTATTGCGATGCGAAAGCAAATGCAATGCGACAAGTGTACAATTTGTATGCTTCAAATTACTTCTCCGATTTATTTTTTTATAGTTTTTAGCAATTCCTTAAAAGAAAAGTGACTTTTCGTGAAATGTCACTTGGTTAATGCACCAGTAAATAAAATGCATGGAAGTAAATTTGCGGATGATGTGTGGGTAGTGATAAATGTAAAATGAGGTAGATTTTTATTTTCAATAGATATTTCTTTCCTTCTGAGAATTGTTGTTTTTTGTATGGATATTGTTATACCTATGTAACGGGTTTTCCAATAAGGACTTGACAACTTTTTTTAAATCGATTGTAACGTGTGCTGTGTGGCTTGTGGCACCGTCTTGTTGAAACCACATGTCATCCAAGTCCATGTGTTCCAATTCGGGCCAAAAATAATCGCTAATCATTGCGCGATAACGATCGCCATTCACAGTAACGTGACGATCGTTATTGTCGACGAAAAAATATGGCCCAATGACGCCGCCGGCATGCAAAGCGCACCAAACAGTAATTTTTTGTGGATGAAGTGGTGATTCGTGAAGCACATGTGGATTTTCAGCAGACCAATAACGCATATTTTGCTTATTGACGAACCCATTGAGCCAAAAATGAGCTTCGTCACTGAAGATGATTTTGCGATGAAATTCATCATCTTGGTGCATCTTCTCCAGAGCCCAATCGGAGAACGTACGTCGACTCAAATGGTCCATCGGCTTCAATTCTTGAGTCAGCTTAATCTTGTATGGGTGTAAACCCAGATCCTTACGCAAAATTCGCCATAAAGTGGTCTTGGGGATGCCCAGTTCTTGAGAACGCCGCGGAATCGACTGATTTGAATCGTTTGCTACGGACGCCTGAACGGCAGCGATATTTTCGGAACTTCGACCAGGCCGTTGTCTCACTGGCACGGCAGCATCACACAATGAATATGTAGACTCAAATTTTTGCACTAAACTTGTTATTGCTTGTCTACTAGGGCGAGAATTACGACCGAAAATTGGAGTTAACGCTCTTAAAGTTGCGGTCACCGACTCCGAATTTCGGTAGTACATTTTTATAATTTCCAAACGTTGTTCCTTCGTGTACTTTACCATAACGAAAATGTTAAGTTTACTGAAAAAAAAGAAAGCAACAATTAGATGATCAGTGAAATAGTGCGTTCACAATTTAAATTCAGAGTTGTCAAGTAGCTATTGCAAAACCCGTTATTTGCTTTTGTTATTATTGTTTCAGTGTTGACTAGATGTTTAGATGTTGACCTTCTGATGACTTGAAATTGTCCTGCAGAATAGTTCTTACTATTATTTGTGTGTCTCTGGGAATAGGATTGACTTATGGTCACTTTCTAACCCTATAATTAGTGTTCATGTATTCCATTTTGTTCTAGTTATTTCCTTCGATATATGTATGTATGTAAAGATTTAACTGCCGCATTTGCGTCTTTGTTGTTTCTGTTACATATTCTTTCCTAGAATAAATGTTATAATTTTAAACTTGTGCAGAGTTTTGTTTTAATTGGTACACTAGCATGCAAAACCGAGTGTATGTTCAATATGATTTTACATAAAGGGGCATAAATTGATAAATAACGAAAGAAGTTTTGTAAAATTTTCTCCATTTACTCTTTATTGTAGTAGCAAAAAATATTATATTGAAAGTAATGATAACGTAACAAAAACAAATTAATTTTTTGTAAAATCGGTTTATCACGCCAGTGTTCTCAATTACTAAATCCGAAGAGCTTCAAATTTGTGACCGTTTGTGGCAAATAGGCCAAGTTATGGAAATAATAAATGAAAGAAAAAAAAACAAATTTCAAGCTCTTCGGTTTTAGTAATTGAGGATATTTTTGCTGGGTTATATTCGGCTATTTTAACTGTGTGTGCTGTGAAAATTTCGTTCCCAATCCTGAATTTCAAAAAAAAAAAAATAAAATAATTTTTTGCATATACCTCTAAAGTCATGAGAACAACTTAATTATTTAGCATATAAATAACAAAAACATTTTACAAGGTCTTACTGTTAAGTTTGAAAACAAAACAAGTAAAAAATAAATTTAAATTTTTATTTTTCAATTAAACTTTTAAACATAAATATGTATACATAAAAGATTTTGTTTTTGTTTGATTTTAACATCTCAATAAATAAATTAATGCATTGTATATATGGATTTCTAAATGTGTTTCTATGTATTTAAGTTGGAACGATAAGAATTTTAAAATAAAATAAAATCTAAAACATGACTGAAGAAGAAAAATATAGACACAAATTATATACTATTGGGATACAAAAATAAAATAAAAATGCACTCATATTAAAACAATGCTCTATTTACGGAAAAAGTATGTATGTTATATGTTTCTTTATTTTAATTGAAATACACCGAGGCGTAAGTTAATAGAAAAAAAAGAAGTAAATAAAATAAAAAAGCAGTTTTTTAATATTTTACAAATACGCTACAAACAAAGCAAAAAATATATGTGTGTTTTTAAAATTATGCTTATATTAAATGAGAAATAATGATTAAGAGGGATTTCTAAAATGGTAATAAATATTACTTCTAGAAATATTAAACATAAAAAACTAAATAAAAATTTTAATGAATTCTGTGAATCGGTATTAATAAAAATATATGTGTATATGTTTGGATACAGTCGCAGGAGTAGTTGAATGTTTATTATGGTTACTCCTTAAAAATCCCTCTCGCTTTGGCAGTAATTTTTCGTACGCGACCTCTACTGCTGACACTAACTAACTGATCATCGTCACTGTCCATTGTACTTGCGTCTTGATCATCGTTGTGTAGTGCCGAACTATCAACAACTGAAATCGGTTCGTTGCGCAGTTTTCTACCTCGATTATTAGCGGCGGTGGCATTTTCATCCTCATCACTTAGTTCATTGTAGCGTGGACGTTTCTGATTCCGAGAACCTCTTTGATTTCGTGGACAGCTAATTCGACCACCAACTCCGCCAGGATCACGTTTACGACCACGATGACGACCTTTATTATAATTGTCATCTTCGTCAGCGACGAAAGAGTCATCAGAATGTCGACGTTTGGTTCCAGGTCTTCTACCACGTTTCAATTTAGGTACATAAGAAGTTAACGGCTGATTGTCTTCAGAATCAGAGCCATCGTCAGTTCCAGAAGTTTCAGTGGAACCACCTGTACCCATATCAGAAACACCTTCTTCGTTGTCGTCATCTTCAGCAACGTTAACTTCTGGTCCAATCTCGTCAGCTGAGGCTTCCGTTTGAGAATTTTCTTGACTAAAACGAGACCGTCCTCTCCTGACGGTTACTTTAGCTTGAAGCGTGTTAGTATTTTCTCCCTGGTACGTAGATGAAGGCCCCACTGTTGTAGATGAAGGTAGACCACGTCTAAGACGTGTTACGGCAGTCGATAATATAGCACTTTCCTCACCATGAAGACTTCGGTCCGATTCATCAAAATTTTGCGGATGTCTTGAGAATATCCTTCTCGAGTTTCTATTATTAGCTGCAGTGGAAGTCGAAGGTCCTGGGTCCCCAATATAATTGTGATCGTGAACAGTCGGCGGTGCTGCAGAAGATGAGGTAGCTATATTCGATGTTGTAGATGTAGCATGAGAACGCGTCATATGCAGTGAAGACAAACTACCACTTAATTTTCCATTTTGTGATGTTTCATGTCGCTGTAGGTGTGTTGGATGAGGTAAACCCGTTTTACCAGTACCTTAAATAAATACAACATGTTCAGTAACTAAACGAAACATTGGGTAGTATTATTGATTCCGCACGGAAAGGAAAACAAGCGGAAAGAAATATCGATCGATATGTAAAATGTAATTATTCATTCCTACGGCATGCCGCAATACTCTCTGTGTAGAGATGATACCGCAAAACGGAAAAATACCGCAGCAACGGAATGAATAATTTCAAATTATGCTTCCGCACAAAAATTTTTTTTCCGCAATCGCGGAACGGAATGAATAATTCGACACATTGTTAATGTAAAACGCTTCCGACTTACTCTGTGGATGTCTATGTTGAGATCCTTGACTTGAAGCCAGCGGTTCGTCGTCACTATCATTATCTGAATCATTCTGTGTCTCCACTACTGTATTGCGGTTTGTTCTCAATTGCCTAACGACATTCAGTGTGGCAACTGAAGTTCGACTGGAAGAGGGGCCATTATGTTCACGATTGTTTGTCATTCCATTTGATTTAGTGGGTGTAGGCGTTGGCAAAATCTAAATGTTAAATAAATTGTTTTTTTTTTTTAATTGAAATTGAAATTTGTATGCAGTTGAAAATAAATATTAAAGATTTGCTCATTTTAGAGAGAGATGTTATTACAATATCGCAAAAGAAAAAATATGTACATATTAGCAACTTTGAATGCAATTTAGACGTCATTTGTAAAGTAAGGGTTCCATTATTTTTTTTTTGGATCTAATATGTGTAATAAAAACAAAATAACTATTAAGAATAAATTAATTAAACGCATCAATATTATGCCAAAGATCTGTTGAATATTTAGTTTTAAAAATAAATTGACAAATTTTTAAAGCTTTATGGTTTTAGCTTATATTCACCGATGCATGTTTTGAATTTCTTAAAATGTATATTATTAATTATTAATTAATTTTTTATTATTTGTCTATAAATAGTATCTTGTTAATTTAGATTTAATTTTTTTTTATTTTAAATTAGTAGTATTTAGAATACTTTACGATAAATTCTTTACAATTTTAATTTTACATATACTTTTCTCAAAAACTATGAGGAATATTTGATATAGCTAGGAAGAATGTTGTACAGGTGTTTTATTTTAGCGCGTTCAGCATACCTTCACTTGGTGCATAAATACTACATTTTAAAATTGATCGCATTGCCTTGTTTTGTAGTTTTTGAAGTCTTTCTATTTGTGACACATTGCAGTATGTATATATAATTGTTGAACCAAATTCAAAATGTGGTTTAATCATTGTATTATAAATATTTATAGCCGTTAATATCGATATTTTATTAGGTATTCGTTTAAAGAAACCGATTTTTTTTACCAATTTTTTTGCATATATGTATATTCCATATGTTCTTTGAATTTTAATTGTCTATCTATTATGAAACCAAGGTATTTAATTTGATTTACTTTTTCTATTGCTTCATTATTAATTTCAAATACTGATTCAGTGTTCATATTTATTTTCATTATTTTTGTTATATTTTCATTTAATTTTAGTTTATTCATTTTTAACCATTTATTTACATTATTTATATCGTTCATCATGTTATCCTGACAATCTTTATCTGTGTATCCTTCTGTGAAAATCAGGGAGTCATCCGCATATAAAACTATTTCACATTTTTGAAGAACGTTAGGCATATCATTAATATATAAAATAAACAGTAGTGCTCCCAAAATTGAACCTTGTGGTACTCCATATTCATTATCTATATAATTATATTCTGTCTGTCAGATATGATTTAAACCAATGTAATTCATTTCCTTGTATTCCGTACATATCTAAAAATATTGCCATAATTTTTTGTTTTTTTCTACATTTTTCCATTTAATAATAACATAGTTTACCGTTGCAAATTTTTTTCTAAAGCCTGATTAATATTTGGAAAATATATTATTTTCTTCAATATAGTTTTCTACTTGTGCTTTCACCACTTTTTCAATTATTTTTTCACAAGTTTTTAGGGTATTTACTGGCCGAAACTCTTCGCATTTTGTTGTTTTTGCAATTTTTTCAATTGGGATTACTGATGATATTTTCCAGCTTTCAGGGAATTCACCCGTTTGTAATTATTTATTTATTATATCCATCATGGTCTTACCCATAATGCTCGAATTGTTTATTATTATTTTCATAAATACATTATTAAAGTCAGTTTATTTTTAATATCTTTACATATATTTTTAAGTTCTTCTAGATTTAGTGCACGAAATTTAAATTGAGAGTTTATCACAGGTAATTGATTTGTATATTGCACATGTTCTATCGAATTTCTAATAGTTTTAATACTATTCACAAAGTAGTTATTAAATTGACTGGCTATTTGGTAATTTTCCTTATATTCTAGTTGGTTAAATATCACAGTTTGTATCACATTTTTATGTTTATTAAGTACTAAGCTTTTTATTTCAATTAGCGTTTTTGTATCTTCTGTGACCCTCGTATACTCGTTAACAATTTGCTTGAGACCATTATCATTTAAAATTACTTGTATTCTATTTTTATATGTTTCATTTTTGCTCCAGTCTCCAGTTGAAATCACCTGCTTTAATTATTTCGTAATTTGTTTCACATATCTCTTCAATTATTTCATTAAATGCTTTACAAAATTCCGATTCGCTACCGCTTGGAGATCTATAAACAGCCATCACTACCATAATAGCACTTTTATATTTTGCTAAATATGCACACATCCAATATTTGTAATCATCAACCTTTGCACATAATTTGTTATCTTCCATGTATTTTTAAAGTAAATTGTGATACCACCGGTTCGAGAAGAATTAAATAACATTGTATAGTGATCGTATTCTGGTAGTTGATATTCTTGTTCTTTAATATCTTTAGTTACATGTGTTTCAGACAGTATTATATAATCGGGTTTTTTTAATGCCGCAACTATTTCTATTTGATTAAAGTTGTTAAGTAAACCCTGTGTATTTGTGTATTTTGTATTTAACTATAAACAGCTTTTTAAGTTCGGTTATATTGTAAAATGAAAAGTTAATTTATTGAAGTAAATTATTAAAATTAAAAGAGAGTTACTATTTAAACTATTATTTTGTAAATCTGAACAAATAAAGAAGACTCGATATAATTTTTAAACTACTTGGCGCTCTTATTTGCAAAATAATCTAATTTGTTTAAGGTTTTTTAAAAGATAAACACTTAACAATACATATATATGTATGTATATCATTCTTGCAAATAATTCAGAGAATATAAAAAGACACATTTGAACTTTGTCTTCGTATTAGTAAAACCATTTGAAAAATATCTTATTTTATTAAAGTACAATATTTGTATCTAAGGTTACCATTGTTTCCATACATAAAATAAAAAAATATCACTTACCTCTTCAGCTTCTTCAGTTCCATCGCCGTCTTCTAGGTCGCTACCTCGAGCCCACTCCATAATGGCACGTTTAACACTAGCTCTAGTGGGCCTGGCTGAAACTTCTCGGGAATCTGTATCGGATTCAATAATGCGCCCGTTGCGTACAGGTAGATGATAACTGTGATCATTTTCAGTGGCACGTCTTCCAACGCCAACCCCAATTGAGTTGGTTTGAGAAACTATTTGGTTTCTTGTATTTCGCGAAGGACTTTGCAGCATTAAGGCAATACTTGTACTTGGACCATCATTATTACGTGGTGTTTTCGGAGGCCGTCCTTTTTTCTTAGGTGTATTTAAAAGTGTGTCTTGTGTGCTTTCATCAATCTGTGAAATGACGCCACCACCTCTACGTGTACCATTTTTAGGCTTTCGACCTTTTCGGCCAGACTTTTTATGTTTCTTATGTCTAGCGACGTCGAAATCTTCATCAGTGTCGTCTTCAAGAAGTCGTCGCCTACGTTTAGACCCTCCTGATTGATTGCTTTTACGCCCAGACTTATGATGATGTCTTTTACGTCCTCTCAGTTTTCGATCTTTCTCTGGACTGTAACTTTCTTCGGAATTTTCACTTGCACTGTTGTCACTCATTGAATCTGCACTTGAAGTATCATCAGCTTCATCATCCTCGTCTGAATCGGTACTTGAGGCAGTAGCATCAGCATCTTCCTCTGCGTCATCATCAGGATCTAACTCTTGATTGGGATTTTTGCGTCTGGATGCGCGTGATGGTCCTGGCTGTGAATCATCCACTGCATTCGTTCGTCTGTGCGATGAAGAAGAAGTGACACGATTCGAACTTGAAGTACTAGCTGTCGCTGCACCGCTGCTTGTGCGAGTTTGGCCAATGCGACCCCTACGTTGACTTCCACGTGGTTGGTCATTGCCTCCGTCATCATCATCTTCCTCATCATTGTGTGAAGATTCTTCGGAAGTTCGCATTTGCCTTGTATTTCGGACCACATTACCTCTACGACCCGCAGAACGTGTACGTTCAGTTGGCGTTCGTTTATTAGGACTATTACTAGATCCCCGAGATTTATTTTTGTTAGCTCGTCTTCTGACCGACTTCCAATTACTAATGACCGTCTTTATTTGCGACTCGAATAGTGCACTTAATCGTAAAGTCATAGAATAAATCTAAAAACATACAAACAAAAAATAAATTGTCCATAAAATGTAAATCTTTCCGCTCGTAAATCAAGCATTCATCATACATTAAAATATTTAATAAACAATACATAAATGTATACATTTAAATACAATGTGTACAACTTAACCTTACCGCCAAATATTCCTACAATAATGATCGTCATTCATTATTATGTTTTATAGAATTTGTTCATGGGTAGTTGTGGGTGATGATTAGATAAGATTTTATATTAGATTTCATGAGTGTAATTGGGAAGCATGTCAAAAGAATAAAGTGAAGCACAACAATAATGATGTGAGCATGAGTTTAATGAGCAGATAAAATATATTTTTTAATTAAACTATTAAACTAATCAAATGATAGAAATAAAATTTTTAAGATCCAATATCAATTATTATTCTTTAAAAATACCAGGAGGTATGAATAATAATGATTTTCAAATGAATTGACGATCTACATTAGCAACTCAAAATAAGAAAATTATACATACATATATAATAAATTAAAAAAAAATAACAACATTAATCGACTTACACGTGAGCGTTTATTGGTGTTATAATTTTTAGAATTTTGGAAAATCAAGCGAACATCTTTTGCAAAATCTAATGGATTTTCATAATTTCCGCCAAGCAGATCTTCTTTTACCGTACGCAAATCCATTGGGGTTGCAATAATTTCAAGATAATCCGGAAATTCTATGGTATCTACAGGTTCACGAAAAGGTAATGAATCTGGACGCGACCACATTAATTCCAACAATTGGCGACATTCGACACGCCAATCACTCTCGGAACGGTTTCGATTAGATCTACATTAAATTAATTAATAGGATAGGAGTGTTTCTTTACAGTATTAACTATGCAAAACGGTTACCTTCTTGTTGAGGACATGCTTTGTCTGGCCCTTGCTGCTGCCGCTGATGTTGACGGTCCCGTACTTGTCGAGGGAACAACATCTGATTCATTATCATTTTCAGATTCAGATGAGTGATAAACATCGACTAATTGATGATAAACTGCAGCCACATCAATATCATTTTGCTCTCTAAATAAAAAAAAAAAACAATGTTCACAATTCAAATAAAACTTAGGTTTTAGCGAAATGAACAGACCTTATAATGCGTAAACAGAGATCCGTTATAATACGAGCATGTTTAACAATATTCGTGTGTCTTCTATTATATTTTTCGGCATTTGTTGCTAAATAGCGTACATCGAACTGGGCGGAGGTGATACGGCGGTAAAAATGATTTTCAAATCTTGATTTTATTGTAGTTAGATCAATAGGATATTCAATTAAATACGCATAATCAGGATAGATATTCAAATCGACTGGAGCTAAGAAATGCTCAGCTATTGACAAACGCATAACCTTTGTAAAGAAGATAAAAAATTAAAAGTTTCAAATGTTTGAGTTTGATATTTTTAACGGAAATTATTCGATATTAAATCTGAAATTGCTTCTCGATTTACAGTGCAGTTCTTTATGTTTGTAAACTTACCTGTTCAAACCCATTAATGATTCGACGACATGATCCATCACGGTCGCCCCGATGCCATTCTTCAGACTTTGGTTGGTATAGAGTTGCGCGAATCTCTTCTTGTAAAACCGGTACTGCTCCACCAACTTCGTCGGGTAAGCGATTTTCGTCTATGGGTTCCATATCCCATGGACTCATATATTCATATTCACCGTTATCCCAACGCACACGGAAACACATGAATGGAGAATCGGGAAATTCTGCGGATAAAGCATGCCTCGATTCGATCTGCCCCATCCACCAACCGTCGCCAATCATACAACGAAAACGGTCTCCAATAGTCCAGTTTCTCTGAACTGCTAAATCGTATGTTTGCCTGAGGACCAAAAAATCTAACACATCTGGCATATCGTGATATTTTATTTTAAAAGTTGTGCCCGTCATATTGCCGTCTTCATCGATAATCGCTAATTTAAGGCAGCACAGTCTTGGTGGTCTAATTTCATATTTGATACCTATTACACGTACTAGTTCACGATCTCGTAAATGGCGAAAACTCCACGGTTCGGAACTGTGAGAGACTTTGTATACCTTTTTCAAACGCACAGCTTCAATGTAACGATGGTGGCCCTGTCTGAAGTATACTACCTCGTCGCCCATTTGCGGATAGTATGGAGCTTTACGTGGAATAACTTCAGACAACCATTCAGCTGGCCGATATACCTCTGGAATTTCACCATTAGTGGCTGTCGGCGGTATTAGAACTTTTTTGTTTTTTTTTCCAGATTTAGCCGACGTAGTTGGATGTTCCGTTGTATCGTCACTGCTGTCTTCACTAACCGTACGTCGACGAGACAGTGGTTTTCTTTTAGAACGCTTAGGCGGTTCTAAGTTTGGTCCTGGCGTATCAGCAACCCAATCAGAATAATCGGAGGAATCAGTATCAGAATCGTCTGAAGATTCTTCCAGATTTTCTTCCACATTTGAGTAACTTGTGTCGCCAGATGAATTACTACTTTCTTCGTCTTCTTCTAACACATCCGGTTGCGGCGGTTCTTCAATTTCTTCTTGGTCACGAACTGCTCGCGTGCGGTATGCCGGTTGAGGTTGTTGTTGTCCAGCTGGACGCCCACTGCGTCTTCTCCCCACACGACCTGTACCATTGGTTCGAACATTTCTATTCCTCCCCGATCCAGATTGAGAAGCTACAATGCTTGCCGTACTTATCATAATTGGGCGTCGTCGCATTTCCCGTCTATAATCTTGCATTTCATATTGTCCTGCTGTATACACCGTTGTTTTGAGAGTTTGTAGCTGAGCATACTTCATTGGTCGAACATATATGCGGCGCACGTATTTCAATTGACTTGCAGGGGAAGTCTGATCCTGTTCAGTTGGAGGTCTACCCCATGTTGTACCCTGCCGAGGCTGATGATTTGATTGTTCCGACAATCTTCTATCCAATGAAATGTTTCGAGATGTACTTGGTCCGTTTCCAAGAACATTGCCGTTGTTTGAATTCCGACTTCCCGAAGGACGATTAATGGAATCTGGTGCCTGATCACGACCTTGGCGGTTAGCTAAAGCTTCAATCATGCGATCTAATTGAGAATGACTTGCTCTGTCTGTTGGAGTACTATTTTGATTACCCCCTCCCACTACTCCTCCTCCTCCTCCACCACCTTGCCGGTTTGCCAAAGCTGCTATTAAACGATCTATGTTTGAATAATTATTGTCTTCGATAACAACACCTTCAACAGCCATTGTGAGATTCGGTATTAATTGTTCTGTGGAACAATTTTCTCTACCCGGAACATAACGCTGAAATCTAAGCGGATGAGGGTTGCCATCCGAATCGACCAAAAATGGCGGAGGCATCAAATGTGGCATAACTTGAGTTTGTTCATCAATAACATGATGGGATGCATCTCTCAACAATGGTCTATAATCAGTGTGGAAGAATAATTCATTCGGAAGCTAAAATAATTAAAAAGTCAAGTGAATTCGAATCTTATAACAAGCATACAAACACATGTACTGTTATTATTCAACTTACAATTTTATATCTATCAGCTGTTACCCCAAGGCCAAAGATCAATATGTGACCATGAGAATCTGTGGCAGCAATCATTGTGCCATCTGGTGACCATTTTGCATCAAATACTCCTCCATGTCCTTGTCCATCGATATTGTTTACGAAATGAGCAACGGATTCTCCCTTCTCAATATCCCATAAAAAAACTTGTCCATCGTGTCCGGCCGAAAGTAAAATGTGTTCATTTTTAGGATTAGATTCCAAGACAAAAAGTTCATCTTTATGGCCACGCAGAACACAATGTAACTTCGCGGTTTTTGCATTCCATATTTTTATCTGCAAAGAGAAATATACATTAAATTATTGAATGTATTTAAATAAAAATTGTGTTTATAAATTAATGAAAAATAATTAAATACCGTAAAATCATTAGCTGCTGTTATAACATATTTATCCGAACAATCCCAAGCAACCATCGTAACTTTTAATTTTTTTCCTTCCTCTGGATCTGGACAACTAAATTAATGAATATTAAATTACAATATATGATTATCAAATACATAAATATAGATTAATGTATCAATGTACCTAGGTAGCCTTTCGGTCATGCATAGCTTAACACTTTTCCATTGCTGAGATTCAAATGTCCAGATATGAGCAGTTCCATCTTTGCTGCCTGATATGAATCGCAAGCCTCGATGGGACCATTGCACTGAGTCTACAGCATCCGTGTATGCTTCTGTTTCCAATATACGTTTAGGGCCATCTTCAGACATTAAATAAACTCGAATGTGATGATCTGCTGAACCAGCTGCCAAAAATATACCGCCTGGTGAAAATGATGTACACATCATTTGAGCCTGTCCCGGTCTTAATTTTTCATGATATTGTATGGGTTTCGGTGCGAATGTAATTTTTTGTCCTCTAGGAGTCGAATATTGCCAAAATGCAATAGAGCCATCGTTACTAGTGGTCACTAAATATTTCAAATCATTCCTTGGCGAAGGGCAAAAATTGACGGATGTTATCATGCCAGTATGAGCAGCGAGCACAGCTATTGGGGATGTGGTCTGCAAGTCCCATACACGTAAAATTCTATCTACAGACCCAGCTGCCAACATAGTATTATCCAAATTGATCGCAATATCTGTTATTTCAGCTGATGCTCCGCGAAGAGTAGCCAATAAGCGGCCGTCCATGGCGGACCATATTTTTATAAGAAGGTCATCAGCTCCTGTTATAATATAGTGTCCGGTGCGATCAAATAGAACACAATAAACTGACGACAAATGACCCACAGTGCGTCGCAGTAGCTTCGTTTTGCCATAGAGACTTGTAGGCACTAGCAGTTTCCGACGAACCGGCCCTCCGTACTCGCGTCCAATTAGAACTTTTTCTATTTGTTAAAATTAACCATAACATTTATTAGCATGAAATACAAATACCTATAAAAAAATTATTTTAAAGCCAATTGGACTTACGAAAGTTATGTATGGGTTTTGTGACTGCAGAATCTGGCAGTGATACACCATGAAGACGAGTACAATAATCCAGTAACGACCTGGACTTGAATACACTATCTTTGGTTCGTAAAAGGTTCTGACGACCAGCACCTAATAATGATATTAGTCCAGGAACACTGGGACTCAATTCGTTGTCTAAGATTGGTCCAATTCGACAGCATATTTCTAATAAATGATTTGATCCAATGTGGGCATATTTTCTTTCCTAAAACATAAATAAAGCATTAGTTGGTCCTATGATTGGCAATATTTATTTCATGACAGGTTGGCAATACAGTCAGTAGCAAGATACAGCAATACAAGAAAACAAATAAAACCAAAAAGGAAAATATGTATGGCTTGTATAATTAAAATAATAAAAACGATAACATAATATATGCATACATATATTTTTTGATTTATTAAAATATTATGTCAAATATAAAATATACTTATTAAATTTCAATTTAAGTTTAGTAAATGTTAATAAAATTTGTAGGTATACACAAATAAAGAGTAATTAAAATAATTATTATTTTTACATACCTACTAAACTTATAAAAATAATTATTTAACGCAGTTACATGTAATTATAAAATTAATTTAATATTTTTCTCTATTTAGTAAACAAATTAGAAATGCACTATGTATTTTTTTATGTATCATGTTGAAGACAACATGGCCGACGTCACATTTTATAAAACGAAAAACTATAAATTTTATCTTTTTGTATACACACAATTGTATGAACTTATAAACCCAAACTGTATGTACAAATATTATTTAAACGAATGCATTTTATCACAAAATATAAAATGTATCAATATAATAATAAATATTACTTATTTGAAGAAGATTCTAATACATACATAATATGTACATACATAGGTGTACAGTGGGTTTAAACATCATCGATTACTGATTACTTACAAAAGTAATATGTAATGATATTCAAGAGCAATGGACTTACCAACTCGGCCAAAGATTGATCATGTTCATTTCCCAACCAGTCCGTACGCTTGGGCAAAACCTGTAAAAAGTGTTAAAATTAAATTAGTAAGAATATAAAATACCTATGCCCTATAACCATACACATGTATGTACATATCGTCAACTAAAATGCCCAAAGACGTAACCCTCATTATCATAATTTTACAGGAGAAGCAAAAAACGTTATAAAATTAAAACTGTTTAATTGAAAATCGCGATTTCTTCACATCTTGTCTTAAGATAGACGACAACTTCAGGTGGCGATATGTACATATCGCTCATTTTAGGTGACGATATGCATGTATGTAATTCCGTAAATACATTATTTTATAGGTCTTAAAAATAGTAAAAAGTAGACTATCGTAACATAAATACAAGTCCATAGAACACGTGCATCTTCCTACACATATTTTACAGCTGATGAATGCAATGTCATAGTTAACAAATACCTTAATATACATACAAATTAGTATATGTATAATTAATCTCCCCACATTTTTTATGAACAATTTAAATGCGGATTTCTGAATTATTTTTCGTTCACACGTCCCCTGCTTTAGATTAACTTTTTAGATTTTTTTAGTTTTAGTATAATTTTATACACTGCTAAAGGTGCATGTTGCATACGGATACAAAATGAACTGTTTTGTTTTTTTTTTTACAAAAACAACAATGAAAACAAAAATACTACGACAATACTATAAAGAAACCGCCAAACTATATTGCTTTTTAATTATTAAAGTTTTTAGCAGTTGTACTAAAAATGGGTCATTATATTTCATTGATATTTAATAGCTTACCTTTTTAGATTCAAGTTCCTTTATTAAGACCTGTAATAAATTTTAGTAAGTGTATTATATTCAATAAATAATATTAACATATTCAAATATTTTCTGGGAGTTTAATTCACTTACCTTTGCAGTTTCTTTGAGAGGACCCGCAGACAAGAACTTGGAAATTAAAAAATATAGCTCTGAAAAGTTAAATTTTTTATTAGTAGTGCGTTTTAACAATTCACCATTAAAATTTAGAGAAAATGCAAAATTATCCTTTTGTTTTTATAGCTAATAGTATTTTTAATTTTGTTCATTTTTAGCCACTGTTGGTGTCTATGGGCTAGAAAAACAAGACGGCTACATTTTGCAAGGCTGTCGTAAATATAGAAGCCACCATTGTTAATAATTTTACGTACCTGGGATCACTATTTTCTCAACTATTTCTTTATTACTATCCATATTTCATTTTTATAAACAATTTTAATGCTTCCAACAATTTTTAGGCAATAATATACACTTTTTCCTAGGCTTTTGTATCCCAAGTATGAAAAATTTTTGCTGAAAATTACTTTCCTTTGCTTATTATTCTGTTTCACTTTGTCCAACTTTAGTTATTACCAACCTCAAGCAGTATAATATTGCCAACTACTTATGTTATTAAAGAGTTGTATTCGCATTAAAAAATAAAGATCTGTTAACACTGTTTTTATGTTCTCTTTTCTACATTTTATCACTTATTGTATCCATATCATCCATCACACGACTAAAGTTTATTTAGTAAGAAAATATGTTAAGATTTGTTAAAATATAATAATAATAATACATTGAATTGTACAGATATGTCGTGGGTATCCGATTATAAATATTCTTGGCTGGAAACAGTAGCCATGAATGTCATCAGGGCTGGAGGTCATTTACCCAATCATATTGCCTTTGTAATGGATGGTAATCGCCGCTACGCCAATTCACAACATATTCGAAAGATAGATGGTCATTCAAAGGGTTTTGATAAGTTGGCCGATTGCCTAAGGTGGTGTTTGGACATGGGAATCCGAGAAGTTACAACTTTTGCTTTTAGCATTGAAAATTTTAAAAGATCAGAAGAGGAAGTTAAAGGTTTGCTGGATTTGGCCCGTGAAAAATTTTCAAAACTTTTAGAAGAGTCTTCAAAATTACATGAGCATGGTGTCCGAATTAGAGTTGTTGGGAATTTATGCCTTTTACCTGTAGACTTGCAGAAGCTTATAGCTAAAGCTATGTTGGATACTGAGAAAAATAACAAACTTTTCCTAAATGTTGCATTTTCTTATACTTCCCGAGACGAGATTACACAAGCAGTAGAAGCTGTTTTAAAACATGGGGATCAATTAGAAGATGATAATATAAGTGAAAGACTATTTGACGAATGTCTTTATACACGTCATTCCCCATCACCAGATTTACTTTTTCGAACCTCTGGAGAAACTCGTATTAGTGATTTTCTGATGTGGCAGGTAATAATTTTAAATAATAATAACAATGTGGCATTATAATAAATAAAGTTATAATTTTACAGCTTAATTCAACAATTTTGTATTTTACGAAAATACTTTGGCCTCAAATCACAATTTGGAATTTTCTAGCTGGCATATTTTCTTTTCAACGTGCAGCTTTGCGTTTGGAGCCTTACAAAAGGCATGAACGTTTTGAACGTACTCAAATAGCCAAGTATTCTAGTTTTTACAATGATCGTGTTCAAGATTTTATTGAACGTTTGGATATGTTTAGAAAAAATATACTTTTGCAACTATGTTCCACAAGTCAATAGCTTTACTAAACTAAATTATTAAATAAAGTTTTCATTACTAATTATATATGTATGTACATACTTATATGTTTATTTAGGTTAGCAGGTGGCCGTGTAGTACGGCTCACTTAGGTCCATATCGCTGATCCTATTGTGTTTATGTTATTTATTTATTTATTCAGTAATAAAAAGCCAATTAGGCCAAAATAATATTACATATGTTATTGACCCCTATCGTGAATAAAAATTCCACATGAAATTTGTTCCCTTTTATTTTTTAACATTGAATTTTTATAGGAAAAATGTGAAAAGGGAACAAATTTCATGTGGAATTTTTATTCACGATAGGGGTGATTGTGTTTATTTAACTATTGGAAAAATGGCAACATTATTATAAACATTCGATTCGTAGAACTCTATATTTTATTACAACTCTGCATTAGTAAATACGACTCTACGATGATAAATTCTTTATTATTTTCGTTAAATTGGCATCTCGGAACTTTTATTATGTTTTTCTCATTCTCTTTGAGTTTATCATTTAATTTCTTTTGTCATCATCATTTTTCATTTTCAGCGTCATATTCGGCGTTGGCCAGGAAAAATTTCAGTCGTTTTTTGGAGAAAAAATTTTAGCTTATAGTTTTAAAACGTGTTTAAATATTTAATCATGGAAAAGTGGAGAGTTCTCCCTGCAATAATGTATAGTTACTATGAATGTTTTAAAAATATTAAATGAAATATTTGTAAATAAGTTTTGAAAATTTCGCAAAAATACGCATGTGAAAAAAGTAGCTATAATATCCGCCATTGTGAAGTTGAACAACGAAGTAGAAAAAATATCAAGAAGAACGAAGAAGAAGACGACGACAAAAAAGGCTGGCAGAAAATAGAAGAAGCTTGGTTGGTGATTGCGCACACGCGAAAAATTGTGCAAAATAATAAAAATTCAATAAAACGTGAAAAAACTACTAAAATTTTGTGAAAAATATGCAAAATCAAACGCTGAAGTGATAAATAATATAAATTTAGTGAATTTTTTTTAAAAAACTGTAAATTAGTGAATCAAAAACACGCGAGAAAAAGAACTGACAATAAAAAGTGGGCAGGCAGCAGAACAGCAGTAGCAGAATTGAAGCACCATCACTACACATTCAATAAAAAAAAAGACAAGACAGTGGAGTCCCCCTGGTTAGAAAGAGGTGAAGAAGAGTAACGACATCTCAACTTACGACGTCTACTGCAGTTAAACGATAACCGACATACGTTGTCGTCGTTAACGTCTTTTGAAGAATAAACCGAAGGAACAGAAGAAGAATCGCCCTACGGATATTCTTTCTTGACTCGGGAGGAGGAGGTGTGTGCCCCAAATATCATGAAAATACAAATTTTCTATAAACGAAATATTATTTGCTTACAGATTGCCGAAAGTAACATCTCAATTGTCCCTTTAAATTGCCTCATCCATAGTCGGCATCATCTGTCTCTGCACAACGTTTCTCCTTCAGCAATAGTTTACTACAAAAGAGACCCTCGCCATTGTTTTAAAATTTAGTTCTTCATAAACAAAAAAATGTATCCTGCACCGGTGCGGCACCCTTCGGCGGGGGTAAGTGATATGCAAACGGTAAAAACACACTCACACACACTCAACCTCAACACACATCCATTCACTACTAGTCACACTCCCACTCCCACTCCTTCCACTTTGCAACCCATTCATGTAAAAATCAAAAACTAAAACACTTTGTACTTCACTTCAAATGTTTATTTTTAACATGCAATTATCCTTTTTTCTTCCAATTTTTATCTTTCTCTTCGAACTACTTGTGATTCCCACATTTATTCGATTTGGGTCTGAATTTTTGTGAATACAATTCAGGGTCCACCACCACAGGGTCCTTTAAAGTTTACCATAGTTGACACATTGGAACGTATTAAGGAGGAGTTCAACTTTTTGCAGGCTCAGTATCACACGTAAGTAAATATTGAATACTTTTGTTAGTATTTTTATTTGTATTTTGTATTTGTTGTATGCAAACAAAAACAAACTAACAAACATTGTTGGTCGGTCGGTTGACTGGTTTGTTTGTTTAGTCAATGGTGTAAATATTTGTTTTTTGTTTCATTTTGCCAACATTTTCTGTTACTTACATATTTCGTAACATAAACTACAATTTAAAAGGATTAAATCTTGGCATTTTAACAAGACATTTTCTTAGTAAAAGCTATTGAAATAATCCCGAATGTATACATTCATATTACAATAAAAAAACATTTCACTTATTTATACAATTTAGAAATAATTAAATAATTTCAATTTAAAAATAATTAATATTACAGTAATATTCACTTTATGTCCTATTACGAAACCTTTGAAACATAAACAAAAGACTTTTTACAAATGATTAAAGTTTAAATAAAAAGAATTTAAATCCAGTTAATATTCCTGATATTTACCTTTTATGTTATACATATTTTTTACATATTTTTGTTAAAAATTTTTCGAACAAATTTAAGTATTTTTTTTAGAAGAATTTACTTTTTAATAAAACTTTAAATACGGTGTTTTAGGATCCCGATATTTTTTTTATTATGGATTGGATTAGGGTACACAATATTGAATGCGTTAGAGTACAGTCACATATTGCGTATATTTCAAATATTTTGTCTTTCAACGATATATTTTTCAAAGAAAATAAATCTTTTGAAAATAAAATATCAACACAAAGCTAAAAATCTGGTTAAGTTAATTGCAATTACATAATTTTTTAATAATGACTTTATCAGCTTTCATAGTCTATATCTTTGGTCAATTACTGGCTATTTTTTAAGTCTGTAAACCTTTTTTTTAAATAAATATTTTTTATAGCATAAATTTAATTTGTTATCGTACCACTAAGAGTATTTCTTTATTTCTTTGTAACTTTCAATGGGTTTTTATTGTCTTCTAAATCCTAAACAATAATTTAAATTTTGCTTTCCACTTAAATTTGATGTAGATTTGAAAAATGTTTAACAATTGTATTTTCTTAATTTGATATCTACATATCGATGGTCTCATGTAGAAAGGCCCTAACTCGCATATTTGAAACTTTACAGGAGAAGGTAAAAATATAGTAGAAACTGTAATATTCAACATGTAACTTTTTTTGTACAACTGCTTATAAAAGCGTCATTTTCTACACTATTGCAATAAATTTTTGTAAGGAGGTGTATTTGCGTTAAATGCATTGGAATCGCAAAAAAAAACTAATTTCGAAAAAAATAGCGAGTTAGGGCCTTTATACATGAGACCAACGATATACTATATCGTTAACATAACTTTAATATTAAAAGAACAAATTACAAATAAATATAATTATGTGATGTTTTTTTTAATTTTGCCTTAAAA
Source organism: Bellardia pandia (assembly GCA_916048285.2). Lineage (NCBI taxonomy): Eukaryota > Metazoa > Arthropoda > Insecta > Diptera > Calliphoridae > Bellardia > Bellardia pandia. Next base: position 142,222,475 of record OU696529.1, on the reverse strand, counting down.
TTCGTTTACATATGAAAAAAATTAGAGAAATAGCTTATCCCGAAATCATATACATATGTACATACTACAGTTTAAGTAGATCATTTATTTTTTCTTACCGAAGCATGTGTATTACACTCGAACGAACACGAACGTTTGAATAATTATGCCTTTTCATTTGACCTCAAGCTTAATAAAGATATAATTTTAGAAAAGATCGATTAAAATGTTGTATACTGTTCCTTTCGAGCCTTCGTTTCTATGTTTATGGATCAAATATATATGGCGACATGCTTAAAAATGGCTTTTTCTATCTTCTTTTGTTAATTGCTTACATTTTTTTTTTTAAATTTTTGTTTAAAAATTGCGTTTATTGCTTAAAATTTAAATCAATCCAATCAAATGCGATATGATATTTCGTTACTATCATCCATGTCACAGAATTTAATAAAATACGGAATTAATTCCACTTCCGAACGGAATTAAGCTCTGTGACATGGCTGTATGACTGCTAAACCTACACTTAAAAATCATTGAATATCTACTCAAAATTTTAAGCAAAAACGTTTTCAGAAGATAGAAACGTATTTTTATATGAACGACATTAAAATTTTTAATGAAGTTTGTTTATTTTTAATTTATTCATTCAGTTATGCAATCCTAACCAAAAGCCTATAATCGTTTCCAATTACACTTCTCTAAAAGACATTACATACAAAATAATAATAATAATAGTAAAATTAAAATTAACTAATATTAAATTAAGACGATCAGCCAAAAACCAATTAAATTTATAAAAAAATATTTAAGTTAAGTGTCTTGCATAGAAAAAAAATTCACAAACATAAAAAAAAATTTAGAAAAATTTTTAAATTTCATTAGTTCCAGTCAAAAAGTTTAATGCGTTCATATTTTTATGTATTAAACATTGTCTTATGTTTTCAACCAAAATGTTTGCGGAGTTAAGACAACACAACAACACATCATTATTAAACAAGTATTTGTATTGGCCTTTGTTGTTTATATTTGAATTGTTGTTATATTCAAAGAAAACTGTGTCAAATGTGTGTTTGTGTACATTATTGTTATTATAAGCGCCTTGTTTACTACGCTAAGAAAGGATCTTTTCAGTAGAGGGACAATTATTTTTCATACAAACACAATCACACATAGCCACTCTTATGTGAAGTATCACGAGTATATTGTCGAGGAGATGAGTAATACATATTATTAATGAAGAAAAACATACAAATAAAACTAAAAACACCAAAACAAACTGCTGTCAGAATCTATTACTATTGAAATTATCAGGTATGGAGTATTTAAGAAATATTTCCAGATACACTATATATTACTAAATACTTTGCCAGCACTACAAAATAATTCACTTAAGTCCGCCTTCTTCCTACATAAATGATAAAAACAAACACAACATCCGTGCAAAAAATTACGTTTATTTTTTTGTTTTTAATCCATAAAGATTTCAAAAATGTTCTTGGTTGTGAAAAAGAAGAAAATCTTGCGAAAAACTCCAAATGAATTTTTTTATAAAGCCTTTTGTATGATTTACTCTCAATCTGCTGTTTGATGTTTTCTGTTGTTTTCTTCTTCTTCTTTAAAGTTGAAGCTAAAGTAGCAGCATCCAAAACCAGTTTATTATTGTTCTCTGCTCTTTATACAAATTCTACAGCCTATAAAAATAAAGTAAATACAGAGATGAGTTTTTGTGCTTTTAAAATTTAAATGTTTTTACTGCCTGTTTATGGCAGTGATTGAAAGAGTGCAATTTTTTCTTGTTCCTATTTCAATAATTGTACCTATAAGATGGCGTTCACACTCAGTCAGTTGCTTAAAACTAGTAATTTTGGCACAGCAACTAATGTTTCTCCCATACATTAACTGAAAAAAAAATACTTTTATCTTAAAAACATATAAAAAATGGTTTTGTGCTTAAATTTGCAAATTTAAACGGCTGCGATTTTTCAAATTGGCTCATTATTACTAGAGTCAGAGTATATAGAGGTGAGTGACAATGCTGACGTTTCAAAAAAGCCAAAATCAGTTTCCTAGGGCAGTGCTCATAGAAAGAGCAAGTTATATTACTTTTTTTAATTTTTTGTGTGTTAAATTAAATCGCTTTACTTTAAACAAAGGTCAGTTTTTAAAACAAATTTTTTTATTATAAAACATTTATCTTCCGTCTCTATCGTAGGTGTAATGGAAAATACTTTTTATGTGAAAACAGTTCCGAAAAAAATTATATACTGCGTGTCACAACTATAAACGCACCATTCGTATAGCTCATATTTTAATTTACGAATAAATATTTCCAATAAAAACATTATTATGTTGTAAGTAGATCAGAAATACATTAAATTAAAATATTAGATTTATTTAACAAGCATCTCTTTGTATTAAGGACTGTGTTACTAAAAGCTATAACCAAATGATATTAGACTTTTATTGGCTCGAATAATTTCATAAAGATTAAAAAAGATTAATTTTTGAAAGTTTTATAAAAACATAAGTAGTTACTGTTCATATTTTGCAGTATGTGAGTGTAGCTCACTAAATTTAGTTATAGTGAAGAAGTGTTGTTGAATACATAAATTCCATACGTCACATACGTTTATTTACATACACCAATAAATTTCTAAATGAAATGATTCTTTATATGCCCTGGTGTTTTTGTGGCTAAAATGTAGGATAAGTCTGCACATTTATAACACAAGACTTAAAACAACACAGCAATAACGACAAGAGTATTGAATGATATATCCACATATCAATTGTATTTTGCCGCAAAATAAGGCGTGTTACTTAACTAAGTTTTTGCTACCGTTCCAAAAACAACACTAATGCTCACAAACCTCTATAGAACTTAATATTTCTTTCTCTTTTGGAACTCTTAAAATAGTCCAGTCACTAACTTAATATTTCATATGATCAGAAATTTCTTCGTTTAATAGATACCTACCATATGCATACATATATTAACGGAAATAAAATCAACATGTCATTATATTAAATTGTGTCACTATATCATGTTTTAGCTAAAGAAAAATTATTGCTTTCTAGATTTATGGTATTGCAGATACATATTTATGTTTTTGTTGTGAGTACCTGTGTTAGGTGATGATAAACAAATTAAATTTAATTTTGCAGTGTAAAATCTATGTTTCCTTTTAATAGGGACTTTTTTTATTTTGTTAATCTTCTAATTTGTATGAAGAGCCATGTAATGTATATGTACATAAATATTTTTATTTTTTATAGATTGAAACTTGAGTGTGAAAAATTAGCAAATGAAAAAACTGAAATGCAACGTCATTATGTGATGGTAAGAATTTAATTATTTACTGAGAAATGCTTAGTAAAAATTTATCAAATAAATTTTTAATTATCCTTTATAGTATTATGAAATGTCGTATGGCTTGAACGTAGAAATGCACAAACAGGTATTTATATAAAATTCACATTATTATATTTCTGTTAAATATTGGATTGTTTTTCTTATAGACGGAAATTGCCAAACGTTTAAATACTTTAATCAATCAATTGCTGCCCTTCCTACAAGCTGATCACCAACAACAAGTACTACAGGCTGTAGAACGTGCGAAACAGGTTACAATGCAGGACTTAAATCTTATCATAGGGGTAAGTTTACGAAATATAACCTAATTATAGCAAGCGTACACAAATCGAATATGAAATATATTTGAATGTTGTTCACATCATATAAAGCTTATTAAATTAAAATCAATTAACAAAGTCGTTTCTATAGAGTAATCATAATTTAATTACTATTTATGTTTTTCTTAAATGAAATTAATATATTTTTGAAAGTTTTAGTGTCGTATTCATAAAAAATAAAGTGGGTTTGAGTGTGCTTTTAGACAAAATTTGCATACAAAATTTTCTTAAAGTACATTTGAAGTCTACTTTAATTTTTTTTTTGCATATTGCATATTTGACAACTATTATACCAAAAGTTCACTTGAAAAATTATATATAAAACTTGTCGTCAACAAAAAAATTTGAAAAATTCTACAATAATGTAAAAAAGTTTATTTTTTTTACTAACTAGTTTATCGAGAAACAAATTAATTTTTGTTTAATAATATAAGATGTAAATATCTTATATTTTTAAATATTTCTTAAATTTAGATTTGTTAAAACTAACGATTGTATACAAAAAATCTGCTTTTATTATGAGTTATCAAGTAATTAAGTTCCTTAGACTGGAATATTGCTGAATTTTCTAACTCCTGATTTCTGATGAAGTACTGAAGTACTGACTGATTTCAAGATGAAGTACTATTCTTTTCCTCTATATAAAAATCAACATTTTAATAAAAATTTGGAAAATGTGGAAATATAATATTACAAATAAATGAATAAAATAAATAGAAAAAAATATTTACACATATTTCTAATCTAGAATTTATTTTGTTGATTAGTTGTTTATTATTTTTAAATTTGTACACATAATGTATATACGTTCCCAATTAAATTGTTTCTAGAAAAAATAATGAATAACTTAAATAATACTGCATATAATGAATTAATATACATTTTCGTTTGGAATAGTATCAATTCAGTAGTTATTATTCCGTTCGACTTTGTTTTAGCTTCTTCTGATGGTAATAACTATGATTTCTGATATTAGTTTGGCAACGTTTTTTTTATGATATTTTATTTATAAGTGGCTTCATTCTGAATGAAATTTCGTTTTACTTTCCACGATGAAACAAAAAGCGGAATTAATTTCACTTTCGATTCGAATGAAATTCTGCGATAAGGGGCAATAGATAGTATTCTTAAATATAACCTTGAGTCTTGTTTGAAAATTCTGTCGCGTATCATGTACATATGTATAATAATTTACTACGTATGCAAAAAGTTGTTTTATTATTCAGAAAAATGTATTTGCAATAAAATCAGTAGGATATATAAATACTATAGGTATAAGACCAAAATTTAATGTAATGTTTTAATATCTTGTACTGGATTGATCGGAGGCAATGCTGCAATTAAATTATTAATTATGGCCTCCAGAAGTAGTTTCATTAGCCATTTTTGACAACAATAACTTCAAAATTATATAAACCATTCGGGGCTGGGCAGGCGTCACAAAATAGTTTTCAGTAGTTTTGGGTCTGGCAATTGGATCGGACAATAACGAATTATAGTCGGACTCTATTTAAGATAACCCTTTAAGATCTACGAAGTTTTGAACATACCTCAAATTATGAAGTTTGGAAATGTAACAATAAATTTTTAAGAGGCATTTTGAAATTCAGTAATAATACAGTACAACCGAAAATATTTGTGGAAATGATATTCTTCAGGAGAACCAAACTATTGTTAGATTTTATATGTGAATTTGTTGTAAATGTATTTTACATCAAATTTTTTAGTATCTTATTTTATAAAATGGTGATTATCTGTAGAAACGAGTTTCGTTTATGCAAATTGGTTTGACAGCAGACTTTATTAAGTTAAACTTTTCTTTATTTGAAATATTTAAAGTAAATTATTTATTTTTCAATTATTTCCCTTATAACATAACATATAAATTTTGTATGACACTGGTTGCACCTTTAACCATAAATGTAGCAGCAACATCAGCAGGGAATGCAACAACTTATTGTAAGTTTTTCCTTTTAATTTAAATTTGTGTTTTCGTAGATTCTTTATACATACATATATACATATAAGGAAGACTTGCTCCATTTTGACTTATATCTCTAATCCTATATGGATCATCATCATCAGCTTTTTAATCTAAACTATTGTTAATGTATCTTATTATTGCGTTTAGCGTGTTGTCTGCCAAATTCAACCAACAATGCTCTTGAAACATACCATTATATATTAATACATTCACCTACATACATACATACTACTACTCGTATATTTGCATTCATAAATTTTTTGATTGTTTAATTGTTTTTATCATTTTATCTGCTGTCAAATCTTTAGAAATGTCTTGTTAATTAATTAATCATTAATCAGTCAATTAATATTAAACACTTCTAGGTCAAGTTTCTTATATCATTTAATTGCAAGATAAATGTCATAACTCCAAGTAAGATTATATTATTCTTAAAATTGTCTAACACCTTAGTAAAATTATTGAAATATGTGAAAGAAATTGTATTATTCAATAATAAATGTATGAGTTATGTCGGCCTTCTCACAAATGAGTGATATGTGATATGATCTAAACTTAAACATTATACGTTATATAGTCCCGAAAGAAAAAATTATATAAAATGACGAAACGTGAATCGGTTTCATGTTATATGAAGATTTTTGGAAATTGAATGAATGGGTCCAGTTTGTGTATTAGTATCTAAAAAAGTTATTCCAAGTTTAGAATTATGTATATAACCCGGTTTAATAATAATATTATAACTATGTATTTGTTTTGTTATACATTGACATTATAAGAACATTTTCGTTTAGAGATCTTCCGCTTAGAATAGTATTATTTATATAAATAAAATTTTAATAAAAAAGTAAATAAAAAGAAATTTGCCTTAAGCTCAAAGAAAATATTTTTTTTAAAAAGATATGAAGGTCGAACAATTAGTTAAAAAAGGATATTTCTAATTGTATTTTAGAAGTTTCTAATTGTATTTTTGAAATTTCCAATTATATTTCAGAAACTTCCAATTGAATTTCGAAAATTTGCATGAACACATAGAATTCAGAAATTTCTAATTGTATTTCAGAACTTTCTAATTGTATTTAAAAATTTTCCAGTTGTATTTAAGAAAATTTCATTTGCATTTCTAAAATATTCTGAAATTTCTGAAATACAATTAAAAATTCTGAAAGTACAATTAGAAAGTTCTGTAATACAATTAGAAATTTCTGAATTCTGCGTGTTCAACGAAATCATCTTTTTTATACAAAATTAAGGCAAATAGACTTCCTATCCTCCCTCTCAAATTCAAAAAAATCATATCTGAATTTTCGAATAGTTTGGAAAAAAAAACACTCTTAAAAGAATTATTTTTTTAAATTTGGTTAAACAATTTCGAAAAGTTTAATTTTTGATCGGCCGTCATCGAATTCTCAGAATTTCTTTCAAAACGTTAATAATTTCTCAAAAACGTATTTAATAATAAACTGCTGTCAAAAGTCTTTCTTTTCTCGTATTTTGTTTTTATATATATTTTGTTGTGTATATTTAAAACGTAAATTGTCATATTGTCTACTACATATAGTTAAATTGTTAAACCCGTGTGAAATGCAAAAGATTTGTAGTTTTGGTCGAATATTCCGATTTGTTCGTACGGGCATTTGGGAATTTTTTGAAATTTGAAAAAGTCGAATTGTGTGGTTATTTTTAAATAAAATAATGTATTTTTAGATACTAATATATAAAATTGTACACATCCAATCCACATAAAATCTGTTAAAATGTGTAATTGTAAGTTTCTATAATATATATAATATTGTTTTAAAATGATAGCAACAAATACATGTGCAGCAGGTACCAGGCGGACCTCCACAACCAATGGGTGCTTTGGGACCACTTGGCGGCCCATTTGGCGCTTTAGGAGCTTCGATGGGCTTACCACATGGACCTCAGGGTTTACTTAAAGCACCACCAGAACATCATAGACCTGATATAAAACCAGCAGGTCTCGAAGGTCCTGCCAGTGCCGAGGAAAGATTGGTGAGTATTTATTCGGAGTAAAGGCTAAGCTAATAAATGTTTAAATATTTTAATTTCATATTTGCAGCGCAATTCGGTTTCTCCAGCTGATCGTGAAAAATACCGAACGCGATCACCTCTTGATATCGAAAATGACTCCAAACGTCCAAAACAGGAAAAATTGGTAAGTGTTTACAAAATGAACAATTTCAAATAAATTTTTAACCACTCTCTTAATTTTTGTTTTGTTTGTTTCTAACAAAAAAAGAGTGTAGAATTTCTGTAGATTAAATATACACAAAACAAATGTATTTAAAATAAAAAATAATAAAGCTCAACTCACCATTAAATACGAATAAAATTAAATAAAAATAATGATTAGGTAAAGGTTTTGTTTGGCTTACTTGCTCTCTAATTCTCTCTCTGTCTCTCCCTCTCTTGTTACTCGCTCAAACCTCTTATATTTAGTATTTCAGTAGTACGATGTAGTAAATAAAGTGATTACCAATTTAACATAGCTTCATTAACTACCTGCCCTCTCCTACAATTTCCAAACATTCGAAGCAAATAAATTTATCCAGCTATTATTAGTTATTCTCCTACTTTTTACTAGTTAACCCTTATAAATACTTTTATTTAACTCCATTAAGTACGTAGATTATAAATATCATCATAAGTTTAATTTTTTGTTTTAAACTCTAACTGTAGTTTCTTTCTTGAGAATTTTAAAAGTGATAAAAGTGTACGTTCGCTTGTTAACACATTTTATTTTATTTTTCAAAATTTTTCCAGGAGGATGAAGGAGAGAAAAGCGATCAAGATTTAGTCGTAGATGTTGCAAATGAAATGGTGAGTTGAGTTTCATTGTTAAACATCTCTGCTAATAATAAACAATCAAATATTGTTGTAAACCTTAAAATGATACTGAAATGAAGCAAACCAAATATTCGAATACAATTACATTAAATTTTTAGAGTTATTAATTAGTTGCAAATATTTTCAATAAACATTCGATTCATTTTATTAAAGGAATCGCATTCTCCACGTCCTAATGGAGAGCACTTGTCCATGGAAGGGCGTGATCGAGAGAGCTTAAATGGTGAACGATTAGATAAACCAGGCAGCAGTGGTGTCAAACCACCGACAGACAGACCACCATCACGTTCAGGCTCTAGTTCATCACGGTCAACACCCAGCCTTAAAACAAAAGATGTAAGTTGTATTAATTATGTCAATATGTATGATGATGTACATTAGATTATTCGTTTCTATTAATTAAGATGGAAAAACCAGGAACTCCGGGTGCTAAAGCTCGCACTCCTACTCCAAATGCAGCACCACCAGCTCAGGGTGTTAATCCCAAACAGATGATGCCACAAGGTGGTCCACCACCGGCTGGATATCCAGCTTCACCTTATCAGCGTCCAGCTGATCCTTACCAGAGACCACCTTCCGACCCGGCTTATGGTAGACCACCACCTCTACCCTATGATCCGCACGCGCACGTTCGAACCAATGGCATTCCACATCCGACTGCGTTAACCGGTGGAAAGCCGTAAGAATTTTTATTCTGAGTTTAAGAAAGAATTAGTTTTTAATTTATAATCTTGCTTTTAGTGCGTACTCCTTCCATATGAATGGCGAAGGAAGTCTACAGCCTGTTCCCTTTCCTCCTGATGCCCTTGTGGGTGTAGGCATACCGAGACATGCCCGTCAGATCAACACTTTATCACATGGCGAAGTTGTTTGCGCAGTCACTATATCCAATCCCACAAAATACGTATACACTGGAGGTAAAGGTTGCGTTAAGGTGTGGGACATTTCACAGCCGGCCAATAAAAGTCCCATTAGCCAACTTGACTGTCTGCAACGCGACAATTATATACGTTCAGTGAAACTGTTGCCCGACGGACGCACTTTAATTGTTGGAGGAGAAGCATCAAATCTATCGATATGGGATTTGGCTAGCCCAACACCTCGTATAAAAGCTGAATTGACATCCTCAGCACCCGCATGCTATGCTCTGGCTATTAGTCCCGACTCAAAGGTGTGCTTTTCATGTTGTAGTGATGGTAACATTGCTGTCTGGGACTTGCACAACGAAATACTAGTGCGTCAATTTCAAGGTCATACAGATGGTGCTTCTTGCATCGACATTAGTCCGGACGGTTCTCGTCTATGGACTGGCGGTCTCGACAATACCGTCCGATCATGGGACCTACGCGAGGGTCGCCAACTACAGCAACATGATTTCAGTTCACAGATATTCTCATTAGGATATTGCCCAACAGGTCTGTATTAAATCATACATTGTATCTATAATTTTATTATATTTATTATTATATCTCGAAACTGCTCTCATTATAGGCGATTGGTTAGCTGTTGGTATGGAAAATTCCCATGTCGAAGTACTACATGCTTCTAAACCTGACAAATACCAACTGCACTTGCACGAAAGTTGCGTATTATCATTACGTTTTGCCACATGTGGCAAATGGTTTGTCTCCACCGGTAAAGACAACTTACTCAATGCCTGGCGAACACCCTATGGCGCAAGTATATTCCAGGTATATTTAAGACACATCCACTCTATTATAATCACACGGGCCAATCAATCAATATTTTTATTTCTTTCAGTCCAAGGAAACATCATCGGTACTTAGCTGCGACATATCAACAGACGATAAGTACATTGTGACGGGTTCCGGAGATAAAAAAGCCACAGTTTACGAAGTTATCTACTAATGGGTTTTCGTACATCTATATATATATATACATACGCATACATACATATAGTTTTCATAAGAATCATGCAAAAATATTGGTGGTTTTCAATTAAAATTGCTCGTTTTGTATTAATTTCTAATTGCTTCCTTTTCCTCTGTTTTATTTTTCTTTTCATTTTTGTTGTTGTCAAATGGCAACGTTTTTGTTGTTAAATTTGGAATTCTTATGTGAAACGGAAAGTTAAAATTACGACCGACAGCTATAGAATTAAATTTGAATAATAAATAATAAAACATCAACAAAGTAATCATGGGATATGAATAATTAATAAAATACATCCTTTTATAAAACACATATACACCACACACATTCACCCAAAAAAAGTATAAGCATCAACATAACAAACAACAACATCTTGATTATATATAGAAATTCTTTCTTAGATTTAAGTATTTAATAAGTCTTTAATAAACCTAAAAACAAAAAACATTGAAAAATAAAATGAAAACTGTATTGAAAATAAAAAAAAGGAAACAAACATTGATCCCAAAAGTAACCAGGGAAAACATGGAAAACAAACAAAGCAACAAAAACATCATAATCCTGTTAGAATTAAAGAAACGATATGAAAGTTAAAAGTGAATAATTTGAAATATTTGCACTTTTCGTAAAAGAAATAATAAATATGTAACTCATTTTAAAATAATTAAGAAAAATTTCCAACAGCAACAAACAAAGCAATTTGTGAATTTTCCATTTACTATTCTTATACTTAAAGAAGAAAGATCTGTTTGTTTATTTGCCGAATAACAATGAAAAACAAAAGTTTTCTTATTTATTTTCTCATTGCAGTTTAATTTGTTATTTTCCTTTATATTTTTTATTTTGTAACTTTAATTCTAAAACATTAAAATAAAGTTAAAAACAAAATTCATTATATATAAAACAAAAATATTAAATTTTAATTCATAAAAACGAATAAATTTATGAAAAATTATATATATATATATAAATATATTAAAACAAGAAAGTTAAAAAAGAACACACACAATTTATGCATAATGCTCTAACAATTAAGTCTTAACAATATACATAAATACAAAAGAAAAAATAATAATTTATAAATAAAAAGTATAAAATAAAAATATAAATTAAGTTGTGTAAAAGTAAAAAACTTACAATTTCATTTCAATTTCATATAGAGGATAAAGAGAAAAAACAAAGGAACGATGATTAAATTTCGTTCATATTAATAAAAATTTAAATACATTATACAAATACTATATACATATATGCGAGTATATAGTAGTAGTAAAACTTAATACAAAACAGATTAAAATTCACGTATACAATTTGCACTTTTTAACAGACCTCTTTCCTTCCTTATCCTTGCGCTCCTTCATCTTTGTCCAAATATACCTCTTGTTATGTATCCTTCAATTCATTTTTTTAATGCAAAAATTTTTTTTAGTCTTTAGTTTACTATTAGGAATCTAATATACATATATAAAAAATATACATAAATATAAATATTAAAGTTAAGGGCAATTAAAAAAAACAGAAGTAAAACAAAATTCTCTAGTAGTGTATAACAAAAAACGAAATATTTATATACATACAAATAACTTGTCTATTTTTCTAGTTTTGCTTTTAGCTCATCCCCACCACACTCCAACATTCAATGATTTATTTAATAATTATTTAATTATTTTCTGCGCTAAAACTGTATTATATAAATGTTTGTCATGTTCTGTTTTGCAAACTATACACAACTTGTAATTACTACGTTCTTTGTTTTACATTTAAGGTTTTTTTTCACAAAAAGACCGTTCAATTGTAAACATTGACAAAAAAAAAAAAAGAAAAAAACGATATTCATTATTTCTTTGTTTTTTAATTAAATTGAAAAAATCATAAATCAGTAACACAGTAAATGAAAATAATGCATTAAATTATTAATGAATGGTATGAACAAGAAACACAAAATTATATTTATAAAATGTTTTAATTCATGTGGTTATCTATGTATATAATTATTATAATTAAATATTAAAAACAAAATGGTAATAAATAATTATAAATGAAAAAAAGAGAAATAATTATAATGACGAGAAAGGAATAAAAATACGCTCCGTGTAATTATATTAAATGTAAACATTATTACTAAAAGTAGCCCATAAAACCTCCAACCCGCCCAACAGCAAAATTTAATCAGGTGTGTACCTTTTGTTAATTAATTATTCAATTTATTTTATAAATAAAAGACAGAAATCAGAATCATCAATATCATTAGGAATACTTTAAATCTGCGAATATTTTATGTTAATTATGATTTTTAAAATACATCAGTTTGGTAAACATTACGTTTTTTTGGGATAGGTGCCTGTTGCTCCTGAAATTGATTTTGTAAAATCTCCAAAATATTCGCATTGCTAGTACTAATTTGACGAAATTTTGCAATTGCAATTGGCAACAATTCCTCAATAAGAAACTGTTTATTTTTCAACACGAAGTTTGGCTGAAAGTAAAAGCGGAATTGTACTAAATAGAAACATAATATAATTCATTGTTGTAGTCTTACATCAACACTTAAGCCGGAGATTGGCTTAATTGATTGCTGGGATTGAAGCAAGTCCCTAAGTAGAATTTGACAACTTTGAGAGAGTGCTTCGCTTTTAGCCAAGTAACCGGAATATTGTGTTAACTGCAAATAATGTCTGGTAAAGTTCACTGTAGACTGAGTTAAATTGATCCAAGTGTCGCCAGTTGTATGGGTGCGTAAGTTAATGCCTAAAGCATCTAGTTCTAAAAGCAACCGTTTCAAGTTAGATTTCGTCTGTAGATTATATGGTTGCCAAACGTCTTCTGTTCGTCCTATTGTTTCTAACAATCGAACGCGAGAGTCATTGATTAATCCTACCAAATCGGCGCGCAGCAGGCCTTCCAAATGGTATGAAAGATCCAAGCCAATTTCGGTTAGTTTGGCGCATGGTTTGCGTACACCCTCTATACATTTAGCAATGCCTTCCAAATGACTTCCTTTGGTGAGATAATGTTTTTTTAGTTGACTGGCAAAGTATTGGAGTTCAGCATTACACCATACCACAAGTGCTACAATGTCAAATAAATTGTATGTGTATTTTTATGGAATTTTTTTTGTACATACCACTAACACAGGCCGGCTGTGTCTCAAAAGAAGCTAAAAATTCACATGCAACTTGGGCCAAATCACAAAAGAAAAGTTCGGATATTTCTGCGTTATTTTTTCTTGCCTCCCTTTGGGCAGTTCGCAATGCTACGGAACAAACTTTAAGTAACGTTCCGCAAGCTTGTCTTGCCTTGCCCATATTCACAAGAATCTGAAGGCAACGCCTGGATGACCTTAAAGCCACCTGTAAGTTTCTAGCATGACATTTTGATAGCTCTTGCAAGAGAACTTCCATTAAATGCTTCTCCAAGTGTTGGACTTTGGATTCTATATCAGCAGCATTGTCAAAAGTTTTATCCTGACTTAACATTTCCTGGCACCGTTTGACAAGGGACTCGGCATCTTCAAAATGTCGCTGTGCTATAAAGGTTTGTATTTCATCGGTAGCTGTATAAATCCATTCTGGGCCATTTTTCTTTTGAAATTTTGGTGGCTGTGTCTCTGATGGTGTTAGATCTATAGATTTGTCACTAGTTGTGGGAGTACTGGAAACCTTATTTTTTGGTGGCTGTGGAGCCGGCCCTTTTTTTGATTTTTTTTGTTGCTGATCCCATTTAAACGCTACTTCAAATTGCTCTATCCACTCAGCTTTGCCAGCTGCCGTAATGCTTTGAAAAATTTTAGAACCATCCGGGGTAATAATATTTATTGCGTTTTTAACTCCATCCAAATCTTTTATGTTAATCACAGCTAGTATTTTGGGATTATACTCGGCAACAAATTCCAGTCTCCTGAAATCAATAATTTTCTTAAATTAGCATTTTAACCTCATATCTTAAAAGATACACACTTGTCATGTTTCACTTTGCACACAATAAGAACATCGTTGAACAAAAAGAAAAACACTCTCTGAATTGGTCGATAATCATTGCCATCTAATTCAGTTAGAGCTCCTTCGTTTAGAAACGTTTTGCCCTCCAGGTTGCCATTGAAGCCCTGCACCATTTCTTTTACAGCGCGCGTTGCATGCATATTTTCTGCTTCCTGTTGAGCTTGGGCTTTATTTTCTTCATCTGCGGATTTATTAGTTCCGCTAGACTTGTCATCCGTCAACGAGGCCAAGATATTATGCTGCTCGTTTAGTAGCAATGATAGCTGAGTCATTTCAGACTCTAAGCCTAAATAACTACATTAATACTCAAACAAATACAACTATTTCAATAGTATACGTACTAGATATTTCCTTGGCCGTTTCGATAAATTGCATATAATTTGCATAAACAGATCTCTTTAAGGTTGCTGAAGTTTGATCGCTGTATGCTTGGATTTCTTTTTTTCTTTTCTGCAAATCTGGACCACCAACACATTCCTTGACCAAAAGTTTCGTATCTATTCATAATTATAAAATATAAAATCCAAATTTTTGAAACATAGTATGTGCAAATATGTATACAAACATTTCTCCACACTAAAATTTGTATTGTCAAACTCTTTCATTAAATCATCCATTTTTTCTTTGTGTTTGCGATATCGGCTGAATTTTCTTATTATAAGCAAGTTTAATAAAACAAAATAATTTCTTTTGTTATAATAGGTTTACGAAAAAATCAAATAGTTTACTCCCACTTTTATGACAGATTCACCTAAAATAACATCTGGTTAATGACACTACAAGCGTTGCATTTTATAACAACTCTGTCATTGGGATTTTAAAAACTCACCACCATTTAAAGAAGAATTTATAAAAAGTGGGACTGACGACACTCAAAGGCGTGTGGTGCAGCAATACCAACTTAAGGCCCAACTATAATATGCATATGCTAGCTTAAGCAAACGTGCGAACACATATAAATTGTATGTGGCAAACTATAATGTACTTAACGAAACTTTTCGTTAAGTTTTTCAACTGTCATTTGCTTAAGCAAAAAGCGAAACTGATCGCACATTCTGTACGGAATCAGCTGTTTGTTGTTGTTTGTTTGTGTTTTGAACAAAATGGAAGAAAATATATTTATTTTAAATTTAATAGAAAATGCGGAAAAAAATAAGTGCCTTTACAATAAAAGGGACCCTTTTTATTTTAACAAAAATGTCTTTCTGTCGCGGTTATTTCTCTGACAGAACAAGAGCGTCTTCTTCTTTTACAGTGTAGTTCACTTATTTCTTTTAATGTGCACAACCCTTCAAGCGCTAACTTTAATATTTTTATATTATTAAAATTTTTAAGTTTTTTCTCCATTTTTGCAAACACAATACGAAAATTAACAAAACATATGTAAACGTTTATTATTATTTACAATTTAGTGCTGCCACAGCTGTACATTTTAGTACTTTTGCCGAAAAATTAAAAAAAAAGGAAAAATTATGCGTTTCGGGTACGAAGTTTTCTTTTAATTATAAAATAATATAATAATATTTATAAAATATAGTCATTTAATGGGTTTTTGTTAAAATAAAAACATTTTTTTAAACATAAATGAGCAACTGTGGACAAAAAGTTTCAAAGTCATTGTAGCCACATGAAAGTTACCTCTGTACTGCGATTCACTAACTTTTAACGATCCGACAATCGTAACATTTGTCGACATAAATAGTCGTTTGCAGTAACGATTGTGTGATTCTGTAACTTTTTTTAACGATAGTATACAGCTGTTTTTTTGTACTCATTTAATTTAATAAAATGTGACACCTCTGTGTACAAAGTGTCAAAATAAGCGAAAAGCACAAAAGAGAATGGAAAAAAAACAAATAGAATTGTGCATAATTTGGGAGTTTTGTTTATTTTTGTAAATTTTGACTTAAGTAAGGTAAGTAAAAAATGTATGATTTAATTATCTTTTTATTTTGTTATTTTATTTACATTTATATACATACATTTTAAGTGCATTTAACAGAATGGCGACCAATTCAAATTCATAAAAACGTAAAGACGAAAGCACCTAGCAAAATAAAATACTTAAAATTTCATTTTAACTTGAAGCTGGCATGTCTTACCTGCTTTTCTGTCGATATAGATGTTATTCTAGATCCTCTTAGTTGATCATCTAACTCAAAAATTAAATTTTCAGCCAAGTCCGGAGTGAGTCGGTATAATTTTTGAAATTCCTTCGCTGTCAACTCAAAAGGATTGTCCAAATCCCGAAGAATACGCCGATTAAATGCTGGAACGTCAAAAATTTGGTCATCCCTTGCTAATTCGTATGCCAAATACTCAAAAGCCATTTTAAACACAACAGAAACTTATATACACACTTTATATAATAAATACATTTTATCGATGAAATAAACACAACTAAAATTTTTGTCGGTAATATAACGAGAGAAAAACTTGTTAAGAGTAACAGCTGACTTCAGCCGACAGCGAATATCGTTAAAAATGTTACTGATGCAAATTCGATAAATTTTCGTTATATTTATTTTAACGATACGATTATCGTTAAAAAAGTTAGTGAATCGCAGTACTGAACTAGTTATGCATTTGACAGCCTTTTCGTTAACTTTTGCAATTTGCTTAAGCTTGCTTATGCATATTATAGTTGGGCCTTTAGCCCTTTTCGGGCTAGATTTAGCCAGATTTGTCAAAACGCGAAAAAAATTGGATGTGGTTTTATATGGATTTTTTTCCAATAAGCCCTTTTTTCAAAAATGTTTGAGTCTCAAAAGTTGGCATCACTGCACTGCGGTGAGTACAAATTTGCTGATTATTAATTCGCTTGAAAAAATTTCAAAGTTTGTTTTGTTTACATTTGTTAATTAAAATCAAAGCAAGGAAAAATAAAATGATTTAAGACTCTGCAAAGGGAAAATTAATAAAAAATAAATTGGGTTTTGCTTTGGTAAAAAGAAACTATGAATTCGTATAGATCTTGACATTTCACATACATATCGATGGTCTCATGTAGAAAGGCCCTAACTCGCATATTTGAAACTTTACAGGAGAAGGTAAAAACATAAGAGAAACTGTAATATTCAACATGTAAATTTTTTTGTACAACTGCTTATAAAAGCGGTATTTTTTACACTATTGCAATACATTTTTGTGAGGAGGTGTATTTGCGTTAAATGCATTGGAATCGCAAATAAAACAAATTTCGAAAAAATAGCGAGTTAGGGCCTTTCTACATGAGACCAACGATATGTATCAACAAAAACAATATGCCGTTGTTTTTGGATTGTTGTATCCCAACATACCATTCTAGGGGCGCTCCGAAAAAGGAGTCAGAAAAGATTCCAACAAAAGAGCATTTTCGGAGCGAAAGAAAAATTTGCTTGTTACTATTGGAAATAATGTTTGATATTAAATATCCTCTCCGGTTAAATAATAGTTGATGTGATTATTTATAAAATTGTAAATCAATTGAGTAAATTTATTATAGATTTCAAACTAAACTAAAATAATATATTTTCTTTTATAACAAAATTTAATTACAAAATGATTTTAGAAATTATTGGGAACAAATCTAGTTTACCGACACATCTCCAAATAAAAAAAAGTACGTAGGGTGATAGAAAATTGAAAAATAAGAAGAAAAATTGAAATCTAAAAATTGGCGCAAACTAAACTAGATTTAAGCCAATTATTGTTTTACAAAGTGTATTAAATACAAGTATTAAAAACATTTTGTTCAACAGTTACTGTCCTGAGTCGGCACGCAGTATAACTCAGAAATACCACTTAATTATGAGTGTACCAAAGCGTTGTTGTCCTGTTATTTGTGCTTTGAACAAAAAAAAAAAGCATAGCTGTACCACACAATGACAAAAACAAGATTACACAGAGCTCAAAAAAACCCTCATAAAAGACTCTTTTCTGATATTATCTGAGCTCTTTCAGAGCCCAAAAAACCCCTCATAAAAGACTCTTTTCTGACATTATCTAAGAACTCTTTCTGACGGACCATTTTCGTCCGCTATTTTTTTTTAAAAAGCTAAAAAATTCGGGAAAAGGTCTATATGAGTAGCTACATATGTATATAAATTACAAAATATTAAAGCCAAGAAATTAAGCTTTAATTTATAATATAATATGACCATGTAGGTAATATAGATCCGAAGATCTTAAAGAAAGATTATGACGTTTCACCATAAAAAATACAATCTGTACTATGTGAAGCCGTTGCTCTGTATACCATAGATGAGAAAACCCTTCCGTCTGGTCGTAAATACAGGTAACCTGTACTATGCGAAGCCGGTGTTCTGTATACCATAGAGAAAATCCTTTCGCTTGGCCGTAGGACTTGGGAAAAAATGTTCAGGCAAATAAATGTGTTTCCAGAACACCAACCCTATCAATGCATTCTTTGCAGAAATTCCTCAACAAAATATGTGTATATACACTTCGTACAGTGACATATGGCACAACTTCTGCTCCTTATCTTGCCAATCAGAGTACTGCAGCAGTTAGCAGAGGACGAAAAAACTAACTTTCCAGAAGCTAGTCAAATACTTCGAACAGATACCCGGCGGATACCCTAGAAGAATCTATAGAATTACTAACGCAATTGTCTAATATTTTGAAGTCTGGTGGATTTCATTTAAGAAAATGGAATTCTAATTCGTTCGATCTCATGAATAATATCCCTGAAGATCGTGAAATTCAAAACTCGTAGAGGCTTATGCAATGATTTATACTCCGACTGTGGTACAAATTTTGTAGGTACAAAGAGCTTCAAGTCCTATATTATCGAAACAGCTATGAGAAGCCGGGGTGAAATCCAAAAAGCATCACTTACTTTGCATAATAAAAGATCGCATACTAACATATGAAGAACTCAGTACACTTTTAGAACAAATTGAAAGCTGCTTAAATTCCAGGGGCCAAATTACCGCATTCGTGATCAAATGAGCTATCGTATCGAAAAATGATTTCGATAGCGAAATTATGATAAAATGTACTAAATTTCTTGCTCGATATCGAATGCCATAATCTCAAATATGAAAATTACGATCAATTTTACTCGATATCGAATGCGGTAATTTGGTCCCAGGCCTTTGTCTAAATATCCCATACCAAACAGAATTTCTGGGAAAAAAGTCGAAAGAAGTATACAAGTTGAAGATGTCGTTCTTCTTCTGCACGAACGAAGTGTTGCAGATTAATGGCCACTTGCCAAAGTTGAAGAATTACATCCTGGGTCTGATGGATTGGTACGAGTAGACACACTATTGTAACGGAAAGTACATAAAGCGCCCTATATCAAAAATTTGATTTCTACCATCAAATAATGTATATAACAATGACACGACTACTTAAGAACGACTGTTCATTGTGGGGAGAGAATGTTTGAGATTATTTCCCAAAGTAGTAATGAAAAATAACTCTAACCCCTACGAAAAGTCTCCACTTCTCTCTAAATTAAACAAATCTTTATTTTTATTTTCTTTTAATTTATCATTTGTTTACAACATTATTAAACTTGACTAATTGATCTGTTACAAGATCTCTTACCCCGTTCAAGACTACGTACATATATATGTCTGTACGTACACCATGGTCAAATATTTGCCATGTGTGAAAGTACTTTTACAGAAATAATCCAAACCTTTTATAACTCTCTTACAAATTAAAAATAGTTAGGAAATATTAGAAAGCTATGGATCTATTTTCCTATGCAAAAATCCTTAAAGACTACATCCAATATGTCATCAGTACTAACATGACCAGTTATGCGCTCTATGTCTTTAACAGCATGTCTTAACTTTTGGGCTGATATGGCAATATCGGGGAAAATATCTGGTGAATACTCGGACAGAAATACATTTATATGATCAATACATCGATCTAAATGTAGGCGATATCTAGCATGTGTCAGTCTTGGTGCCTCAGGTAATGGAATTCCACAACTAAAAAATTCAACATTTAAGGATTTATACATATGTATGTATGTATGCAATAAAGTACTTACAGCTCTTTCAATAGATTCTCGAATTGACTCAGAAATTTCTTTAGGTTTTTCTTATCCTTGCAGGATATAAGAAAAATATTGGGCAGTTGTTGGATTTTTAAAAGTTCTTCTTTGGACAGCAAGTCAGTTTTGTTGATAATAATTTGTAACCTTTTATTTTCCAGCATCTGCTCATTTAAATCTAACTCTTGTAAATATTTATTTAAATAGAGCTCGAATGACTTGACATCATTTACTATGTTTTTTTTTAAATGACCTGCGTCTAACATTATTAATACTAAGTCTGCTTCATGCACACATTTTATTGCCCTTAATATACCTTGTTTTTCAACTTTATCAACTGTAGATGTTCTTAAACCGGCGGTATCAGAAAAACGAACAGGATATCCTCCAATATTATGAGTGGATTCAATGACATCTCTTGTTGTTCCTGCTATTTCTGTTACAATGGACAATTCTCTTTGGCACATTAGATTAAGAAAACTGCTTTTACCTACGTTGGGAGCTCCTATAATGGCTGTACGCACACCATCTCTTAACATCTCTCCTTGTCTTTGGTCATTTAAATGCTCCCTTATCTCGTTCTGAATTTTTTTTAACTCTTTTGTAAGTTGCACAATGACATCGGCCTCTATATTTTCATCTTCAGCAAAATCTATATAAGCCTCTAGATGTGCTGCACAATGTATCAAACGCTTACGCCAATTGTCATAGAGCCTTGATAATGATCCTGTGCTTTGCAAAACTGCCTGCGAATGCACAAACAATAAATATCTTATATTTTGTAATATGTATGTACATACAAAGACTTGCCTGTTTCCTTTGAGCTTCGGTTTCGGCATGTATAAGGTCTGCTAAACCTTCCACTTCCGTTAAATCCAATTTATTACCAAAAAATGCTCGTTTAGTAAATTCTCCAGGAGTTGCCGGCCTTAGACCAGATATATGGCCCAATGCATCCATCATTGCAGCAATTACAGCCAAAGAACCATGAACCTGAAACTCACAACTGTCTTCTCCAGTGAACGAAGCAGGTCCAGGAAACCACAAAACTAGACCTTTATCAATAATTTCATTCGATTTTGGATGATGTAGAGCCTTTAAATAAGCATGTCTGCCCTTTAATTCGTGTTGATTTCCCACTATAGCACGTAGGGCTAGTTTAGTTAGCGGTCCCGATACCCGAATCACAGAAACACCACATTTGCCATATGCTGAACTTAAAGAATAAATCGTATTTGCACTGCTCATAAATCGTGTCAGCAGAAAATTTAATTTCGTAGTTATTAATAAATTCCCAAATATATTATACATTTTATAAGAAAAAATACAAGAAATAAATAAATTCCTAATACCTATAAATAAAAAAAGTAAATATTTTAGCACAGCAAAAATTTTTGTTTGTTTGTTTGTCAAAAAAGGGCTGTCAGATGTAGCGACTTTTTGTCAAACGGGCGATTTATAAACGTGAGCCAAAATAGCATCGACAAGTTAGCGTCGATTTTGGGAATTTCAAAGCCGGTAAAATAAAATACTCCCACATTGGCCACAAAAAATCGCTAATTTTTTGGATGAATAGCTCATACGATTCTCTTATTCTGCTCCTTAAGATGGCAACATTTACAAGATTTGAAAACTTTGCTTCCAGCAGACTGTCATTACTTTAATGATAACTACGGTGACCATTTTTGGGAAAGGAAAATACAGGACAAATACAAAATTATGTTAAAAATGAAAAGAAAAACAGAAAAAATAATCATATAATATATGTATTATTATTATTATAAAATTAAGTAACAACAAAAACAAGTCTTCTTGACTAGAATAAAAAGTTAAATAAAAAGTTTTTATATATTATAATTTAAAAAAATAAATTTGGTTTTATAAACAGTCTCCTTGACTAAGGCTAACAAAAAAATAGAAAAAAACTACATAAATGATAAATTTAGTTATGAAGTTTGATATTTTTCCACAGAATGGATTTTTTTTAAACATCTGTATTGTTAATTAAAAATCCTTTAAATTCTGAGCAATTCATTTTAAAATTGCATTTTGTAATTAATAATGATCTTAAAGTATTTACTTTTAATTGCGATTTTTCGGTGGTCCAAATATTATTCATTATTGAAAACACTCTCTCGATAGCAGCATTTGAAGCTGGTAGACATAGACAAAATTCAACAAGTATCAATATATTTTTATATGCAATCACATTTGTCTTAAAGTGATTAAAAATTTCAATCCATCTTTCGTCTACTGATATATTTTTTACCCTTCATTCTTCTATTTTTCCAATATTTGCAAAATTTTTCACGCAGCTCGCTTCATAAAATAAATCTTCATTATTTATTTTTAATTCATTTCTAAATTCATTTAGATAGGATAAAGTTTTTTCAATCTTGTCCCAAGATAACATATTTCGTAACAATATCCATTCTAAAATTTCTACATCTCTAAAAGCTTTATCCCATTTAGGTAATCAATGCATGTTTGGTAAAAATTTGTTATATGTTCTTTAGTTATTGTTTTATCAAAATCATTACTTTTCTGTAATTGGAGAATAATATTTTTGACGGTAAGGGGTAAAAACAGTTCCTTTTTCCGTTCGACCAATTTAAATTTAAATCTTTTAAAATAGTTGAAGCTCAGGCATTGAAATATTTTGTGATTCTATGTTAAGAATAGCTTTATGAAATGTTGAAGCTTGGCTATATGCAAAAGATAACCATAATTCAGCACAAGGATTCATAAAAAATTTCGTAATATTGTCGGACATTTTAGTTGAGACATAAAATATAATTTTAAAGCTTCAAAAAGTTTTATGATTCTTTCCAAAGCAGGCATTAAAGTTAACCATCGAGTTTTGCTATGTCCTAGTAACTTTTTATATTCTATTTCAATATCTTCACATATTTCTTTGAAATTTTCAATTCTAACTGCCAGATTATAGGAAATTTCCCATATCCCAGTAAACAAATTTTTCACTTTTGGAAATGTAGGGAAAGTATACAGTTGGATTTTTATGATAATTTTGTATTAATGTTCGTGCAATGTATATGCTAAAAAGAGGACATTTGCATATCAAATTAGGAAATAAGGGACAATGTACTGTCCTGTATTTACAAAAAAATCTCAAGGGACAGCATGTTAAAAAACAGGACTGTCCTGTAAAATACAGGACGGATGGTCACCGTAATGATAACATACTTTATGAGTAATTTTTTGTGGTAATTTTATTTAAAGAAGTGTTTTTTTAATTTAACTCTTTATTTATTAACATTACAATAAATAAAAAATAGATTTTTTGTAAAAACACCTAGGTATAAATTTATTAAAAAAAAAAAATAAGAATGACGTACTAAAAAAAGAAGAAAATAAATCATCAAAAATCATGATAAAATTTTAATATTGTTGCATAGTGTAATTTAAGCAAACATTAAGCACTTTGTTGTTTGAACAAGTAAAAGAAAGTATATATGTTATTATTTAATGTAAATAATATTCATGTGTTTAATGGAATGCTTGATTATTTATACTAATTAGTATTGCTGATAGGTAGTTTGGTTTCAGATTTTTACAATTCCAAATAACCTAAGCGCCATATCATAAGCTGTGTTTAGAAAAACAAAGCTTTCACAACCGATATATATGTACATACTTCGGATTTCATTTTAATCAGAATATATAATTTTCGTTTCAATATTGCAAATAGTTCCAATTTTATAACGTTTTTTCTCTCTCCTGTAAACTTTTGAAAACTGTTGATAGGTTGTTTGGTCTTTAATGTGACGATATGTACCTCATTATCATTATGACATAACCCTCATTATCATAATTTTACAGAAGCAAAAAATGTTATAAAATGAAAACTGTTTAATTGAAAATCGCGATATGTAAGTATATATCGTCACCTGAAGTTTGTCGTCTATCTTAAGACAAGATGTGAGAAAATCGCGATTTTCAATTAAACAGTTTTCATTTTATAACGTTTTTTGCTTCTCCTGTAAAATTATGATAATGAGGGTTAAGTCTTTGGGCATTTTAGGTGACGATATATGTATGTATAACAACGTTGTTACTCCATTCCATTCGACTTAGCACTTTAGCATACCACAGTATAACAAGAAAAAAGTTTTTTTTTAAGAAAACAGGGGCTTTTGTCATAACTTTGACTTTGAAATCGGTATAACCGCTGTTTGTCATCTGAGCTTTATTTCGTAGGAAAATAATAATTCGTGAAGCCGAACAAAACTAAATATACTCGTACATGCATACTTGGATTTTTATACTCGTATTATTCACTTAATCACTTTTAATTTTTGTTTTTATATGATACAGGAATTTAGTATAGTACATAGCAAAAAGTTTTACAAATTGTTCAATCAAAATATACGTACATACATTCATACTTATGTACATACATATATAGGTATGTTGGTATAAGAAATAAATAAAAAATGAGTAAAAATAGTTTGAAAACGGGATTCCTGTCAACCTTTTACAAACGTCATTCGTCGTCTCATTTCAGCCCACACTTCACACATACTTGGATGATCCAAGCATTTACATTCAATAGCATGCAGGGGATCGAAGTCTTTTCGCAAACATTCTGAGTAGCTTGGGTAGGGCGTGCACTCTTTTAAACAATCACTAGGTGAACGTTCGCTCTTACATTTGGGTGGTTGACGAGCTCCACGACAGCCAGACAACATGACCCTTGGACATTTTCTACTTCTGATGTCCATACAAATTCTAGATCCACCTACTGGACATGCCGTCTGGGGTCTTTTCTTGCGAGACCTTTTTTCCATTTGTGGAAATTTAAGATATTCATGAGTGCACATTTTTTTGGGTTTGATTTGCAGTTCCGGGCAAGATACCCAAGTCTGTTGATATTTTCGCTTCAGTTTGTCACTGCTTGCATAGTAAAGCTCATCAAACCTTGGGTAATAGTCGGGACAGGGATCTTTACAACATTCTGGATTCTCCCACATGGAATTTGCAACAGGCAATTCTTCTTTTGCCTCCAATCTGCGAACTTTCGAAGGGCAAGGTTTTTGCGTTTTAAGTGTTTCCGTTGAGCATTTTGGATCATCATGAGTAGAGCACTTTCCACTTGATACAAAGCGCTTAAATGTCCTCCAAAGCGAATTATGAGTGATTGGACTAAACGTTTTATATATATGAATTGACATCTTTTAATTTTGAATTTTTATTAAGCCAATTTTTTTATATTTTTTTCTTTTAAACTTTTAAAATGAAAATAAAAATTAATTGTACTATGATGTATGTATGTACATATGTATGTAATTTATTTTATGTTGGAAAAAGAATAGATATCTTAGATCTAATTTTGAAAAGGTTTTTCAAATTAGTTGATAAACAAATACACTGTCTACGATAGTCTCAGTTGGTCACCTTCGATCAGAACTCAGATCGGATACTGTAATGGTGGAACTAGATGATTTTACTCCCATATTTTATTTTAAGTGTCAAAGTGCTTCTGAATATGACTATTGATATTTCTGGTTAAGAAGTCCAAAACGTTGTAAGGACAAGATGCTGCAAAACGGTGTTCACAGTTAACGTTGTTATAATTTTGAACATATAATTGTGATGTATTCAGCGGTATTCTGTTTGTATTAAATTATTCTAAATAACCAAATTTGCAAATTAATTACCAAGATTTACTTACAATATTATGCGCACTATATCTTCCATAACCGATTCTCCATAGGATTTGAAATAAGAAGATAGTTCACATTTTGTCCTTTGAATACATTTTTCCATATTAAATTTAAAAATACTTCCCAACACTTCAAGTTGATCAAATAAATGTCTTCTTTCACGATCATTCTGGTCGTGAAGATGTGTTTTCGAAGGTCCATATGTCAACAATTTCTTATTATGAAAAACATTGCTCTTAAATTCGGAACTTCTTTGATTATTTTTATCTAAATATGGTTGCTTGTGAAAATAACTTGCGAAACCTTTAACTTTAGTTGCATCCTTTTTAAATGCCTACAAGTAAATACATTTTTTAAAAATATACAGTGGCTCAATTTTGAAAAACAACTTACTCTGCTGACAAATAACGTGTTCACGTTTGACCTCTTTGATTTGAAATAATTCCAATCATTGGGCTCTTCAGTATCATGAAATGGAAACTTGTAATAATCATTATCTTCTATGTATGGAGAACTTTCTTGTAGTATATTATTAGTATCGAACAGTTTAAAAGAATGGTTTTGCGAAATTGTTTTATCTTCAGTATTCGTTTTTAAATTTTGTGTAGTAGTATGCTCCTGTTTAACATTTTTTAGCAATGTAGTAGGTTTCCATCCCTCAATTGAGTCTGGCAAAGGACTATACATATCAAATTCCATAGAATATGAGAGACCTCTAGGTCGACCATCTAATACCGCTTTTGTAAAGGCCGGTTTCAACAACAGATTTGCTTTGTTAGGAAACACGACAGCTCTAGTTCGTCGTCTAAGCACATGACCATGAAATCTGTCCAGTTCATTGGTAGCTGGAGTACAAATGCAATCGTCGATAGCAGCATTCGAAGTGCTATATTGAACTATTGAAAAAAAAAGTATCGAACCAATGAACGTAGCACGTTTTTCATGGATTCTACCAACTTGATGATACATTTACCATAAAAAATTATAACCTTTTATGAAAAGATCAGAATCAGTACTACATCAGACATGCTACATATACTTTTTTTATATTACCACATTCCTTGGTTGAAAATCATATCGATTTGGTTTACGATCATTCACTAATTGTGTTGTTAATTAGTTGTGTTAATTATACTATCATGTAAATAACTGACGAAAATACTGATCTTCACTGTCTTATACATACTACATACATACATATACATAGGTACTTACATATCGTCACTGTGCCTACCAAATAGGCCATTATTATTAATTTAGTTATCAGACTTTTTCGAATATTTTTATTACATTACAACCATGGTGTAATTATACAAGGTGAGTGCAGTAGCACAGCTGACTGACTTTTACTTTTACAATTTACTTATGTCAAAAGTAATACTTTTTCAAGTGTTTTTGACAGTAGCACATTATTTTACACAAACAAAATGCCTGTTGTTTCTGTATTGTGTTGTATTTGTTGCCGATTTGCACTCACCTTGTATAGTTACACCATGATCACAACTTGGCAAAAAGAGTAACTTCTAGTACAAAAACTTTAAAATTAAAATTAAATTGGTAAGTTAGTTCATGAAATTGTTTCTAAATTTATGTAATCTAATCTTATTATAAAATATAGTACAAGGGAGAATATTCTAATATGTTAAAAAAGAGTTTTCGGCATGAAACGGTTAGTGTAATCGCATGAATAATCCGTTGCAATGGATTGCAATCGTGTAGTTATGAAAAATCTTAACTGTGTCAACTCAATGTTTGAAATACGAGTACACCAAAACAGAATCTTCTACAGACACTTTTTGAAGTGAAGTTAACATCTAATCCACTAATACCACAGAAGTTTGTTATCTCCTTTAAACCTTATTAAATATTTTAATATTTAAATTAAAGTGTTATAAGTGCCATCGTCGTTTTACACCATTTAACATAAAGTTAAAGGAGGAACATTTTTGTAGAAACATTCTTGCTGACACAATCGTAATGAGTTTGATGACAAATACAAATCGACTGAAACATATCGTCTCATCAAAAACAATTTATAACAGTATATAAAAATCGGCTTTGCTAAAAAATATTAAAACAATGCGATTTTCAAAAGGAATATAGCTTTTGTGTTAGTGAATATAATTTAAGCCAATATTATCTTGCTTTGTGGAATAAGAATTTTGGTGGTTTTCAATTTAGCATATTTTTTTTTGCCGAAACTTTCTAAATATCTCCAAAACTGTTCAACAGATTAAGGAATTATATAGGTAATAGTACAACCTGGATGTAATTTGAATTACACATTTTTAACCACATCGAACAAATATGTGTTGCATCCTCAATAATATTGATGTATTTATACATTTATAGCTCATTAGGTGTTCTAAGAACTGGTGTCATTAAAAATTCAGTTACGCAAAATTGTTATTATTATTATGAATATTTTTTATATTTCCAACATAAACCTGCATTTGTATGTATGTACTCGCATATAAAATGAAAAAAAAAAACTACGGTTTAAGAAATAAATTGTGTGTAACGTTTAAGCAATTGTTTTACAATGGGACACTTTCCAAATGTTTCATCACAATTCGCTCCATTTTGACCAGCTTCTCGTGCATTTATATAACTTTGATTTACATTAGAACTAAGAGGCCTGCAGCAAGGCGAAAAGAAAAAAAAAACGCGATTAGATAAATAAGAAAATAGAACAAGTAAATATCGCAGCCAATGAAATGATAAACTCACGTGAAAATCGCATTTATTAGTTTATGGTAAACATTTCTGCCATAATTATCCACTATTTCATGTCCATCCTTGTCCGTAATGTGTAGCTGCCTGGTCTCTTCATCACTTGCGTGTAAATCTTCGCTTAAAGGAGCACGTGCCACTTCGCAAATGAGCTTTAATAAACATTCATTACCAACATAACCAAAGCTGCAGGCATTCCAAAATCAAACTCAATCAGCAAACACCACCATTCACAAATCCAAAGGTACCAAAAACAACAACATTGACATTAAAGATATGTATATACAATTTTAATATACAAATGATAGCAAAAATTGTTAAAATAAATTTTCTAAATAAACAATAGAATACATATGTATGTACGCACATACATACATATAAATAGAGTAAGAAATATTTTAAAATCGAACATTTAACGGTTATATTTAATTTTATAAAGCAATAAACGTTTTCAAAATACATATGTACGAGTATGTATTGTTATTTTGGATGCAACATTTTAAGCTAATAAAAAAATTAGAGCCATCCAATAAAATATTTTAACGGCAAGTCCTAGTAATCTATGAAAATAATGCTCTGTACTTAAACTTAATGCTTAATTTCATATGGAAAAGGGCTCATCATCATGAATTTTAACTTTTAGGGCACTGCTACACGTTCAATAAATATCGTGATACTAGAAATATTGATGGGTCGCGATCCATATCGCAGAATGGCCTAAAATATGAAATCAAGATCGCGAATCGTGGATATCGTGATAAGTATTGAACGTGTATCATTTAAAGTCAGTAAAAAGCGACAAATAATAATAATTGTGTTCATTAAACTTAAGTGCGTATATTTTTTCCGATCCTGCAACTACTTTTTGCTCCAAATTTTCCTTTCCACTTTTTTCTTCAATGAAAAAGCAAGCAAAATAGCTAAACAGGCTTTTTTGGTTTTCTCGTAACATTGATAAACGACCCGCACATCACAAAAATAACATAAATACTGACGCGATAAATATTGAACATGTAGCATACGCTCGTGATCCATCAATACTTTGATATGGATCGCGATCCAAATATCACGATATTTATCGAACGTATAGCAGTGCCCTTAAGATTGATAATTTTCTTTTTGCCTTTGGTCTGTGACCTATTACAGAGTTTATAAAAGGAGTAGATTTACTGCTTTTTAGGACATTGCAAAGTTATACAATGCATATAGAACTAGAACCAGTGCCAGTTTTATTTAAAGAAATATTTAATTGTATTAAAATAATGCATAGATAATTATAATAATTGTACACAGTCAATGTGGATAATTACACTCAATGTGGCATGGTGGTTGTATATATCGTTTACTTTGAGTTGGCAGGTTTAAAAAGGTTTGGTAAACTAAATATGAATATGTTTTTAGGTCTATATAAGCGGGACCGCTCCCACCCCCCCATGAGAAAAACAAAATACAACTACTAGTGTAAAACTAAATATTTTGAAATATGTATTGCAAACGATAGAATTAAAAACAATAAATTTACCGTCGCAACACTGTTTCCATAAAATGATAGATAAGAGAACGGCTTTTATCATAATGCATCAGGATATCCGTTGAACGTTTTTGTGCGCTTGTACGTGCCGCAAATGTTGATGTGTTATAAAAGCTCCACCAGTACAGTGGAATAGTCGGTGGAGAATATTGCATTTGAAAATTATAAAAATAATTCAATGATCTCTTCCTGTCCGTCATTATAATCGGAAATGATATACCAAAAACAAGCTAAAACAAAGAAAAAATCATTAATGTTTTTACTAATTATCAGATTTCGAATATTCCTTTTAAGCATTCTAAAAGAACAAAGCACAAATAAAAAAGGATCGCGTTATTTGTGTTTTTTCCACAATAATTTAATTTTATTTACTCGTAACATACTTTCACTACACCTCCACCCTGAGAGATTAAAAAACGTTTAATTCTTTTTGAAGTCGTTGCATCATTATCGCTTTTGCATGATGAATTTTTAGCAGTTTCTGTTGAATTCAATTGTTGATATAAATCACCAATAGTATTAAATAAATTGTGGTACTCGTAATATATGAATACACTTAATATAAAAATAATAATCACTGCAAATTTTTTACAACCGTTGAATTGAATTAATTTCATTATGTTGGGCGTAATTAAATTGGAAATGTTTGTGTAAATTTGATTTTGTTCTCATGTATTTTAAAAACCTCCAATCAGACTCTTTTAATTATTAATCTAAAAAATGTTCTTCCTTTTAGTTTATATATAATTTTTTTAAAATTTGGTTTTATTTATTTTAAAATGGTGATGTTAATGGCGGTTGCTGGTGACGATGATGATGCCGGCAATGATGACAACACTACTACAACATGTTTATGGTTAAAATACTAAAGTGGTTTTGCGAGTAATTAACACGTTGATACTTGCTTTTTATGCCATAAATTGCAAGTTGACAATGTTTTGTCATTCTATGGTTGGTTTGTGTAAGTGTAGAATGTGGCTTTTGATTTTTATTTATTTTTGTAAAGCAAATATTTTCATACTTACATAGTTATTCATATACATACATACATACTCGCATGTATATTCATATGCTGCTAATCTTACAGCACTCACACGATTTATAATTATCATCATCATCAGCACACTGCTACATTTAACAATTAAATGCACGTTTTTTTTAATTCCTCTTCAATATGATATCTTGTAGTAGAGAATGTTAGTGTTCCGATCTACTGACTTTACTTAACATTGTGTTCACCACGAGTTACAGAATTGGCTATGTGTCTAGTTGTTTTAATTTGTTCTGTTCTAGGCGAAAGTGTATTGATCCTTCGTAAATTACAAAGATTAAAGTCCAGATTACAAATGAGCACTTAGTGACAATTACCGATCCAATAGACTATTTCTGATGGTTAAAATAACTAATTCCTACAGTATTTACAAGCAAGTCTAGTGAATTCACTTTATATTAGTTAAATACACTAAAGTGATGACTGACTTCACGCTACATTACCTGGAATGTATAAAGTAACCAATTGTTATCACCATGCATGCGTGTCAAATGACTCAAAAATATATAAATCTAATTGAAAATTGTTGAAATCAGTAATAACTTTAAAAAAGTAAGTTTGAAGTAATTTTGGAGCTCATAAAATGATAAATGGTGTCTTAAAAATAAGTATGTCAACGTCAACTTTTATTACAGATGAAATAAAAAACATCGATTAATTTTTTTTTGTGTAACCTTAACGATTCTTTTGCTGATGCTGCTAATTAAATTAATTAATATTATTTTTTATTGTAATTTAACAACGAATTGTTTATAAAACTGAGACTAAAGATACATCCCTAAAGAAAACTATTACTTTGAACAACTTTTTTAAAATCGTTTTACAGTCGTAATCACCTAATCGAAGAGGTCTTACAAATTTACTTTAATCCGCTGAAGATATGAGTTTAAAATACTTATATGGATTTCTAGTGATAACTTTAGAATGTCATTATATACAGGGAGCTTTAATATATCCAGCAGCATCTGTCCTCCAAGTAAATTGAAAATAAGATGGTTTGTAATATTTACTTTAATAATTTAATTTGTTATCTAGATAACAGCTTCAATCGCTGCTCCCATCACATTACCAGGTCGTAAACTTTATTGGGATTGGGGATTTCAAATGAATTATGATTTGCCTTATAATGTGATGCAGTTTTACAACGCACCCATATGGACGAATATATTCGACGATCGAAAACGTCGAGATTTGCAGCCACAATATGAAAGTAATGTTACTCAGTGGTATGCAGCAGATCTGAAATATCAAGGTGCGAATATTAAATCGGGTAAACATCCCAGTGATTTCACTGCTGGTGAATTGTATCATAGTTTTGAAAATCTTCTGGTCAGGTACAAAGTTATCAAATTTGGTTTAAAACATTTCCGATATATTAACCTAATTAAGCACTCAAATGAATTATTTTAGTTATGGATTTCATGAGACCTGTTTGCTGCGCAGTGTATGCGAAATGGCTCGTCATCCTTTTGCCGATGAGCAGGAAAATATTTTAACGGAAATACTGACGTTTATTTTGACGTATGTAGATGTTTAATTTATAAGTTATCAGTAAAATCCATTTATGAATAATGTGCACTTCTTATAGACCCTCCATTCATGAAGCCTTTTCGCATTCAGAAATTCTATACCGAGAGGTATACGAAGAGGCCGAACTTCGTGGATTTTTACACTATAACTGCGCCGAACTGTATCACGAGTGTAAACAAGACCTATTAACGTCTATAACCAATATTGTAACAATCCCCAGACATGAATACAATTACGAGAATAAAACTTAATAAATTCATGCTCCCATTTGAAAACAAAACATACTAAAAGCGAGTATATTTCTTTTCTAATTAGTTGAGTTAATTTTACTAAACTTCAAGCGAACAAAAGAATGAAAAGCACAACTAGAAGTGTCACCTAGTGCTAATTACAGAATTAGTTAGTTGACGCTGTTCGTGGATAAAATGTTTTCTGAGAGAAAAATTGTAGTAAAATTCTTAAATATTTTAATTTCAATTAAGTGTGTAGAAAGTGCGTTACTGTATCCGCAATATACCGTCATTCAAGTGGGTTGATATCAAAATTGTCTTATTAATTTGTTTGAGAATTTTATTTTCAATATTGTGATTAAAAAAATGTATTTATTTAAAAGCTGATAGGTTCCATGTCTGTGCCTATAACGGATCTACTGCCAGATAGAAAAGTTTCTTTTGATTGGGGAATACAAATGAACTACGACATGCCTTTTAATATTTCCTCATTTTATATGGTGCCCATATGGGCAAACAGTGGGTCAAGAAATTTTT
The DNA here is from genome assembly GCA_916048285.2 of Bellardia pandia. NCBI lineage: Eukaryota > Metazoa > Arthropoda > Insecta > Diptera > Calliphoridae > Bellardia > Bellardia pandia. Next base: position 142,188,745 of record OU696529.1, on the reverse strand, counting down.
TATTTAACTCTCGTACAGTGCATGAACATGACTTTACGGCGAAAGAACTTTATGGGGGTCTGGAAAATATGCTTGAAGGGTAAGTCAGAGAAGTATGCATATCTGCCTACTTGTGTTTAAAAAGTTTGTACATATTGTAAACTGTGCTTCAATATTAGAATGTATTATTATTTAGATTTCATTTAATTTATTCAACTTCTCCATCTTATTGAATACACCTTGATGATAAGACTATATATTTTTATTATTATTTTAGATATGGCTACGATAGATCCTGCTTGAAACAATCAATTTGTGAATTGTCAAAACATCCGTTCGATGAGAGCTTCGCGAATATAATCACAGATATTGTAAAATTCCTTTTAACGTAAGCTTTAACTTCAAGGAAATTTATTTTATCTTATTGAATTTTTTTTTTATTAAATACCATCATTGTTAATACTACATAGTTTTCAATAGTAATTCAGAATTTCGCATTTAAGAAACATCTAATTGTATTTTAGAAAATCTAATAGAAATACATATGGAAAAGACTGAAATACAAATGGAAACTTTTAAAATATAATATGAATCTTCTGAAATACAATTGGAAATGGTGTGGACATGGCATATAAAACTTAGTCTTGGATAATGGGGATCCATGATGGAAATCGATTAAATGTTTCAAAATGAAAACAAGTTATGTACATATATATCTGTATAACCAAGACAAAATTTGATTTTCAAGTGTCCTAAAATAGTGTATAGTTCAAGTCAACAAAACAGGGAAATATGTACAAAAAATAAACTTTATGAATATACATACATATGTATGTACATATGTATGTAAATTGTATCTATGTAAATTTTTTTTTAATTTTAGGCCCTCCATTCACCAAGGTTTTTCAGCAAATGAAAAATATGAAGAAACCATTTATAGTTTGGCTGAAAATCAAGGATTTTTTGGTGAAAATTGTCAACAACTATATCCACACTGCATCGGCAGTCTATTTAATATTTTAACAATAATTGATTTTATAAATGTTTAGATAAATAAATATTTACACTTATTATTTATTAAGCAACTGTTTTATTATCAACTTATTATTTTCGAAAGATTGTTTAATAAATCACGTTTACAGTCGGGATATAAAAATGAACAGTCCTCTCCCAGAAAACCACTTCGTTCCGCATCTTCGTAGGATTCACGATAGATTTGTTCTGATGTCACAAATCCCTCATGCAATGATGGGCTGAAATGATGGAATGAAATGAATAACATAACATATACAATAAATTAAAATAAAATAAAATTGCCACACGTACGTTAGAATGAATGTCAAAATATCGGTTAAAAGATTTCGATGTTCTTCAGCAAACGGATGTTTGGCCAGTTCACAAACACTTTTCAATAGACAAGTTTCATGGTATTCATAACTAGAATTAGTCATTATGTACTTTAAATATTTAATTAAGAATTACTTCAGTTTTACTATTGCTGATGACGTCTGACTACACACCTGACTAAGAAATCTTCAATACTTTGATACAATTCGCCAGCTGTAAAGTCACTTGGATGACGTCCTTGATGTTTGGTAGCATTGTATTTTTCAAATATCGACCAATTGTTAAAAGGATCAAGTAAGAATGAATTAAGATCACGCTTACGCGTTTTTGGACCATGTTTACCTGGCCAAATGGGTATATTGTAAAACGACGACAGTTTATAAGGCAAATCGTATGACATTTGAAAGCACCAATCCACAATGCAACGTCGATCAGGCAACAATTCCAAAATAGGTATAGAGACTGATGAAACTAACTATAAAATTGAATAATTGAACCACCAATTTTATAATACACATTGCACAATTTATTTAACAAGAACTTACACCCAAAGACGATGATGCTGGATATAAAAGACACCTAGATGATTTTGTAAAGATCGTTAAAAGTATTTTAAAAATCAAAATTAACTTCATTGTTGCAAAATACTGTTGAGTTATACTCTCTTCAACGGTTTCACTTTCAAGACTGATTCTAAAATAAAAAGAATAATTATTGAATCACCCACGAATAAATTGATGTGCAGTAAGCAGCCCAAGTACCAAGTAAAACTTTGTATGTAATTGAAATTAAGACATCAGCATAAGTGTTCGTGTTCTTGAGCTTGATTGTGCGTGTTGTTTAAGTGTGTCAAGTTTTATTAACAAGCTTTTGTGATCTTGTTAACAAACGAACCTTGTTGATGTCGTCTATCGGCAAATCAGAAAAATCAACAAAACGTTAAATTTTCCAAAATATTTTAAATCCAGATTTACTTTCAAACGTTTCACTGTAGTTTCACTTTACAATTGGGCACGTTAAGAACATTAATATTCTTTTCATTTGCAATATGCGTGTTGTGCGCATTATATTTTTTATGTTATTATTTTGTGCAGCCTTTATGCAGTGGTCCAAATGTGTCTTCGGCCAAACGAATTCAATTGAGACAAGTCAGAAATCTGCTTTGAGACCAGCAGTGCAACGGGTGTTTTCGCGTAAGAAGAGATGGTTGATATTTCCAAAAGGAGCAAATCTCAAGTTCACTTTGAACGTTAGTAAACGGCTGCTAGCCATGTTTCCGAAAGGCTTTAATTTTAATATTGAAGCGGCACTTTACTATCCCATGCCCTCCGCTAGAATAGACCTGATCCCTAAGAGATTTCGAAAACCTACTACAAAAGCTCCTGCGCCTAAACGGCCCACACCGCTGTACTTAGTCGGAATACCGGGATCGCTGATAAAATACCGTGCCAAACCGGCTACTAAACCACCAAAGGTGCAACGTATTGATCAAAATGTGTCATCATTGCAATGGGTATCGTCACCATCATCCTCATCTTCATCTTCATCCAATTTGTATTTTAACACCTCTCAAAATTGGTCCAAATACAGTTCTCCCGAATATCTAAAAACCTATCAGTGGACACCAGAAAAACAACAAAAATATGCAAATAAATATTCCAACTATAATAATAAATGGAATCGATGGTCTTCAAATGCAGAGTGGCCACAACGAATACAATATCCATCTGCCAATGACAAGTGGAATAGTAGACCCCGTTTCAGTAGAGATGCTAATAGTGCCGATGACATGATTTCATCAATTGACGACTATCATCACATGGATTATGAGCCTATTTACTTTGAAGACCTAGAACCATTTCAAGACTCTCCCCACTATCATTCGTATCGAGGTCGTAGAGAACTATTTCATCACTTTGAAGGTTTTTCAAAGATGTGAGTATATTAAGATATGTTTCGGTGGGACTGAATGTTGTTAACAATGTGAATTTTTTCAGTTTAGGTATTGATATGAAATCTTGCATCTTGAGAGCAGTGTGCGATAGTAAACGTTTTTTATTGCCTCCTGGTTATTCCATGATTCAGGATATACTGCGAGTTGTCTTCACGTAAGTTTTATATTAAAAACAATTTGAAATGAAATTGCAATATTAATGAATTATTGCTATTTTCAGATTTCCAACAATTAATGGTTTAAAAGATGACTACACTCGCATAATGGAGACAGATTACGAAACTTGTGATGCCCACGTTCGCAATAGGTGTCCATTAAGTATTATAGATTGGTTATTGAATTCGAAAAAATCTCTGTGAGACACTAAAAAAATAACTAATAAAAACATTTTTAAGAAACAAAACAATAAAATATACATATTTATTTGGTCATGTTTATGTAAATACACACAAAATAATTTCGATTTTCAAAGCACAAAATGTGATGACCATAAAGAGTCCTTGCAAAGGTTATAACGTCTTGCACAGTTCCCTTTTAGTGCATTGGCGGTATCATAACGTTGTTCCTTATAGCCAATTTGTGGACGGACATCAGCAGTTGCATCTAATGGTTCGGGCATTGTGAATATAGCACGCATTAATTCCCCAACGAAGGAACCCGGTTTGTGGTCCTTTGATTTTTGTCCCGTCTCACACAGAGCTCTTAAAACGCAATGATGACCATGCGAACCCCGACTGTAATAAAATTATGGGTAAACTGTAGTTAAGTTAATGGCAATTTTGGTGTTCACACTCGCACATGCATACATACTCATAAGTGTGAACGTATGTATGTATGTTACTACATATGTTACAAAATCTATAAAATGTTAGTTTGTTCTATTTGTCATTGTCGTTGTTATTGTTGTTGTTGTTGTTATTGTCATTGTCGATGCTAGTGTTGCTTTGTTTATTGGTCTTCCTCTTTTAAAGTGGAACCGTCAAGTCAGTCAACTGGTCGTTTAGTAGTTATCTTTTCTTGTTGTTATTACTTTATAATTTTTGTAGTTGATCACTTAAATCCCTGTTGAGAGCAACTTGTTTTAAGTAATTGAAGGATTTCCTCCCATTTTATGTGCATCAGCACTAGGATACTTGTATTGTTGGATGGAAGACAACAGAAGGAAAGATACGACAAGATATGGCAAGAATAGAAAAGTCAAATCTGGAAAACAAAGAAAATCCAAATAAAAACCTTTGGAAGCGGAGGGTAATCAAACTTAATTTACTATTTCTATGTCCTTTGTGTGTGTGTGTATGTATCTGTGTGTGTTTGGATGGAAATGTTCGAATGTGTTCGTCTGTATGTACATACATAGTGGGTGGTAGGGGGCATGGGCACACTTGAACTCTTTTCAATTAGTTTTACTAAAGTGTCATCAACACTTCCTTTAGATTCTAGTCTGATTTTATAAACAAAGAGAATCTCTCTGCATTTCGAACTGTACAAAGATGACACTTGCTGATGATATTTAACCTCTCGTCTTTAGCTACAACTTAATTTATATTGCAGAGATTCTTAAACGGTTTTTGTACCAATTGTATTCTGAGTTGTAGGGCTCCAATTGCGATTGAGTGTATTTAGTATTTATTTCATTGCGTGCATACTCAACCTACCCATTTAAATATACTTCTATTCGTTGGTACAAATCGTGGCGAGATTTTCGGTGTTGCCTTATATGTATTCGATCCAATTTTGAAGGTAGTTCGGTGAGAACGCCACTACGTCTGAAACGATGTTGACTGGTTGACAGATCTTCGTTTCGTTTCTGAACATCAGGAATACTTCGTTTTCCGAAAGTGGGATATATCCGGTGCTCAGGACGGCCTGTACTGGAAAAAGTTTTATATGTTCCAATTGGTTTTTTATAGTTGGATTGAGCCCGGTTATAATTTATATTTTGATCAAACCTTCTAATACTGGGGAGGGCAATAAAGGAGTTTTTTAGTCTGTAAATTTAAAGGAAAATAAATAAATTTCAACTATTTTTATATAATGTGAAATATCTTCTTAACTAGTTACCGTTCAGGCAAATTCCACCATGGGTATTTTATACCCATCACATTATATTTGGGCTGAGTTTTAGTCCATTTTGTAAACGGATGCTCTTGTTTTGGTGTGTAGTATTTATTACTCTTTTTGGACCAAGTGTTGTATCGATTAGGTTTGTAAGACTTCAGACTCTGAGACTCTGTTTTACTTGGATACTTGTAAAAACTGTCCGGCGTCTGATGGGTATAGTATCGATAGTGCATGGGAGGCCTAAACATTGGCTGTAACTGGGATTTGCTGACAGGAGTTTTCTTTGTAGTCATCTTAGTTTTTAGGTCTACATATTCAATATTTGCTACTGTGTCATTGCGTGAAATTCCCAGGGTACCATCTCTTAAACGTCCAGTTAAGTCTTCAAAGATTTCACTAGGAGGCTTGGATGGCAGTTCCCATGCTAAGGCCACAGTTACGCCCAAAATTAAGTAGTTGGTAAAGTCAACCACACCTACAATCAAGTCATACACTACAAGAAAAGCAAATCGGATTACATTCAACAAAATTCAAATAATTTTCTTTAGATACCTTACCTAATTGAAATGATGAACCTTCAGGGAATTCCAAGTATCTTCTTTTACGTTTCAAAGGTTGGACAAGATCATGAACTGAAGCAATGTTTTCAGGATATTGACGTTGAAGCTCTTCTATATTTAGTTGTTGTTCGATTGCCTGTTCTAGCGAATCCCCGCTTGATGCCGTTATGAGGCATATTAAAAAAGAAACCAGAGTAACCATAGTGTACCAAATAAAAATTCTTTTGTTTGATTTCATTTTGACGTCGTTAATATGAATATTTTCTTAGTTTTCTATTTTATCTCCAACAATTTTCTGTTGAAAGCAACAGCAAGTTTGTTTTTCTTGTTTAGTTTGTAATTATGTGTCAGAGAATGGAAGCCAACTCTTCGTCGTTCCATATGAAACTAACTGCTTTTGCTTTAGAAGAAGTTTACAAATTTTGAAATGTAGTTTTTTGATTGTTATCAACTAAAGAGTATAAAATGAAAACAAAAGACCAAGGAGTGAAAGACAAAGTGCTGATGTTAATTATTTTCAACTTTTTACTCATTTATTAGCAAAGCACCCTATAATTGGTAATAACTCATGAGTGATTGGTTTTTATACGAGTATTCTGACATTATAAGATATTATAAGAATTCATATACATACATATGTACATATGTATATGGATCGGTGCCTTTTGTTGTCATTACAAAATAATTTAAGAGATTTAAACGCCTAACGGACGGACATCGTTAAATCCACTCAGAAAAAGATTCTTTAGACTAATATTTTTTGATCCTCCCCACTATGGAGGTGTAGAGTAAAAGTCGAGCCAACCTAAATGTGATTGTATGATTGTTTTTATTCTCGAGCAAAAGAATTTCTATTTTTATTTAATATGGATGTATGTATGTATGTTGTTACTGTAAATTTTTTATTACTACTTTCTGGTATTCATTTTAAATTTCTTTTGTTTTATACTCATATCTGGCACTTCGTGATTTTACAATTTGTACATTGTCGAAAGTGTGGAAAAGACTACTTTACTCCACTGTTAAATGATTTCCATTTCGTCTTGTCGGCTTGTGTAGCAAAAACCAATAATGTGTTGTTAAATTTTGTGTAACTCGTATTTACTGATTTGTTAAATATTTAAATAAATTCTAATTTCAACTTTAATATTTCTTCCAAAATTTATTAAGAGAATTAATTTCATCTTTAGTTCATCATGTTCCTTTTTTTTAAGATTTTTTTTTTGGAAGGCTTGTAAAAAATTAACTCCTAAAGGATATTAAAATATGTGCTTGATTCTGTTTTTTGAAGAATAATTTATGTTGAGTACATACAGTCATATGAACATAAATAAAATTCTAATTAACTGGTGCATCATATAAAAAGGAAAATCTAAGACCCATTAGTATATTACCAATACTATCAAAAGTATTTGAGCATGTATTAAGGACCCAAATCATGAATCATATAGTGGAGAACTCTTTATTAAATGATCGGCAAACAGGTTATCATAGCAGTTGTAGTGCATCATCTGCTTTATTAGGAATTACCGAGACTTTAAGGAAAAACATGAATAGAGGAATTGCAAGTGTTTTAGTATCGTTAGATTTATCCAAAGCATTTGACCGTATTAACCACATAAACCTTGTTAAGAAACTGAGAGATGAGTTTGCCTCTTCCAGAACAGCGTGTTTACTTATTTATTCTTATTTAACCGATAGGAAACAATTTGTATTTTTTGGTGGTCGAGAGTCACATCAGAGGGACGTAAAATTAGGTATTGCTCAGGGATCAGTATTGGGTCCATTATTATTTTCTATGTACTTAAATGGTTTTTTTAATATGATTGAGTCAGAATGTTGTAGCGTATATGCTTTTGCTGACGATATCCAATTACTAATTCATGGTGACACTTCAGAGGAAATATTGATAGGAAGGATAAATACTGTATTGGATTGGGTTAATTCGTGGATGGTTTCTAACTTTCTCCAACTAAACATAAATAAAACGAGGATAATGAAATTTGGTTCACTTACTCTGGATGGCTCAACCATAAATATAGATTAAAGGAAAATTGTAATTGTTGACAGAATGAAGATATTAGGAATTATATTAGATGACAGACTCGTCTTTTCATACTATATAGACAGTGTACCCTATCATATCAGGATAAAAGTAGCTCATGCTTTATTATTGTCACAAATTTCTTATGGTATGCATATATTTTTGAGTACAACGTCTAATAATATTAGTAAAATCAGAATTTTACTGAACAAAATTGTATGTTTCGTCTTTGGAATTACACTCTACAATCATAATATTTATCAACGAAATAATCAGAGAAATTATAACCATATATCACCCTATGTCGAGCGTTTTCTAAAGTGCTCTTTTAAGAATTTTGTAATTTTAAGATACCTATTAATATTTTATAAAATTATTAAAAGTAACACACCACAATTTTTGGTACAATTATTCAATTTTATACATTCAACTAGGAATGTACAGATTTATATTCCCAGAATAAACAACACAGTTTTTGAAAAATCATTTCTTATAACTGTTGCGCGTACTTGGAATCAGTTACCGAATGATTTACGGTCATTTTCATTATCTTATACCACTTATCGCAGAAAGTTAACCGAACATTTTAATAGGAATCACAACTGATTTGTTATTTGACATTCCATTGCTAACTTAGGCATATATTCATTTTAACTAATTGAATGTTTCTCTATGTTACAAATTTGAGGCTGTTGGTAATAAAACATTAATATTAAGTAAATTAAATAAAAAAAAATGTTTTTTTTACTATTCTATTATCGTCAATTGTAATATTTAATTGGCCATTGAAGGCTTTCTTATTACATAACTTGTTAACAAATAAAAAAAAAAATAATAAAAAAAAATAATATACGAGTATAGTTAAATTGTTGAAACTTTTAATAATAAAAATATTTTCAAACTTTTGTTCAAAAATCAGTATGATAAAAGAACAAAATAGCATTTTAGTATGAATACTTGTCGTCCATATAATAGCGCAATTCACAATCTTGCATTATTGCATTTGCGAAAAGGTTTAGCATATTTTTGCTCTACACTAACAAAATACACAGCAAAAGCAAAAATATGCTAAACCTTTTCACAAATGCAATAATGCAATACCATTTGCTCAAGATTGTGAATTGCGCTATTATTTGTTCATATGTATGTATGTATGTATATAAAAACTCTTTTATTTTAATTAGTTCATGTTTTGCAATTCATTAAGCTTGTAGTTCTTAACTTTTTTTATTGTTTCTGTTGTATAAAAATAAACTTTTTTCAATTAACAATGTAGTGCGGGTTTCAAATGACGACAGTTTTTGTTTTGGTTTCGAAAAAAGAAAAACCTAAAATAAATAATGGCACGAGTAAAAAATGCACTTCATTTAAACAACAATTGTCTGTTAAAAAAATGAATGAAAAAATAATGAATTACTAAACCCCAAAATAAAACTCTTTACTCACTTTGTTTTCTAGGTGGATCTGTGTTTTTTTTTCGTTTCATTCTCATTTTAACTATGTATGTATTTGTACATACATATGTACATACATATATACATACATACATATCTAGTAGCATTCCTTTTTGTTCATCAGCAAGCAGCACAACCAACAAACATACGAGTACAATAATCTTGTATGAATGATTCTCGCTCTTCTGTTTTTGTCATTGTATCTACTTCCACTTGATGTTGTTGTTTTTTGTTATTGCAATGTTCACTTAAAATAAATAGTTTATTAAGCAAAACAATTCATCAATGAAATGCCAATTTAAGGAAGAACATTGTTTTTGAATGGTTTTTAAATGGGTAAGATTTCGATAATAATTCAATTTGTTCACACTCATAAGTTTTATTTGTTTTTTGGAAATGGTTCTATATGGCAGGTATGACAAATTATGGCCCGATCTTCTTAAATTTTGGAACAGTTATTTTCATGCATATGAGGATATTTCACGTAGAATTTCAACATAATAACGGTATATTTAAGATATATATTAGTATTAACGTGGATTTCGAGAGTGGACCTTATGTGGGGGATATAGTCAAATATGGACCGATATTCTCAAAATCCAGCAGTTAGATTTAGGCATGTATGTAAATGATCCGTGTAAAATTTTGGATTGGTACCCTTATTTATAAGCGATTTATGGGTATTAAAGTGATTTTCGGAAGAGGGCTTTATATGGGGCATACGGTTAAAAATAGACCGAAATTCACAAAATTTTGTGGGATGATTTTTGTATATATTAAAATGATCTGTGCAAAGTTTTGAGTCGGTACCGATATTTATACAATATATATAGGGAAAAATCTCTTTTTCAGATTTGGTCCTTGTATGGGAGCTATGACCAGTTCTGGGCCGACCACCATAAAATTTAGTACAGCAATTTATTTGCCTATAAAGAGTATTTATGTAAAATTTTAGCCGTTTAACATTATTTATATCTGTTTTATGCGTATTTAAGTGAATTTCGGAAGTGGACTTTATATGGGGTCTATGGTCAAATATGGACCGAACTAAAAACAATTTCGTTTTGCGATTTCTTTTTGCACAAAACTTAGTTTTGCTGAATTTTGTCTTGATATTCCAATTTTATAGGCATTTATGTATAATTGAGCAATATTTCGGGAAGATTTTTGTATGGGGGCTATGACCATTTCTGGGCCGATCACCATAAAATTTGGTACAATAATTTATTTGCCTATAAAGAGTATTTATGTCAAATTTTAGCCGTTTAACATTATTTATGTCTGTTTTATGCGTATTTAAGTGAATTTTGTAAGTGGACTTTATATGGGGTCTATGGTCAAATATGGACCGAACTAAAAAAAAATTTCGTTTTGAGATTTCTTTTTGTATAAAACTTATTTTTGCTGAATTTTGTCTTGATATTCCAATTTTATAGGCATTTATTTATCATTAAGCCATATTTCGGGAATATATATATTTGTATGGGGGCTATAAGAAATCATGGACTGATTCTTACTATTTTCCGCACACTTTCTTCTTTTATAGTACAAACAACGTATACAAAATTTCATGGTATTATCTGCAATAGTTTTCAAAATATTGCAATAAAATGGATGAAAAATATGAAATTTTTATGGAGGTGGTCTCACATATAGGTTCATAACTCTGGTTAACCTAAACCGATTTTGCTGATTTTAAATAGCAAACTTCTCGAAAGCACTTCTGACAGAATTATTGAAGGTTTGGATCCCGAGTATATCTGGGGACTTCAAAAAACTGATTTCAACAGACAGACAGACAGACAGACGGACATGGCTTAATCGACTTCGCTATCTATAAGGATCCAGAATATATATACTTTATAGGGTCGGAAAATTTTTTTGTGGAAATTACACACGGAATGACAAACTTATATATACCCTTCTCACGATGGTGAAGGGTATAAAAACACAAGTTTGATGAACCTTAGTTTTTATTGTGAATTTTTTTTCTTTACTATACTCAGTTTTTCTTGAGTAGATAATGAATGAGACTCATGCGTTTAAGAAACTAATTGTATAAGCTTTCTTTTGAGAGAAAAAAGCGCCCAAATTGAAAAAATTAAAAAAAAAAAATTTTTAAAAATTAAAAAAAAAATATTTTTGAAATGATTGAAGAAATAGCTATCTAAAGTCCTTTGGACAATTTTTGCTAGGACCAATAGTTGAAAAGTCACACTCATTTTAAAAAACCCTGTATGACCAAAATTGACCAAAATGTCCAACTTTGACCCCCTCTAACTCCGGCAGTTCTTGAATGATAGAGCTGAAAATTTGTGTTTGGCCTACTATCCAATAGTACTAACCTTGGTGCAAATTTCATCCAAATCGAAAGACATCGACTTTTAAAATTGGGTCACTTGACGTGAAATTGCTCATATGTATTCTCTTACCACTGATGGTCAAGCGTAAAAAATAGAATTCCTTTTTTTATGTATCATGTATTTTGTTGCGTATATGTTGGTAGATAATGGAACATGATCCGATTTTAAACAAATATGACTTATTTGACTTGAATAAATATATATGTATATGTAATGCCATATCCACAGTATATTCGTGTTTTTAAATTAATGAAAAGACGCATTGTGCATATTAATTTTTGAAATGGGTAAAATAATTTATTTCATTTATACTGCTAAATTACAATGTGTACAAGTATGTATGTGTCTATGTATCGTAGGTGATGCTGTATTCACAATCATAATATTGTTGACGACAACTTTGCGTGACGTCATGTGCATGCAAGACAGCATCCGTGTAGCGGGAATGTAGATGCAACGATGAATCCTTTGAATTGGTCAGTATATCTTTGGGCAATGCAAATATGGAACGTAAAAGTTCCATAGCAAAACTTTGAGGTGGTTCGTCGTAATGAGCATTTAAATGCAATTTTTCTGTTTCACAGAGAGCCCTCAAAACACAAGCGGTTCCATTCTGACCACGTCTATCAACAGGATTTGGAAAAAATACATACATATGTACATACATATGTATATATGTAAATAAAAATCGTTAATTTTGTCGATTCACAGTGTCGACGTGAACAACATGAACAACATCAACGGCATCAACTACTTACGTTTTATAAAGTTTTTCAATTTTTCCATACATTTTTTGTCGTGTCTGTAAATGTTCTCTGGTGTGAATTTCTTGCAGTATTTGTGGAAAATCATTATTATGGAAATGTGCACGATGGCCAGCAGAACTGCGACGTCTTCTGCGCTTGCCAAATATCGGGTAGATGCGATGTTTTGGTGGTTTGCTTAAAATTTTACGATTTCGGCCTGTGCGTTTGCTAAACATGGGTGTTTGATAATTCTGGGGACTGTTAAAAAAATTAAAACAAAACAAAACAAAAAAAAAACAATGAAAATAAATGGGAAATGCTTATGTGTACATACGAGTAGTTCTGAGTAAAATAATAATAGCGAATTAAATATTTAGTTGTACGTTGTTATAATTTCGCTCAAAACTGTTTTATGGATGAGTGTAAATGAATGTGAATTGTGAATTGTTTTTACTTTTCTTGATACTGCGACCATTTCTGTTGGTTTTCCTGCCAGTGTTTTTCTATGCGGTTTTTGTTGCGTTCCCACCAGTTGTCTTTGTTCCAGTAATCGCCTGCATCGTTGTATGGAATTTTCGTCTGTTGCGGCTGTTGGTGTGAGTATTGGTGCTTTTTGGGTTGCCAATTTTCAACATTCCATTTGTTGGCTGAGTGATGAGCCTGATAGTTGTTGTTTTTGTTTGCTGTGGGGGCAAAATCATTTCGGTACATTGGCCGTTGTCTATTGTTGCTGGCGAATAAAGTTTTTTTTTGATTAGTATCAAACGTTTCGAAATTATAGTTGTGCCACTGTTGTTGCTGCGGATGCTGGATATAAAATTTCTCTCGCTGACGGTAGTTGTTTTTGTTGTTGTGATAGAAATTACTTGAAGATGGGGGTGGTGGTAGAGGCAGTGGTGGCTTTGCTGCGTTCGTTAACAATTTTTCACGTCCGGATGTGGTTGCAACTGTTGCTGACAGCTGCTGATGTTGCTGATACTGTGGATAGAGTTGGTTGTACATGTTTGCAGTGTCGGCTGGTACGTCTTCCTCCCATCTTTTATTGTCTTCTTCGGCCGCCTGTTCCGTTCGTTGGCTATTAATGTACTCAAGTTGTTGCTGTGTGGAATCATTACGTCTGCTGGGACCGAATGCACCATCGTTAAGTTTTGTGCGGAAATTCTCAATTATCTCACTAGGCGGTTTGCTCGGCAACTCCCAGGCCACTGCACATGTTATGCCCATAATGGCAAAGTTAGTGTAATCCACAATCGGTATGATCAGATCAAAAACTGTAATATGAAAAGTTAAATGAATTAAAAGATGTGCGAAAGTTGCGACAAGGCTCGACAGGACAGGACAAGACGAGCATAATAAAAAAAAACAACAATGTGAAAGGAAGGATATGAAAATTATAAAGAGAAAGAATGTTTATGATTTTAATTTGTTGATAAGATGATAAATTTATTTTAGCCTTTTGCAATCTCAATAGTTTTCAGGCACTTGAAATAATTGTTTCAATTCGATAATAAAATTACATTTTATAATACGATTAGTATGATCAACTGTGATAATTAGAATTTCTGAAAAACATTCTGAAAAAACCTTTCTACAAATTAAATTTATTGTATTCTGTTTTACTTTTGTATCTCAATGTCTTGAAGTAAAACTTTACTTGTCAACGTCTAGTGAATCATTTAAACGAGTTTATAATGACACCATTAAGCACTGTAGTTTAAATATGGGCAATTTCACGTCAAGTGACCCAATTTTAAAAATCGATGTCTTCCGATTTGGATGAAATTTGCACCAAGGTAATACTATTGGATAGTAGGCCAGGCACAAATTTTCAGCTCTATCATTCAAGAACTGCCGGAGTTAGAGGGCGTCAAAGTTGGACATTTTGGTCATACAGGGTTTTTTTTAATGAATGTAACTTTTCACCTATTGGTCCTAGCAAAAATTGTTTAAAGAACTTTAGATAGCTATTTCATCAATCATTCCAAAAATATTTTTTTTTAATTTAAAAAAAATTTTTTTTTAATTTTTTTTTAAAAATAATTTTTTTTTTAATTTTTTTTCAAATTTTGGCCCTTTTTTTCCTCAAAAGAAAGCTTATACAATTTTCTTTAATGCCTTTATAATCGCTTAATGGAATGCGAGTGGGATATCTATCAAAAAAATTATTTTTTAACTCAAGAGTAGGATTTTTCAATATTTGGCACATGTATCATTTTCATTTTCCCCCATTTGTTTATTTTTTTTTTTCAAAATGGAGTTTTTTTATTTTTCCTCAAAAGAAATTTTAGACCATTTCCTTTAAGAGCTTTGTGGTCACTTAGTAGCAAGAGGCATATATATAAAAAAATACTTTAACTCAAAAAACAAAGTTTTTGAATTTTACCATATGTGACCACACAGCTCTTAAAGGCAATGGTTTAAAGTTTCTTTTGAGGAAAAATAAAAAAGGGCCCAAATTGAAAAAAAAATTAAAAAAAAAATATTTTTGGTATCATTAATGAAATAGCTATCTAAAGTCTTTGGACAATTTTTGCCAATAGGTGAAAAGTTACACTCATTTAAAAAAAAACCCTGTATGACCAAAATGTCCAACTTTGACGCCCTCTAACTCCGGCAGTTCTTGACTGATAGATCTGAAAATTTGTACCTAACCTACTATCTAATAAAACTAACCTTGGTGCAAATTTCATTCAAATCGGAAGACATCGGTTTTTAAAATTGGGTCACTTGACGTGAAATTGCCCATATATGCAAGTAAAAGCAAAGTATGTTTATGATAGAGGAGACATAGAACCGAAACTATAAACCGACGTGTTGAAAATTTATTAGTAAAAAATAGTATGAGCAAAAACATAAATAATTATAGTTCTACTGATTTGCAGATAGGCGGATCAAAACAATATTGTATATGTATACTTTGTAGGGTCGCAGAATTTTTCTCAGTTACAGTTACAAACGGAATGACAAACTTAAATATGTAGAACCTAGGCCACAAGTGTTAGTGGAGGGTATAAAAATAATAAAATAAGAAAATTAAAAGTACCAGTTACGTGCCCTGTCCTATTGGGTAGTTTTATAATAAATTTTATTATAAATTAGTTTCACTCACCTAACTGGAATGAACTACCTTCGGGAAATAATAAATAACGTTTGTTTCTATGAAGAAGTAATTTTTCATTTTTCGTGTGCGTCTGAGATTCTTTCAATTCAACACGTTCAAAATATGACGATACTGATGATGATGGTATGTTGTAGTTTGGTGATTCTCTAGTTGATGCTGTTGCTGTTGGTGACGGTAATGGTGACAAAGTTGATGAGTTTACAAGTTTAATATTAGACAATAAAGGTTGTTCTTGGTTGTTGTAGAAATTATTTTCTTGATTGCTTTTATTAATTCCATAATGAAAATCATTATGAATTTTAACATTCTCATCAGGAACAGAACGACGAACGGCATTTTTGTCAGCAGTTAATTGCCAAGAAGATGTGTCAACTGCTCTTGTTGCTGTATAATACGGCAGTGGGCGATTAAATAAGGTGAAATTTTTATTCCTGTTTAATGAATTTCTTAGAATATTTGAACTATTGTCAAGCACAAGTTCTTGTGTGGATGCCTTTTTAATTTTATCTGAGAAATACTTTGTGCCGTTGAAAAGTTGCAGGGAGCCTATGGCACATATTGGCATCAAAAACCACCCACTCGCATTGAGGATTACGATTGCGAGGAGCAAATTTAGAATCACTATGTTTATCATTTTGTTGCTTTATTTGAAATTTTTGTTTTGCTTTTTGGTTTCACTTTTTTTGACAACAAATAAATATTTTCAGTTTAAGTTCTATTACAGATTATTAGCTCCCATAAATATGCACTCATACATACGCTCGAATCAATTCACTTTGCATATACATATTTAAAGATAAAAAATTAAAATAATTTAAATTTTTATTTTGTATCCTAGTGGGTGAATTGAAATGTATCTCACAATTATTGTACACTACTAATCAACCGTAAAATTAATGCAATATATAGACCAACCGACATTGATTAGATAAAAACCTTAAGTCTCGCATCCGACCAATGTTAATGGCAATAATGTGGACTATAATATAGGTCAAAAAAAAAACAAAACAAAAACAAAAAAAAAAAAACAAGCGCACACCGAAACGCACAATGGCACTTAAAACAGCCAGCTATTGTAATGATTTTATTTGGCTGTTTATACTTTAACTTTAATGTTGCGCGGGCCATAAAAACTAAGTACCCAATAAAAAGATGAAAAAAAAACACATAATATGTATTTGTATATACTAAATTATTTATCTTTACTAAGTAAATGAGATAGATTATTTTATGAGTAGATGAGTGAGAAAGTGAGTGTGAGTTAAATTAATTCATTGTCCCATTGAATTGACGTACCTTAGAACTGTTGATTGATTTATAGCTCAAGATATTTAATTACCATTATTAAGTAGGTTTAGGTTTAAAAATAAAAAAATTAATAAGAAATAAAGTAAGATTAACATATTGTTTATTTGAATATTTAAATAAGGCCAAATACAGTGTCTAACAAAATTTTGAATTTTTTTTAACACTATCAATAATTAAGGGTCCATGATATCGTTCAAAAGTCTCGCAAACTGTGCATTTTAATGCCCTCGTAAAAGAATTGTCAAAATTATATAAAAAATTATTTAGTCCCGGATCACACTTTGCCACTTTTGCTGCGCAACTTTTGAGTTTGTTGGTGAGAGGGGAAAGAAGAGTGGTCCCTTCTCTCTCTCTTTTTCCCCTTCTCATCCACAAACCAAGAAGTGGCAGTGTGTGATCCGGGACTTATTCATACTTCTTACATTTGCCCAAGATTTGTGCATTAACTCAATAGCTTTTTGATTTACTTAAAAAAACAGAAATTTGAAAAATATAATTGTGTGATTTCGGGACTGAATGATGACCAAATGGCATTGCATAGCGAAAATCTTGATTTATCTATAAACAATTATCTATAAACAACAAGAAGAAAATAGCAACATAGTGACATACACAAAAGGAATTATGCTTATCATAATTTTTACCAAAAATTCAAGTGTTAACATACCACAAACGGTAACTTCTTCAAAAAAGCATTTAGGTATTTTTAAAAATAAATATGTGCATATCTTTTTTAAAGCAAAAAGTTCAAGTTTATTTTATTTTATTTATTTTTATATTGACGTTTCTCTTAACTAACATTTTTAGATTGCACAAAACTTAGAAAGGGGCTTCATGAAACAAGTCTCTCGAGTTTGCCCAATTGCACAAACGCACAATTTTAAGCAATATCATGAGTATTAATAGATGGACGCAGAATTTTAAATTAAAAAAAATTAATTTTTACTTTTATTTAAATTTAAATTACATATTAAAGACGGGAATGTCTACTTTTAGAGAAATCTAATAATAATAATAAAATAAGAAAATAATTTTTTTGTTCCAACTAATAGTTAATAGTTTTGAAATTTACTGTAAGAATTATTTGAAATATAGAACAACTTAAAGTTGTTAGCTATTTATTTGAGTAAATACTCAAATATCATCGTTTTAACACATGCTGGAAATGTGTTAAAGCGATGAAGAGTATTTTTTTTTTAAATCGTTTAATAGTCATATTAACACCCCATTGTGTGACTATTTTTTAAAACTTATCAAACAGTGTATTTAAAGTGTACTCATACATATCGCTCAAACATAGTTTCGAGTTTTGAAGATTTTTCTATTCTTTAAATAACTTTGTCTAAATCGGATGTTTGAAAAAACAAACCCCATATATATCTAGTAGTGATTTATATGTTTTAAATTGTCTTAATTTTTGTTAAGTAATTTAGGTTACAAATATAGGCTATCTTATAAATATAGATATTGGAAAAAAATTTAATACAATAATTAATATTTGTAAAGTCAACACTATACGACTTAAACTTGGTGACCTTGAAAGAACTAGCAGCAAATAGTTATTGTTAATATCAAAGTCCAAAACGATCACTTTCGCATAATTGGTAAAAAGTTTTAGATCAAAATACATACAATTATGAACAACTTAGTTCACTATACATATGTATGTAACCCGGCCTATTTTTTTTCGATAGTTTTTGAGACGCTCTTTCACGTAATGAAAACTAGAAAGTCCTAACTTGCTTAGAAGTGTACTAAAAATGTAGAGGAAGAAGAGCACAAATGAAGGAAAAAACAGAATTTTATTGAAAATCCAGAATCAACAGCTGTGCCTCGCAATTTCTTTTTTGAGTCATAAGCCACCTTTTCATAGGCCGGGTCACAGATATCACTATTCATATTTTGCTCTCGATAACATTTAAATGTATGTATCTAGAATTTAGGTGAAATTTACACTAAGTATTGGTGGTGAGTATAGAAGATTCGGTGCAATCAAATATAAAATTCTGTTTTTATATATAATATATATATAACTTATTTTTATACTTAATTTCTTTGTAAGTATTTGTAAATTTGTAATACAAAAAGTGCCGAATAAAGCTACGAAATAATGACTTCTAGAAGTCATTAAAATTAAGACTGTACGTAAAGTTTGAGTTCATATTGAAATTAATTTCAACAGTTCCGAAATTTAAAAAAACGGAATTATTATCTTCTAAGTTAATAAATAAATATCGTTAATTGAAAGACAATTGAAAAAACTAGAAATGATTTATACTCGTATGTACTCTGGTACACAGTTAGTTATAAAGATCGTACCAAGAGGTCTTCTGAATTTATTGAATATACTCAGCAAACCAAGAAGTATATATATTCTGGGTTCTTATAAAATTGTAAGACGATCTAGACATGTCTGCCCGTCTGTTAAAGGCACGATAGAGCAACGAAAAAAAAGACTTAGAGCAATGAAATTTTTCCCAAATATTCTTCTTATTATAGGGAATTTCATAAGAAGAATAAGGAAAAGATAAGAGGACAATAATTTTCCAGTTCAGCTAATTTATAAATTAATTGGACAAAAATAAAAAGAATGCAAGAAACACAATATAACCGAAAATTTACAAACCAATAACTTATATTCCGGAAATATCAGAACGATTGAGTAGATCAATACTGATAAATATAGAATGGCTTACAAGACTTGTAACACATTAGATAATTTATTTAGTAAAACAAAAGATAAAATAGGAAAATGGAACATGTCAAATGTTGTATATAAAATACCTTGTGACGGAAATGATAAGGAAAATTGTAATAAAGTATATATAGACAGGTACAACGAATAATAAACTAAAAACCAGAATTGCTGGGCATAAATAAGACCGAAAATATAGAGACAATATTACTTCACAAAAAACTGCGTTATCTTCTCATTGTAGTAAATAAATTTACTATCCAAAATTTGAAAATGTATCGGTATTAAACACTGAAAATAACTACAAACATCGTTATATGTTAGAGATGTTACAGATCTACAGACATTTATTACATTTTACTATTGGATTTTGTGAAGGTCAGTCCATAGCTCCCAATACCCAAAAAACTCTAAGATTTGGCACAATCTCTTACTTGTTGAATATTAATATTTTCTTCCAGCACATCACTTATCGGTTGATAGGGCTTTCCAAGCGGACCAATACTGCCCTTAACATTGAAGTTTTTGTGAGTCGGTGTAATGTATATTCATTAAAAGCACTCAGTCAATCATGTTGTTAGATTATCAAGTAAATCTATTATTATTATTATTTTAATAATTGTTTTTGTTGGTTGTATTGAAATATACTACACACAACAACGTTTATTACATACATACATTATTAGTATCTACATATAGATCATACACTATATGTTGTCAGTCATATTTATACCTACATTATGCAAGAACATAAGTATGAATAAATAAATGAATGAGTTTATGAGTGGTCGCTCGGTCTCATGTATATTACGTTAATGTATTCATCATTTTATACTGAAAGTGCCTCTCCATTATAATTATATTGTATATGCCAGATAATTTATTAATATCATCCCAACATCTCAACATCGTTTTGAGGTGGTGTTATAATTTAAAATTAATGCTTACCATCTGTATGTAAACATTCAAATTTGTATATCAATTACAAAAAAGCATGAAACTATAGTCGGTCATACCCGCCATAAAGGACCCTAAATCAGTTAGGAGTATTAATCGTTAAAGTAATGAAATATTTGTTGGGTCGCTAAGAATCCCAACATCAACATTCATTTAAGTGTTTTGGAGTTAAAGTAAATTCAAGAACCGATCGACTCGGAACTTCTGAGTATTATATTGGAATCTTCTGAATGCATAAAAAAATAACATGTAAAACATTTTTCCAAGATACCAACATATTATAGGGGAGAGGGGAGCACGTTTATACCCGGGGCACCTTTGAACTATGTTCATAAAATCTCAGTTTAACATTTTATCCGACCCTTAATCGAGATTTTCACAACCTTGTTTTCTAGCAACGTTAACAACTTTTGCTAGTTTTTCAGTCGTCGACCGAATGTAGTTGGGTGAACAAGTTTTCGCAGTGCCATTGTAAATTTTTTTTATTTTTTTTTTTGTAAGAGTGTAAGAAGTATTCAGTGATCGTTTTCTTTCGTGAAAGAAATTTATTGCAGTCCAAAATTCATTTCAAACAAAATTAAGTTAAGTTATTTGATATCTATGTAAAAAAAAATATTTATTATAAATTTCCGTGAAATGGCAAGCCAGTTCAGGTTTGAACAAAGAAAAAGGGGGCACCTTTGAACATGTTAATTTATCAACCGAAGTACCAAACATTGTTGATTCTCTCTTATTTTCTGAAAATGATGAATCCAATGCTGATCATGATGCTTTAAAGGAAAATGTAATGTCACCTGAAATCGCAAGGCCTTATATAAAACTTATTTTTGAGCTGATTTTTTTTTATTTTTTAATTGTTAATGTTTATGTTTTTCTTAATAAATAAATCGAATTTATTATATGTATAAAAGAATATAACTGTTTATGTTATTTTTGGACAAGAAAAAATTGCTGTTCAAAGCTTCCCCGTATGGGGGCACATTTGAACACAATGACTTCATCCATTAAAAAAATAAAAAAATATATAAATCGAACTAAGATCGACATAAGACTTAAGCTAAAGTTTATTTCCATATATATTAGTTAAATTAATTCAATAATTCAAAAATATAAATTTTTATGTGGCTTGAAAGCAAAAAGTGTTCTAAAGTGCCCCCCTCTCCCCTATACATTTATGAGCCCAATTCAAAGTTCAAATTTATGTGTTTACTCAGTTTAATCATTGAATAATGCTTGTGCCATGAAGTAAAGACATGTGTCTTCCCAACGTATGGTGTTGTAGAGTAGAATAATATGAAAAAATATATAGTTAAGGCTAGTGTATATATGTATGTATGTATGCACATCGATAAATCAATATCAATTCATACAAGTAGAACAAACAAACTAAGTACGCTTAGCACAATTACAATATCCAGTCATGTCATTTGTTATAATCCCAAACACATTTTTCATCTCCATTGATTGTGACAAATTTCATAAACAAAATTTGCATATTATTAACGTTTTTGTATTTAAAAGACACACCAAACTAATGAATTGCATACAATTTAATGTAATAATAATTCCACTTTTTCCATTGTTACACTTTTAAGGAGCAGGTGTTCGTAGAAAGACAACTAATTAATTAACATCATTTCAGTTGATAAATGAGTGAATGATAAATTCAAGTTATAAAATTAACAAATTGAATCGTAAACAACACATTTTGTTTGTGTAATAAATCTAATCTAATCCATACACACTCGTACATATGTATGTATGTATAGTGTAGCACAAAACTATTTTGATTACTCATTTTTAGGAGTTGTTTGTTTTTATTCATACATTCAATTCTAAAACACTGGTCAATTTTTTTTATTTAATTCTTGCTTAAAATTAAAATAATCCTCCAAAAATGCAATATTAATTTTTGTTTAGTTGTTGCTGCATTTTATTCTTTTGCATCACAATTTGCAGATCTTAAGAGTATTTTGCCTTTTTAAATGTCAGTTCAATTTTGGTATTTTTATATCGACCCCCAGGGTCCTTATGAAGTTCTAAGACGATTTACAATTTTTACCAAATATTCTTTGTTAATCAGGACAGTTTGATATAAAAAATGGTTCAAATCGGTTCAGTCCAACCAGAGCTATGGACCAAAATTATAGGAATCGTTCCATGATTTCTCATAATCTACATATATACATATGTACATGTCTTCCTAGAATATGGCTTTATGAAACATAAATGCATATAGAAAATTCTGCAAAAATAAGTTTCAAGCAAAGATTAAATTCAAAACGATATTTTGTTTCCATCGGTCCGTATTTCAACTAAGCTCCCAAATAAAGTTCACTTCCGAAAATCACTTAAATGGGTATAAATCTGTTATGAACCTCAGTATCAAGTTGAAATTCAACAAAAATAATCCATATATAATCGTCGTACCGAAATTCATGATGATGGGTCTATATTTTAACAGAGTTCCGTATAAATATCGTTATCGATACAAAATGTAACAAAAATTGGTAACTGGTATATCAGAGTCGGCATGGCCGAAAATAAACTTTTACTTGTTTAAATTTTCTTTGAATTTTTTATTTTTTGTTAAAACGAAACGCGCTATGTTTAATTTTGGTATTTTTATATCGACACCCAGGGTCCTTATGAAGTTCTAAGACGATTTACAATTTTTACCAAATATTCTTTGTTAATCAGGATAGTTTCATATAAAAAATGGTTCAAATCGGTTCAGTCAAACCAGAGCTATGGACCAAAATTATAGGAATCGTTCCATGATTTCTCATAATCTACATATATACATATGTACATGTCTTCCTAGAATATGGCTTTATGAAACATAAATGCATATAGAAAATTCTGCAAAAATAAGTTTCAAGCAAAGATCAAATTCAAAATGATATTTTGTTTCCATCGGTCCGTATTTCAACTAAGCTCCCAAATAAAGTTCACTTCCGAAAATCACTTAAATGGGTATAAATCTGTTATGAACCTCAGTATCAAGTTGAAATTCAACAAAAATAATCCATATATAATCGTCGTACCGAAATTCATGATGATGGGTCTATATTTTAACAGAGTTCCGTATAAATATCGTTATCGATACAAAATGTAACAAAAACTGGTAACTAGTATATCAGAGTCGGCATGGCCGAATATAAACTTTTACTTGTTTAAATTTTCTTTGAATTTTTTATTTTTTGTTAAAACGAAACGCGCTATGTATATATTTTCCATTGGATCCGTTGTTGCATCAATCAATAAATACAAGATTACCGACTCCCTCGCCAGACATGCAGCCCCCTTATATGTATGTATGTTGTTGGTTGTCAGCAACCTACGGAATTTTTCGTTATTTATATTTGTGAGTATTGTTCTTCTTAGTTTGTCGTCAATTTCTGGAACACATAAATGCGGGTTAACAAGATGTACCTTGATAATTAGTCTTTCTTCAAGGACTAGGATTTTAGGCGACCAATTTATTAAATTTTGGTATGACAATATCTATTAAGCATATGTACATATCTGAAATGTATTTAATTGATTTGACATTTTTGTGAAGGTGTAAAATAAATTTTTTCTCAGAAATGTGAAATTATTTTCCCTTCCGAATTTCCAACACAAAAATCTACACAACCACTCAATAATACATCAGATAAAAATTTACTGGAATTGAAAAAAAAAAAATACTTTTGTGACCTGCAAATTGAGATGTAAATTAATAAAATTAAACAACAACAGTTGAACAAAAATGAGCCTTGTTACATTTTTTTTTGGTTTTTCGATTTCATTTAAAGTTAACAACTTTTCTAATCCTTTTTAATTTAATTTTAAGCAGGTAAAATAATTTTGTGAAATACTGTATGTAGTTATTTATCTGCATGCACATGCATGTCCACACACGGTGGTGCTAGTCAAAATGTATGTGCCAGAAATGCCAGTAGACCAATTCAATATTTATTTTGATTTCGATTAGATGTGTGGTTATGTGATTTCGCATTGATTTGTTACAATTGAAGTATTGAACATGACATTATGCAGTTTGTATGCTATAATTTTAATTTGATACATGATAATCATATCTTGACGCATTGAAAGCTAATATTGAAGAATTTATTCGCGATGTACCGGCTGATATGTTGGAGAGAGTATGCCAAAATTGGACCCAGCGTATGAATCATTTGAGGCGTAGCAGTGTTCAATATTTACATGAAATAATCTTTAAACATTGAATAGGGATGTCAATCCAGAAATCCCGATTTTCACAAATCCCGAAAGCTAGTATTTCTTTACAAAGTTACCAACAAAAATTTAAATTTTACAAGAGTATGTCAAAGAAATAAAGGTGAAATAATTGAAATTAAGTTTGGATTGCCAAATTCGAATGCACTGTTTGATGTATTTACGGTTTTTGGAATTTGGAAATTCAATAGATGAAGAATTTGTTTTACTTAAACAAATAGTTGTCTTTTTAAATCCGTATAAAGACGAAGCCCTTTACCGCAGTGATATGAATCTCTGCTGATGTTGCACTTTTATTTATGCTCAAAGAGATATCAAACAGTGATGTGGTGAAATATCTCCTTAAAAGAAACCAAGAAAGAAAGATGCTTTACTCAACACTTTTAAATTTTTGAAAAAAAAAAAACCAAAATTGAAGAGTGAATTTGATAGTGAGATAGAAATGTTTGTTATTAGAAATGAATTAAAAACGTTAATTGCGAAACGAATGAAAAATATGAATGCAATTGAAATATGTAAAATCCCCCACAACATCTAGTAGTGGCCGTAATAATATGGAATAAAATATTGAATAAGAATTATGTTTTTTGGAGGGTGAGAAAAGATACAAGATTGAAGATGCAATCAGAATACAAGAATTTTCTAACAATATTGTATACAAACGATTTAAACGATGTTTTTTGTCAGCTTCACATATTGCTAACAAAATTAAATCCAGATTCTCTTTTCTATAGACATTTGAAACATTTTTGAAGAAATGTAATTGTCTTGAAAATTATATAAAAGAAGAATTCAACAAGTGTATTATTTTAATCTAGATGTTCACACTAGATGGAACAGAATGGTTGGTATGACCCAGTCTTTATCCTTATCTGAAGAACTCAGTAAAAAAGAGGTGATGAAGATCTTGTTTCACATATAAAAATATTAATCTACGTTTTAAACTCTCTTGAAATTGCAGTAGGTGATGGTATATGACCCCCCGTTATGGTCAGCTATTATTATTTTTATTATTATTATTATACTATTATTCTATATAATTTCATTCCCTTTTCCCGTGGGAAAAAATGGTCTGGAAATCCAAATCCTTCCACATTTTAATATTCGTCTTAGTTCGAATAGTATTAAAGCCCACAAATTTAAATTTCATCATTAAAACAGACAGGCTTGTGAAATTTGAATTTAATATAATGATTTGTACATTTTGCTACTTTTAGATAATTGTTTGTGTTTTCAAGAATGAAAATTTATTAAAATCATCACGATTTATCCAGCCAACAAACAATTACTAAACTAATTGCAGATTCTTGTTTAAAATTTCTAAAAAAAGTAGAGCACTTTCATGTTTTGTTAATTATCAGTTTAAGAACCTAGGACCGTTACCGTTAACAAAGAATTGAACGAATATTCACACCTGGGTGTTAACTTGTGATTCACAATAAATGATTTTGACCGTAACTGACTGACCGTTTCTTTTATTATGTATTTGATTTGGTGTATGTTTTTTAAAAGTAAATATTTATTTAAGAATGTGTAACCTTGTTTTCAAACAAAAACAAAAAAACACTTTTCTAGAATTTAAAAAATTGAAATATTGTGATTACCAAAATAATCTTGTATATATTTCATACCATTCAATATTATCCGAATTATTGGTTTTTAAACATTTTTTTTTACCTTTTTACTTATACGCCGCTTACGTATCTTCAAATGATGCATTACCTAAGTTATGCTAATAATAAAATAAGATAAATTTACTGTAGTTTCGAAAATAAATTTAACTCTAGTTGCTAAAATAAATAAACTCATGCATGCGTACGAGTAAAAGTAATTTACACATTTTCCATTTGGAGTGCTTCTATTTACTTCTTAAATTGTCAACAAATTGTCAAATGTCAACAAAAATATAGAACATTTTTTTTCCAACCAGCTTTCAGCTTAGTTTCTCAATTCATGAAGGAAGTAAAGTAGCTTGACTTTAATATACAAACATAAGTAAATGCGTCTTTATATAAATAAATATAGATAGACAGACAATTAAAATAATTATTTCTTAATTTTGAATATAATATTTAGCTCATCAGTTGACTTGGAAAAGCTTATCATAAGTAGAGTGTAGGAGAATCTAAGGTGTGTTCACTAGAGTGTTCCAACAAAATAAAATTGCGAATTTTGATAGTTCCCACCTCAAGAATTGTTCTATTGTAGAAATACGTTCTGAAAAATATTAGGATGATAGGATAACGCTAACTGCCTTCGCAACGGCTCTGAAGTTTGGATGTGCATTTATAAAAGGAAAATTAGCATTTTTTTTTTTCAGTTTTTCAGCTAAAAATTTTCAATTAAATAATAATTTTTGCATTTTATCGTTGTAATAAGATATAAAAGACAAAAATCGATTAACAAATTTTAAAGTTATTAAGTATGTAGTTTCCAGACCACTTGAATAAGAAGTGTAAGAAGAAATTAACAAATTTTGAGAAATAGTCGAATATAATTATAATTTTTTACTTTAAATATACACACATGTATTGTACGCCGCACAGGGGCGCCCGTAGAGCAAACGAGGTTGCAAAAATCAAAATTTTCATGATCGCCGACGAAATTTTGAATAAACCCATATTATAGAAAACTTTTCAACGATTTCAAATATGCCACTCTTAATAATATCACATTTTTAGTTTAGAAGATATAACCGTTCAAAGTTGACCGATTTTCGGTTTGCTTTGTGTTTCTCCTGGTAAGTCACTATTTAAAAACTATCCGTTTTTTCACTATTTTTCAACTTTGACGGAAAATAAAAAAAATGTATATTTGCCATGTTTGCAAAACCTGTTCCTTGATTATTTCTTTACATAATTCAAAAGGTTTTATCTGCCCGTACGTGTCCGTTTGGCTTCTAGAGGTAAAAAAGGTTAAAAAGACATGGTTGCAGAAATTGTATGGCGCACATTGGCGCCATTTGCGGTTTTTCGTTGCAAAAATCATATCTTTTGAACCGAATAAGATAATTGAACAGTTTAAACAGGATATGATAGATAACTGTTCAGCCTATGAAATGAGCGTTTGGAAAGGGTGCTACGCTTTGTAGGGGCCTACTTATGGGTTATCAAAGTTAAAATTAGTAGAAAAATCAATTTGACGGATTTTCAGAAAAACGAATTAGTGTGGCATATTTTGGTAAATTAGATAAATAACTTTAGTGTTATGAATATTAAATGAAACCCATCTAGAATAATATATTCCAGATATTGTTAAATACTTTGCGAAAGTTTTACTTAAAACGCACAACATTAACCGTGTAATCGTGAAGATCAAAAAATATCTAATGTTCACACATGCTTCATATTTACCTTAATTTGATTATTTCAAATGCATGTTAACAACTACTTACATACATGTTAGAATATGAATGTACAGACAAACTCGTGCTCTTGAATGCTTAAGATAGTTATAAGTATATGTAGATATACATAAATCTAATATCGATTTAAGGTAATGTTAATTTTAAAAATATCATTGTACCTATAACTCGTAGATAAGCCAAATATTTAACTTTAATTTTTAGAGAGAAACTGTTTAAAAAAATCATCAATGAACCTGAAATATATTGTAATAGTGGCAATATTTTTTATGTTTAAATAAAATTTTTATAAGTTCCAAGATATGTATGTAACCGTATAACAAGGTTGAGGTGTTCAATTTGAATATTAACTGAATTTTACTGATGTGACAATCATGATGACATAAAGACACAGTTAATAAGATTCTATCTAGTACTTGTACGAGTACATGTACATACTCTCACACGACTGAGAAAAATAAATAAAAATCAAAGAAAAATAAATACAAATAGGAATAAATGAATTTGTATGTATGTATGTATGCAAATTTATACGTATGGATAAAAATACATTCAAGACAACTTATTTTATTTTACTTGAAGTACGGCAGAGAAAAAGTCTACCAATAAGACATTAACAATACTTAACATCTAGTGATAACAACTTTTAATCCACTGGAAATATTGTAATATAAAACAATAACATTAAACAGCAGGGTGGGTGTCCTGAAATATGAGTGGCAAAAAAGAAATATAAAGAATGAGAAGGAAATGTTTGTGCATACCAGATAATAAAAAGAATTTTTTTTTAATTGAGAGCGAGAAAGAAAGTAAAATAATAATTTAAAATATAATTTATTGCAAACGCACAAAACAGACGAAAAACAATTAAAATTTATATTCACGTTCCATGTACGAGTACAAGTAAACTAAAAAGTTTCATTAATTAGTGGCAAGAGGAAAAATGGAACTATTTTGGTTTAATCTGTTAGTCATATTCATTTTACCGGCACAGTTAAATGTGGACGGTCAATTGTTGTCAGCAGAATACGAAAAGCATTCAAATGAAACTGTTGGCACAAACTTGTCAACGTTGAAGAGGGGCAAGCGATATTTGGATTTCACCAAAGGATCTCGTATGTCGGTGGGTTCTACTATATTTAGAAAATTCTTGCAGATGGTAGTGAGCTTTGTTCCATTTTTCTTTTTTCTTTTCTATCGCTAGTGGCGTACCACAGTTAAAAACAACATTTTAAAAGTCAATACATTATGGGGCTATGGTTTTGGTTTTCGTGCCAATTTCCCTTTTCCCGATAAAGCCGATCGTAGGAGACCGTTTTTCAAAAGAGACGTTTTTCAATCCTTAACAGATGTCTTAGATGGGTAAATTATATTATGAGAGTTTATTATTTGTTTATAAATACATATTTTATACTTTAATCCATATTTATTTTTTAGTAACGGTCTGGACGGTCAGGCTTGTGTTTTGAAATCATATTGTACAGCCCATTTGGATGCGGAAAGTGAATTCAGTAGCGGAATGTTGTTTAAACTATTAAAATATATATTTACGTAAGTTCAACAATAACTATAACTTTAAGTTAAATATACAATTTATTTGAAAATAAATTGTATACACTACTATTTATTTTTGTATACACAATTATATACAATTAATACTCGCAAGAGGAATAATTCCCATTTAATTATTAACTATAATTCTTAATATTGAATACTTAAAATTGGTAAAGTTGCCCCCTTTACTAAATACATATGTAGATAAATTATTGACTTAAGAAAAGTATGTAAAAACTGAAATTTAAAAATGTTCTAACATATAAAAACTCATCAGGACGAGTTTATTCAATATTACATTTCAAATGCATTTGCTTAATAGTAAATAAATAATATTTTAAGTGTATAGCTATGTGTCCACGATCGTCAGATATTACAACGTTGTCATATCTAGCAATGTGCTAGCAATGTACTGACATTGAAAAATTTTTAGCAAAAGGTAAATTGTCAGTTTAGACGACTCTAAGAAAACTAACAATTTCATTTGCACACAATTGTCAGACAATAAATTTATCTGTCAACCGAAATTGTCAGTTCACACGGTTGTCAGATTGTTGTGTGGCATTGTCAAATTCGTTTTGCAGCTCTGTGTGTGTGTTTAAAAATATGACAATATTTATGTCATGGAACATTTGGAACCATTTTATCTGCTTATGTCCTAATGCACACTTTAATTTAATTCTTTAATTTTCTTCTACTTTTTCAAAAATTTTATCAATGCTTGTTTGTTTATTTATGTATATACAGAGTTGCATTTAGAAATAATTTCTATGACAATGCTGCCATTGGCAGATGCATAAACTTGGCACATATGACAATGAAAAGTGTTTGACAATTGTCTTAAAATAATGTCAATGACAAAATTGTGTGTTTACACGATTGTCTGACAATATTTTTGTCTTCCAATGTACTGAAAATGCTTTTTCTTACAACGTTGGAAGGCAAACATTTTAAGTTTACACGGTTGTTAGACATTTTCTGAACATTTTTCGCACAACGTTGTAATATCTGACGATCGTGGATCGTGGAATATTAAAATAGTACTGTTTTTAAGAACAGCTTGTTATTCTTTTAATACTTGCCAACTCATTAAGTTGGTAATTACAAATTAACTTTAAATATGAAAAATATCAATATGTCAGTGTGTTTCTACCTTATATAGTTTTTGATTGTATAATTAAAGTCCTGATGAAACGTAACAGAAATTGCATATTTGCATGACTATTTTGTATGATCGGCTCAAACTTCAACATGAAATCTTTTTTTAAATCAACCTTCCAAAAAGCCTATTGGCCCAAGAACGATTGATACTGAAATTGGTCCCTTATTTTACCTAGCCCCCCATACGAATTTCTATATACATACCTACATATTGTATCTAAAAAGTTTGTGCGAGTCTGTCAATAGTTGACCATTGCTTCCATATAAGGCTGACTTCCAAAAATCACTTTAACGCGCATAAATGTGTAAGAAATATTAATATCGAAATAAAATTCAATAAAACTTAACGAAATCTATTTTGCATTCATTATAGAAAAACAAAAATTAGAATTAAATTCGCGTATAAAATAAATCAATTCGAGAAACTACATATATAAATTTCGTAGGCCTGTTTGTAATTGTGTTTTAGCGAAAAGCTGAATAACCGACAATAACTAGAAAAAGAAAAACAAATAAATCTATATACATACATACTTATATGTATGTACATATGTATCATATGAGCATACGAGTATGTGCTAGAGTAATAAAATATAAATATCTAATACTCATAATTGATTTTGAAATTCGACATAATATCGTTTATTAGTGAAAATAAAGCCCATTCATTGATAACACGATTCCATACTAATCGTTGCCGTTGTTTTTAAATTACATATTTTATTTTCATTAACACGTTTACCATTCATTTACACTTACAAATATTAAAGAATAACTATGTAAAGTTTTCTCATTCTTTTCATCTCAAAGAATGTTATCAGTTTTCAAAGACAGAAACAAAATCTAATAAAAATTAAATGAAAATAATTCGTGTTGTCTACAAATTCCTCAAAGCTATATTCAGTTTATTCCAGACGTTGATACGGAGCAAAAGAGTTTTGCCAGAGACAAGAAAATCAACAAAAAACATTAGAATTAAAATAAGAGAAAAGAAAACACATTAAAAAA
The DNA here is from genome assembly GCA_916048285.2 of Bellardia pandia. Taxonomy (NCBI): domain Eukaryota; kingdom Metazoa; phylum Arthropoda; class Insecta; order Diptera; family Calliphoridae; genus Bellardia; species Bellardia pandia. Next base: position 142,156,824 of record OU696529.1, on the reverse strand, counting down.
ATGTCCTTTTCGGTCAATGGCTGTATGTTTGTTGTTATAGTTGTGTTGGTTACAAGTGTATTGCAAACGCACACCACAACAGGTTTAGTAAGAGCTTCCTTGTTAGTTACAGAGCAGGCATCAAGTTCAAATAATAATAATAATGCGGATAAGGAAATTGGATTTATTTCCGTCAACGGAAACCATCTTAATGACAGCAAGCCAACAACAACAACAACAAAAAGTTCAGACATAAATGCAACAACTGTATCTACAACAAGATCTAAATCCGGTCGGTTACTCAAAAGAGGCAAAAGATATTTGGATTTCCTAAAAACCAGTCGCATGTTTGTGGGTACAAAACAAAATAAAAAAAGTTAATTATTAAAAACATACTCTCTCTCATACATACATATGTATGTACCTATTTATTCGAATAATTTAGTTTCGTGTCAATGCCAAAAATAATATTGTGCCACAGCCAACTATATGGGCTCATGGCTACGGATTCCGATGTAATTTTCCCATAGAAAATGATGAAAGTGTAAGACCCTTTCGTCGTGATACTTATGAAGCATTAGGTGACCTAATGGAGAAGTATGTATGACAAAAAAAGTTTTCGCTTATAATTTGGATTCCAATTTACAATTAAAATGAATGTAATGAATCTTGTTGTATCCTAGAAGTGGTTTTGACGGACAGGCATGTATTTTAAAGGCATTTTGTGCCGCTCACCTGGATGAGAGTGTCGATGGGAATCAGGGAATGCTTTTTAAGTTATTGAAATATGTATTTACGTAAGACTTTATTAAATATTAAACATGTACATGATACTCATTTGTGTTGTTATAAATGAACCAGTCATAAACTAAGATAAATTCAGATTTATAGCTATTTTCTTTTTATTAAATTGTTTTTTTTTTTAATTCCAGTTTAAATGATGACGACAAAAGACATTTTCCCTATTTGAGACATGAGAATTGCCACCAAATACTGCACAGTCACTGTCCACTGAGCTTTAACAATATATCACCATTTACGGATGATGTATAATCGGATGCGAATATTGCATTGAATTTTAAATAAAGAATCAAATTTTAGAAATAAATATTTATTTTGATTTTTACTAAATTCGTGGATTGTTTGCATATTCAATTTAAATGGCTGCCAAATGCAGACATACAAGTACATGAACTCTACAGTAACTCGTTATCAAAATGAAATAAAAAACTTTTTAGCAAATCTCACTTTCAACACTTTAAAAGTTGAAGTAGGTGAATAATCAATTGTTTTCGGGAGTTTATTCGATCAACAAATAATATTTAAAACCATAACTTCCGGTTTATTAATTAGGAATGAAACAAGAAACATAATCCAAGCAATGAATTGCTTCTGATGCACTTCTGTTTGATATTTGCCATGGCTTACATATAAGGTTTTTTCCCGGGAATTCCCGGGACGGAATTGCAATTGTTATGATTTTCCTTTTCCTGGGATGTTTTTTGCGGCATTCCGGGAAATACAAAAACTGGCAACTCGCTCCTTATACTTAAAAAATGAGTTAAAATTTGTTGAAGAAAGCGGCCAAAGAACTCAAAATATTGAATACATACTTGTTTAATGCACTTTTAACTATTCGTCCAACTTCGGTAGAAATTGAACGAGTTTTTTCAGTAAAGCGGGCAATTTGTAAATAAAATCAGAAATAGACTTTCTGACGACTCAATAAACGCTTTGAGTGTGTTAAAAAGTTATTTCCTAAGCCGTTAAAATTTTAGTATAGTTATTTAAAATATATTATATATTTTATGAATTAAATTTAAAATTTTTTGATCTCATATCTTGAGTACCTGAATTTGTTTTTTTTACTATTTTTATGAATTAAATTGTTATGTTTATGTTTCTTTTTTTATCTAGTATCTAGAGCATAATAATAAGAAAGTTCCTCTTTCAATTAAAACTAATTTTTGTAGTATTTAAGTATTTTTTTTACCTTTCCATCACCTTTTTTAATAAAAGATTTTACATAAATAAAGACAAATTTACGTTTTATTTTTTCTATGGAGCGGGAACCCGAAATCCCAGGAAATTAAAAAAAAAAATACCCGCTTTACCGGGAAGCGAAAAATTGCGGCCAAAAAAACTCTACTTACATCTCATACCTTTAAAGCAAGATTGGCTACTAATTCGAAAAGGTACCGGAAACGGAAATTTAGATTATTTTTGTAACGGTGAATTAGTGGTGACGGTATTTTTGAATTGTTTCAGTAACGGAATACTCGTGTTATTGAATTTTTACAATAAAATTTAAATTATTAATAATCAATAATATTAAAAAATGTTTGGAAAAGCTTTATATTCATATATGTGTGTATGTATGTATGCTGGTTTGAACTACTAGGTACATAATTTGCTTGACAAATGTCTAACTTTTGTTTTCAACAAGCAGTTTGTTTGCATTAATATTTCATTATGTATTTTTTCCGCAATCGAACACAAACAAACAATACAGTGGATAAATGCCACCGATTAACTAGGGCGTACAAGTTGTAAACGTGTAGATGCTACAAACATTATGTTCATCAAAATAAAGTTTTCGGATTCCGCACATTGTTAAAAAATCATTTGAAATTAATTTGTTATTATCAAACAAATCAGATCAAACAAAACCTAAATATGTACGAAATTGCTGATAATAAAGGACTTATCATTATACACAAACCAAAAACTCTTAAACCAATTAAGTTAGGAAAATACAGACAATAAATGAATGAAATCAAGAGGCATTTTTGAAAATGAGATGCCAGAGAACCTATGAAATTTCAAAGACGATCTAACCATATTGAATCATTTGACATTTTTCAGCACTCGCAAAAAGTTCGTTTCTTCCGAATTTGGGTTGGGGTTTTCAATTATTTATTTTTTAAAGTTTAAATAAAAAAAATTCAAAATTCTTACTTAAAACACGGATTTTAATTAAAACATACGAATATATGTACATATTTTAGTTGAGCATAAAACTTGTATGCTAATGTTTTGCATAGTATCCAGCGGGGGGTGTAGAGTATTTGCCAAATGCCAGTTCCAGTAAAGAGAAATCACAATTATACTGTTGGGAACAGTCACTGACCGAGCGAGCTTTTCGATAGGCTCCATCATACAACTCAATGTCGGAGTGTTCAGTTAGTTCTCGCGTAAATACTCGTTGCTTGGGTAGACTAAAAATAAATAAAAGCAATTATTTATTAAACTGGCCAAAATATTATAAACCAAACAATCAATACATACCTAAATATAACTCTTAACATTTCTCCAATCATGCCCATTTTGGGTTTTTTAAAATATTGACGACTCTCGCACAAAGCTCTCAATATACAGTCGTGTCCGTTATAGCCCATGCTAAAAGTATGAAATACAAAACAAATACAAATTATGAATTCTAACCTAACATTTCAGTAATCAGATGTGGGCTCACTTATCAACTACATTTTCAATTTCTTTGTATAAGGACCGCTTAGCACGTCTGTGCCATATGGCCACAGGTATTGGCCTTTTGGAAAAACCATGCAAATGATTTAAAATCCATGTGGTATTGGGCAAATCGTAGGCCACACCCCAATTTAGGCCAAAGCTCATGTAGTTGTATCTGGGATTACCAATAATGCCCACCGTAAAACAAACAGCGACCTAAAGTACAACCAGACAAAGTAGTGGTTGGAAAAAAAAAAAAAAACAATTCAAAAAAGCAAAACACACACAAATACATACTGCAATAATTAAAGCATGAATGCAATGTTCAAAGAAATTTACACACTAATTGGTAAATTCTTACTTTAGTTTTCCTTTTCATGGGAGCATTTACAGGTGAAGAGAACTAAAAAAAACTCTTAACATTTCATAGGGCGATGGTGATAGAGGTGTTGGATTTTATTAATATTTGACAATCAAAGTTGGCTTAAACAAATGTCTCCATACACACAAATATCCTCCCTCCTATGCACTCATATGCACTCTCAATATACAAATATATACATACATACATACGTCTACAAAAATGAATACACTGTTATAACTACCCACAAACAAGAGCTGACTAAAGTCTTTACAAACATACGGAAAATGATGATCCTTCCGGAAATGAAAGATAACGTTTTGGACGAGATAGTAAACGTTGCTGCTGCAATAATAATAATGACGATGGCGGTGGTTGTGGTGATGACAAAGATGAGGACGATGCTGAAGTAAACGATGATGGGAATGATACATTAGACGGGTCCGCCTTAGCCATATCTGCGGTTGTATTTGTATTTGTCAACATGTCTGTGGTTACCATGACGTTTATTCGTTGTATTGTGGCTGTATTTTCGGTTGAAGATGTTGTGATGTTGGTGCCACATGTTTTACTGCCATAGTTGGTTATTCTTGTACAATTTTGCAACGATAGTGATAATAAATCATTATCGTCTGTGTGTCCTTTATGTTGCAATGTGTCAAATGTGATTTGATTTCTGTTATAGAATTTCCCATCGAAATTGTTTATTGTCAAAACATCGTTGTCATCGACAACAACATGTGGTGTCACAGCCATTGTAAAATTTTCACTTGCCGCAACATTTAAAGTTGTTTTAGGTTTCACAGCGCATCCATTAGTTATCAGAATGATCACCAATATCTTAATTAAACAGAAACAATTTAATTTGTTTGATAAAAAGTAAAACAATAACGACGAATGTTTGGTATGCTGTGACATGTTGCAAGTGCGGCAACAATAGTTTAATGAAAATTTAATAAATTCATGAACAGCACAAAATGAAGTGTGTGTGTTGTTTGCTTGTTTGCACTTTGTACAATTGTTTTATTTTCCTCTCAAATCGTATTTTAAGCCAAAATGTACGTGAGAACACCGAGTGTGTGAATGCCTGTACGTATGTAGTTCTACCAATTGTTTCGTCTGTGGCATAAAGTATTGAACTTTAATTTGAATTGAATTGAATAGAAGAGACTAGAAAATGTGTGAAAGAAAGAGCAGGTGAATAAGTGAATGAATGCATAAACTAATGAATGTTTTGTGAAAATGACATGAAAATGCATTGTGTTGAAGTTTCAATATTTTGTTGCAAAAATGTGTGCTTGTGTTGATTGTTTTTGTGGTAGAGTTTGTTATTGAAATGTTATGTTTCTGGTTGTATGCGTTAAAATTTTACACAAATTCACACAATAAGTGTCAAAACGAGCAGAGAGTTTCATGAACAATTAACACACACAAACATCTCACTGCCACAAAGTAAACAATTGATATTGTGACTGTAACATATACGAATATAAGAATATACGAATATAAACTTGACACCAGATATCTTCACAAGTTTTTCCTTTTCAAATTGATGCCATTGATGCGTGTTTTTCAAGATATTTAGATATGAACCAGAGAAATTAAAAAAAAAAATAAAGTTTTTTTAAAATTTTAAAATTCAAAATTCGTCTATTTTAACCTCAATTGCTGTTGTCTGCAGTTCGGATCAATCGGATTGGTTTTCTTCTTTAGTGTACAACTCTTCCGACACATATTTGTACTCGTAAATATGTTTATAGAAGTACATAGTTGCCGTATGCAGAAGTCATTCTCGGTATCATAATCTAACTCATTTGTCTTAACACCACACACTATGTTGCCATTACACACACACTCGCTCATTCTTACATGCACACGCACACGCACACACGCATATGCAACACATTTACATTTTTAAACCGCATAGGATTTGAATGTAACAAGAAAGTCTTACTAGTTGACATGCAACAATTGTTAGAGTCATGTTGCTTCTATAATGCATTTCTAAGTAGCAAACTTGCATTTGAGTATATGAAAATATATTGCAAGTGTGTGTACATACTGATATGTACTCGTTCATATACATTTACATATATATATGTTTGTGTATTTTAAATGAAAATACATACAGAAACTTGAATTCATGCATACATAGATTAGCATTCTTATTCGAGGGTATATAATGAAATGTTCTTAAAAAAACTAATAGATTTGAAAATTTTTAAAGTATGATCTTACTTAACATCTCATAGTTATCTCACTAAAATTTAACATGAAAAATCTATATAATCCTGTAAGTTGGAAATTAAATAAGAACTTTTTGCCTTGATAATCGTAAAATGAAGGCATTTGTTCTATATTTTGAGAGCCGATATTTCTTAAAACTACCTCTGACATACATATGTGTGAATAACTTTTTCAGACACCTCTCGTTCCGTTTGTATGACAGATGAAAGTTTTATATGCTTGCATTACTAACAAAATAACAAAGTTGTACCTACGTGTGTATTATTGAAAGTATGTCTGCAAATGTTTGTTGATTTTGATATATTGTCAAATATTTTAAATGCATATGTACCTGTGTATAGGTATGTGCAAACACCAGCAGTTGTAAAAGTATCACTTGTCAATTTTGTTACTGGTTTCATTTAGTACCTACATACATATATATTAACTTCTATCGTTAACAAATTATTTACTAGTAACTTTTCTGATAAAATAAATATTGCTTAATAATGCAAATGCTAATTGGTTATCTCTGCCTCACTCTTCGCGAGTTAATCAATAGTATCCCAGTAAAAAAAATTTGTGTTTTTTTGAAGCACTTAAGAGAAAAAGCGCATAATCGAGCGCTTCAATAAAAGCGCTCTTTTGAAGCAGTAAATGCTTACGAATAAAATATATAAAAAATATGATTTTTTAGTGCTGACAATGAAGAAGGTTTTAAAGCGAAAAAACAAAAATGAAATTATAGTCAACAGATTTACGTATGACACAGTGTTGCCAGAAAATGAATTTCAAAATATGCTAAAAATTGAAAAACTAAGTGCTAAAATGTTCTACAGAAGAAAAAAAGTGCTAAATTTTTTCAATGTAACAATACAATTTTTATTTCAAATGTTACAAATATAAATTAGAGTTTTTTCTAATTTTGTTTATAACAATTGTTGACTTGTTTTAATATATTACATTTCATATATTAATTCAAAAATTACCGTGTTCATTTACTTACCGCGCCGAAAGAAATTTAGTTGTAATATTAATAAAAGTTATTTTTTATTTTTCAAAAGTATTTTTTGGAGTAAAATAGTAAAAATTGTTTGAGAAACAAATTGTTTTTTATCAAGCAAATTATGCTAAAAAGCATTTAGCATAATTTTTAAAAATTTCAATGCATTTTCGAGAAACAAAATGCTAAATCTAGCACTGAAAGTGCTAAAATGGCAACACTGGTATGACAACGAAAGTCAGTTAGAAAACGAATATCGCGCTTCTCAGTTACTATGAACTTTTCTTAAGCAACAACATTCAGATAGAATTTGTTCTGTGATTGGTGTGTGCGAAGTGACGTAAAACACTTTAGGAAAGTGTTTTATTTGCATGTTTGAAGGTTGCAGAAAGTAGTCCTCCAAACCGGGAACACCTCATACAAAAATCAGGCATCCCATCAGCAGGTTTGAAGCGATTTGAGGTATGAATTCATACATAAAACCTGCTCCTTTTGGAGCACATTTTTTGCTGGGATGTTATTAACAGGGCAACCAAAAATATGCAATATCATATTATTTATCCGTTTCTAACAATTTGAAAAATTTTGGCATCAATTTGTTAGTGCATATTTTTCTCTATACAGCATATTTCTTGTTTTTTTTTTTTTTTTTTTTATATAATTTTAATTTTGTAATTTTTCTTTTCTATATTTCACTACTTTTTAAGACTCAATGAGAAATGGCTTAAGGTACTTAAAGAAAAGAAGCAATATATTAAAAATATCCATAATCGAATATGTTAATTGAATTTCTGGCAAAAATTGCATCGAAGAAATGAAGTTATGATTAAAAACCAATATACTCGTACATACAATAAATACATTTTTACCCCCTGGCCCACGATGTCGAACGATAACGTTCGCTTAGAGAAGACTTAAGACACAAACTTGATTGTGGAATAAACTAACTTGATTGAGTAAAAAATAGATACCATAAACAGTTTGTGTCTTAAGTCTTATCTAAGCGAACGTTATCGTTCGACAACTTGGGCCAGGGGGTTAATCTGCAGACTTAAATTTTTTTTACCAAAAATTACACAAGCTCTCCAATGAGTTTGTGAATCTATGTATAAAAGATTCTTATAAAATTGTGGACACTTATGTCCTTATTCATAAAACTTACAACAGGTTTATTAATTTCCATACAAAATTTACTTTATTAACCTGTTATAAACCTGTTGTAAGTTTTTATGAATAAGGGGGTTATTCTGTAAATTCCATACAGCGGGGCACATTCATGTATAAATATGCAGCTGTACGATGCATTTAAAAAGTTTCCATAACGTGTTCATGATGTAGTCGTACATATGTATGTACATATGTATGTATGACTTTTGAAAGCAATAATATTTTACATTTTACAATGAAGAGTCTTTTCAATGCAATTTGATTGATATGATTTGTAACTTTCTATAAACAATTGTTCAATTGCATATGTCTCACACAGGAGAATAAACGGTAACAGAACCAAACCCAAAACCGAAATATAAACATGAATTGATTTTCAAAACAAAAACAAAAAACACTACATTCTAAAGTCATAAGATTTGATTACAATATGTGTATATAATCGTACATACCCTGCAAATAATATTGGACTACGTAATCCATTTTAGATGATTTGGACTACTCACAACATGGTCCAATGTTATGCAGTCATGGACCATGTCATAGTTAAACAAGAGTTTGTAGTTAAACGACATGGTTTCGTGTTAACACGATTGCATATTGAGTTGTTGTTGTTGTTTAAAACTAACCTTCGTGAGTACTCCATGGAGTAGTTTTGGGACTACTCCGATGGGTTATATGGTCCAGTCCTAGGACATCGCAATGTTAAATGGACCACCTTTTTTTCATATATTTGGAGTAGTTTTGGAGTACTCCTACTCCTCTTTGGACTAGTCTTTACATGCATGTATGGACTAGTCGCGTTATTTGCAGGGTACATACACACATACAGACATATAAATGTATGAATACACAAACGTATGGTAATTTTATTATTTATTGAAATGCTTGACTTTCTCTAAAACCACAATTGCAATTTCATTCAAAGTTGATACGAATGCATGATAAATAAAATTTAAATGAATCGAATATATCATAAGTCTTATGTTCATGTGTATGTCACGTTGATATTACAAACACATATTACTATTTAAATAATATTTCTTAATGATAACGTCATTGAAGAAGCATATATGCCAAAATATAGGAAATTGCAATATACATACATGTGTATGTAATTCGTTGGTTTATAACGCTTCTAATAAATATTGTGGAAAATACAAACGGAATGACAAGACTTATAATCAAGACACAGTGTGTACTTGTAACTATGAATGGACGCAGTGGCTTCCATACGTCATGATTATGCTAATCAGTCAGTGTAATGTCTTTATGAGGAAAACTGAGGTAATAACAATTATTGTGAGAAATGTAAAGAAAATGTTGTGGTATAACATGCTGAAAATTAGTGTAGACAAATTAATAATCTCAAGCAGTTGTACTAAAGACACAAAGGCTGCTGAACGCGTGATGAAACAATTATTTAAAAAATAATAATTTAAATATGCATACAAGTACATGTATATTTAGGAACATTTTACATTGTGATACTGTTCAGTATAAGATTAATATTTATTAATTGGAGTTATTTTATCACGAATAGATGATAATGACTCTAGGTCCCAATGATAGGGTATTGTATGGTCGGGACTATGATCCGACTGCACTTTCAAACTGGTTTTTAATTTTCAAGTCTGTCTTGTCAGAATGTTTTTAGGAATGCAAATTTAAAAAAATGATTAATTGAAGTAAATCGGATTATAGAAAGTTCTTTCGTTTTAATTGCTGTGCATAATTTGTCAGTTGCATTTATACAGATTGTATTTTATTTTTTAATTACAAAACCACATTTTAATGTACTAATTACAAAATTGAAAATTACATTTTTATACACACATTTTTTTTGTGGGGCTTGATAAAACCAATTGAAACATTTTGTATAAATATAGACACTAACAAATGCAATTATTTTCATTTAATATTGGTCAATATTGATGTGTATGTATTTGAAAGTGTTGCCACTGCCACACAAATGAACGAGTTAACATTTGATGGAATTTGAAAGTATTTAGATTTGAAAATAATTTTTAGTTGGTTTACATCATTTCGATTCCATTGCAAATGGCAACATTGTTGAATATCAACTTGTATCTATTGACCATAAAAACCACAACAAAGTAAAAAATTGAAAAAGATTATAGTAATTTTAAGGCAAATTTTTGTTTTGTTTGCGGAGAAAACATAAAAGTAACCCAATTTAAATGCCAATAAAATGTTGGCCAATATTTTATTGTAACAACCACACACAAAATCATATTCACATACTGTTATATAAATTAATATACTACATATACATATGTACGAGTATATATGCATGTATGATGTTTAGATATACATACATACATATGTATGTATGTTGAGGTGGCCACGTTTATATTGATTTATAAAAGACTTAATAATCCCACTATTTAGCATAATATATAGCATAATTTAAGCGCATTTTTCATTTGGACCACTATTTATCGACTAATCGCCATTTTTATTTGTAGGTTAATTTTTTAATTTTCATATGCAATTTAGATTTTTGCTCGAAAATATGACTGATCATACATATTGTCGTCCGTTTTCCATTTTTGGTTGAAAAAAAAAAATCAATAATAGAACATTTACATGTTCATTTGAATCAACAGTCAACCCTAAGGCAAAATTTTTGCAAAATGGCAGAATTTTAGTTAGGCATATCGATAAATGAAAAAATTTTTAGGGGCCAGCCTAATATGCATACATACACAACTATTTGTTTAGAAACATTATACAAGAATGAACTATACTGGTGTATAATAACAATAACAACAACAATAAACAAATAACATATACATACATACATATATGTAGCTTGTGTGTGTGTGTGTGTGTATTTGCATAAACCTGCACAAATATCATTTGCTAAATAAACATACCAATACGCATACAGAAATAAACATACATTTGATAAATATTTTCTTGCTTTTGTGGGTACATATTTGTATTTTACTACAAGTCCTTCCACCACACATACACATACGAGTACAGATGCACAGGCACACACCCACTCTTAAAAAAACACAAACATATAAACAATATAAATAAAAGTCACTTGAGGCATTATTTCTACTACTTCCTTTTTATTGTTGTTGTGTTACTCTCGTTATGCTTATCGCTAGAAATTCATAAAGATTGTATTGAGAGTATCAGTCACTCATTCAATTTCTTCTCTCCACCATTTTTGTATGTCGATATATTGCATATAATTTATAATATCGTGAACTAAAACGAAAAAGTTCCTGATTAAAGAAAAAATATGCTGATATCTATTAAAAATCTGAAAAGTTCGTATTATAAAAAGTTCTCTAAATGTTATTTTTTGTAAGTACATGAAATAATATTTTAGCTTCGCCTGAACTTTTAGCATTTCAGAAGCGATTTGTTGTATCTATGTACATATATATCAAGTCAAAAGGTAAATCTCACACTTTTATCACAGATAAAAAAGAAAGCAAAACTATCATCTACAAGCATATTAAAATAAAAATTACAAAAACAGCAATAATACTTATCAAATTTCTGGCGCTTTAAGGGCACAAAATCTGAAACCAACATCAACAATGAGAAAAAGTATTAAAATGCCTCATAGTAAAATTGCCATACACAAAAACTAAACTGAAAAAAAAACATATTTACACATACATACAATCTGATTGTACTTGTGTGTATGTATTTGTTTGTCTATGGGAAATATGAAAAGCACTGAGTGTAGAGTGTGGTAGTTACCATAAATGAGAGGGTCATAAATATTTGTCAAGTTGTGATTGGCAAACAACTTAAACATGTTAAATGCACGATAACAAGCAAATACTAAGAAGGGCATTTTTGTACATTTACGAGTATATTTTCGTTATTTTCTCTGTTCTGTCCTGTCCTGTTCTGTTCTGCTGTGTTTGTTTTAATATTAAGGCTCCTAAATAAATAAAAATCCATATGAACGATGTATGTACATATGTGCAAGATGAGCAAAAAAAATTAAATAATAATAAAACAAAAGAAAAAAAAAATTTCAATTTATTATATTATTCATATCATAAACATGCCAAAGCGGTTAAGTTCGAAGTATGTGCCCAATAATCATTTTGGCTGGCATTCAAGTGGAATTACATTCGAAATCCGGTCACAATATCCAATTTCCAGAGTTGAATTACAGTTGAAACACAGTTGAATTCAATAGCGAATACAGCTAAATTAACCATTGAATTACAGTCGAACAAAACAGTACATTTACAGTGTAATTCCAGCCTTAAATAACAGTGTGATTCCAGTTGAACCGAACCTGTTCTCTAAAAATTTAATTATAAAATCATCATCATCACCGCCGTCAATGATTTGCATCAACTCTGTGCCATTATTAACATATGCTTAAAACAAATTTGATGTTGTTGTGATGGATTTCAAATGTAATTCAAGCTTGGATTCACACTGGAATTAAAACATTGGAATTCACAAAAAATTTGTGCTTATTGCGTGTATGTTTTATTTTTATACCCTATACCACCATAGTGGGTTTGTGTTGATGTTTGTAACGCCCAGAAATATTGGTCCAACACCCGCCTTAAAGTATACCGAATGTGATTCTGTGTCGATTTAACAATGTCCGTCCGTCCGTCTGGCTGGCAGGCTGTCTATGTAAAGCTTGTGCTCAGAGTACAGGTCGCAATTTTGAAGATATTTTGCTATAATTTGGTACTTAATATTTTTTCGACACAAGGATGAATGGGATTGAAACTGGTGGAAATCGGTCCATTATTTCACCTGGCTCCCATACAAATGTTCTCCCGAAATTGGGGTTTACCGATCATAAATGTTTGAATTATGCAAGTATCCGCACAAATTTCATCAAAAATTAGTGGTAAATGAAGCCAAATCACATCTACAAATTTTATGCAGATGGGTCCATAATTACTCGTAGCTCCCATATAAGGCCCACTTCCGAAAATCACTTTAAAGAGCATAACTCTCTCAAAAATCTTAATGGCCAAATAATATTGATCGCAAATATATTTCATATGTATAGAAATAATATGGTGCAATTTTATAATGGTCGGTCCATAATTAGGCGAAACTCCCATATAAGACCCTCTCCGTAATTCACTTTAGGCTTCATAGATCTTTTAAAAGTATTTATATATAAAGTTTAACACATATAATATTTATATTCACAGACATCATGACACTAAATTTTGGGATGATCGGTCCACAATAGGTTATATCTTCCAAATAACGCTCATTTCTGAAAAACTGTTTTATTGATTAACTGGGTGTAGGGTATCATATGGTCGGGCTTGACCAACTATACTTTCTTACTTGTTTTACACTCATAAAGTGTGTAAATATACATATTTATTTATTTATATGTAAAATGTGGAGTATATTAAAATTTTAAATATTGTGATTTAAATAGATTTTTTTGAAAAACGACTTATTTTGTTAAATTTTGAATCTTGCTAACAAAAAGTGTGAAAATTTGCCCATAACTCATAAAGTCCGACACCCTGCAAATCGGATAATTATTTTACATCTTGATTCAGTTTTTAGTATTATTAAGTTTTGTACCAATTTAAACCACGTTAAAAAAGTTTGGTTTCCCATACAACACCGATGGAATCCATTCACTTGCAGCTCATAAACCATTAGCAATGCTGGTACATATTAATATAAGGCTTAGCCTAAATTGTAACTGCTGTGTTGCCTAGCGGAACCTATACACTAACTAATTGGACTAACTTGCTTTATATTTCATTTGATCTCATTTATTTTATTAATTAAATTTCCAAAATTGTAGAAAACGAAGCTCTTAATTTGCACCTATAGAAAGGTTTTTCAACTCACCCATTTATTAGAGTTTCCAATTTGCCATACAGATCACGGCGATGTCTACGTTTAATTTGTGGGCTAACAAGCTGCTCTTGGTCTTTGACACCAAAGCCATTTGCATTTTGCAGCACCCATGTTGAGTTTGGCAAATTATAAGCAATGCCCCAATTTAGACCCATACTTAAATATGAATAATTGGGATTTCCTATAACACCAGTTGTCATACAAACGGCTGTCTGGAAGCGGAATGAGGGATGGTGGGAGGATTGTAAAATAAATTGTCAATTATTAAAGTGTGTAAACATTTTTGAATGCTTTTAGACTTTCACTTACCGAAAATGATGAACCAACGGGAAAAGCAATAAAACGCTTACCCCTCGAATGTGCTGTGCCATTTATGTTGGTTAATACTCCAGCTTCATGGACACTAGAGGCGTTATAGAAATCGATGTCGTTTACATTTTTCATTGTAATCTCTTTCCCTAATGCTGCCACTTTATGAGAAGAGGACAACTTTAAAAGAAACACAAGCGGCACAGTTGCACTAAACAATTCCAACACTCTCAACAATTTCATGGCTTTCAGTATATTAAATAAAAAATCTACAAAACTTTTTTCCTTTTATGGAGATGGAGGAAAACTTTTATCTTTTCTTTTTCTACGAGTATATTTAATTCCAACTCAGATTCTCAGCTTCTGCGTTCTCTAATACTTTTTCGTTTGTTTTTGTATGCGTAACAAAAATGAAAACTACCACACATACACACAATCTGAAAACTGTCTTTAACAGATTTTTTTTTAATCTTTTTTGTTTTAATTTTTTTTGTTGATGAATACGAGTATGGATGCGAGTAGATGTGCTGTGGTTTAGTTGGTTCTTCAAAGTGCGTTTGTTTAACTCGATTGGCTTTTGTAAAATAATCATGAAAATAAAACTTAATAAAACAAAGCAAGAAAAACTAACAAACGAACGAACGAACGAATCATTTTACAGCTTTTGTAGCTTCTGGCTGATTTGGCCAGACTGTGTAACATTTGAGGACAAGTTCTTTTTTTTTAAGTTGTTAATTAAATTAGTTTTTAACGCAAAAATAGCAACAACAACAACATCAACCAAATTCGAAAACGAAAAATCGAGTTCAAGTGGTTCTTTTTGTTTTAAATTACTGTGATTTGTAAAATTTTCAACGTATCTAACTATTTATACATATAAGTGTGTGTTTGTGTGTTTGTATGCTTGTGGGTTTGTGCGTTGGTGTATTACTAAAGTGTGTATCATTGTCATGATGTTAAAAATACTCATTTCGATCTAAAGACGATGTCTGGCAGTGAGGATGACGATGGTGATAATGACGGTTGTATTTGTGTTTGGATGTACTCAATGTGTGGTGAAGTGGGTCACCAAAGTATTAATTGTACAGTATTTGATTTCTTTTTTTTTCACCCATATATGTATGTACTTTGAAAGGAGACTATTGTTTTTTTTATTTTGTTGCCCTAAATTTTATGTGTGAATTTAGAAGTATGTATTTAACTTGTACGTTGAAAGAAAAAAAAATATCTTTAGTTGTTTGGTATAATCCGTTTAATTTGCTAATAACTCATTACTATTTATTTTGGTTAGAAGTACTCGTATGTATGTCGTAGTTGTAAGTTGTAAATATCTAATGTCAACATAAACAATTACAAATTGCACTCTATGCGGTTTTAGCCATTAGCGACGACATTTAGTTGCAAACAACAATTCGAAATGAAAACATATAGACAGCATCATAGCACATACTCTCACTCGTGTACTAGCATGAAGACATTCATATATTTTGTATTTTTCAGCTTAATCCTTAATAATTGTGAAGTGTTCATTGTTGGTACGTCCATAAATAAGAAACAAACAATTCTAATGGCAAAGAGAACAAATGACATTTTTCTTAAAAGATCTAAACGATATTTGGTTTTTGAAAAAGGCGCATCGGTAACTGTGAGTTCAAATAATATATTAAAGCCTTATTCATAATAATGTTTTAAATGAATTTGTTATTGTTTTGTCAAATAAATTTCGCATGCAAATTTCGTTTTATTATTCTAAACCACATTTGTTACATAGTTACAGGGTAATATTGCTAAATCTATAATATCTCCAGCCCCCAGAGGTTTAAATGTTATTGCTGAATACACTTTGAGCTACGAATTGCCATCGGATTTGCATGCATTCCAAAAGAAACGAACAAAAACCATCAAAACAGCCGTCTCTACAACAGCAATAAGTTCATATCCATCATATCAACAACATGACATGATAGTTCCCTACAATCATGATTATTATTATAAAATACATCCGAAATATTTGAGTGAACACGCAATTCGAAGAAAATACTCATATTCGAAGAAAAATATGCAGAAGCGACAGTGTCTTAAGAGGAATTTCTATGATTACAATCGGAAAGTAGCGAAGATTTGCTTACATCGGGCCAAACGTAATGAAGTTTGGAGTATTAACGAGTTGACCGTTTCCCAAAGAATGCTTTTCGATTTGATCGAAAAATGGTCTCTGCTGTAAGTATCAGTACGAAATTGACAATAACTTAACGTTGTTGCGCCAAGAAAATAGCGTTTGGACAAGACCCAAGAACAACATTTCCTCCCATTCCTTGTTCCTGTGACCCACTGATCCCTTAACCAACGCTATTGTATTAATTTTTAAAGTTCAAAACTATTTATTTTACCTATATATCAGTTTTTTTTTTGTAAATTTTTTTTTGTAAATTGTGATAGTAAAAAAGGGATTTGTGACATTATATGTTCGAATGGGGTTTATTTGAATTTTCATTAGATATTTGTTGCGTTTTTTTTATTATTATATATATATTATTTTAGCCATGACTTTTTACCCCGTTACTGTTTCATGCGAACTTTATGCGAATCATCAGAATTGTTACTGCCGTACGGACAGTCCTTGTTGCATGACATCATTCATATATTGCTGAGGTAAGTAAGTGTTGCTTGCAGGCGCTAACACGATTCCATTCATACCACGAGTATTTGTGTTGTTGTAGTAAATAGTAATAAATTAAAATGAATCTATAAAATATACTAAAGCTAGATTTACACGATTGAAATTTTCTTCAAAATTGCTCTTCAAAATG
The DNA here is from genome assembly GCA_916048285.2 of Bellardia pandia. Lineage (NCBI taxonomy): Eukaryota > Metazoa > Arthropoda > Insecta > Diptera > Calliphoridae > Bellardia > Bellardia pandia. The sequence continues at coordinate 142,139,630 of OU696529.1, read as the reverse complement.
CTTCAAACTCGTGTAAACAGCAAAAATTCTTCAAAAATTTTTTCTTTAATAGTTGTTAATAGTTATTAGTTATTATTTTAATAGTTGTTAATAGTTAATAAATAAATAAATTTTGAAGAAATTTTGCTGTTTACACGAGTTTGAAGCATTTTGAAGAGCAATTTTAAAGAAAATTACAATCGTGTAAATCCAGCTTAATACTGATGAGCATGTGAATGTAGCAATACACATAAATATGTATGTATACACGCGTACGTGTTTGTTTGTGTACTCGTATACTTATGCGTTTACCTATGTTTATTTTTGATATTTGGTTACAGGTACACCAAACCTTGGGCTTTTCATCATAAAATATTTGGTCGTTCATTAAGGCATCGGCATCCTATCGATGAATGTGCTAAATTGTATGGTCCATATTGTCGTGTAAGTTGGTTGGATTTCATAACCAATGTGGTGCATGGGACAAGGGCGGTTGATTTTGTGCGTTAAACATCCTTTGCGGACAGTCCAACCAACAAAATATATTAAATATACAAATTCTGTTGATTATAAATTTGTTTGCTTTGGTAAATGCACATATTTACATATGTAACATGTTCAGTACCTACATAAATACATATGTATGTATACTCGTATAGTCATATGTACGAGTATGTGCACAAGTGATAATGATTTTTAATAAATTCATCCATTTATTTATTGAACGATTTTTTTTTCAAGAGTTTTCTGGCTGTAAACATTTTTTTGAAATTATTTGTTTTACATTTGTTTACCAAAAAAAAATAGATGACCATAAATAAAATCCTGTGTTGGTGTTTTTATTTAAATCTTCATACATCTGCCTTACACTGCTGCTTCTGTTACTTATTTGTCAACAATTTCAAAGCAAAAAATATTATTGTCATTTTTTAGTAGTACATAGACAAATTGGTTGGGTCCATTTTATTTGCACATCTATGTTTGTGTATGTATGTATGTATTTATATTGTTTAATATCCTGTTATGACTAACAAAACACACAAACAAAATAATAATAGTAAAATAAATTTTAACTTACTTACATATAAAATGGTTCATGTTGACATACATTTATTATGGAGAACAGTGTGGTGTGTGCACTATGTACAATATAAATATTTATCTATGTTTATTGTAAAACAACAATATGTTGGTGTTTATTTTATTATATTTAACTTACCAACGAACTAAAAACTAATTGAAAAAAAAAATAAAATAGTTAAAACGAACTTAAAACTCCAAGTCATCTGAGAGACCTGGTGGTTAGTGTCATATTTACATATTTATAATCAGTAAATCAAATCACTCAAAATTATCAAAATTATATCACTCAAAAATTATAGTTTAATGTAAAAGACTTGAAAAAGGTTTAAGTAATTTCTTTATTATTATTTACAAACTTTTATATTTATGCCGACTTATATCAGATGCACTTGAACATACCTTGAAATTTGACTGAAAGCATTTGGCTTGAGTTTATGTTTCCTTTAATACAACTACAATACAACTAAAATTTAATTTTTTAACACTGCACTCCAGGCTGGAATTACAATTGTTTTCAACTGGAATTGAAATAAAAATTGCAATTAGTACATTACCTATGTACATATGTACGAGTATATAAAACATATTGAGAATATTGCTTTGAAAGTGGCATAAGTCATTTCTCTAAAATAAAATTGGTTATGAATTGGATTTATATAGAAATATATTATATCAAATTCATTGTGATATAAAAAGCTTTCTTCTTTCACCACCTTTACTTCTTCAATCTATTCCCTATCCAAAGAAAGTAACGCAAATATATATATGCACATTAATTGCCTGAGTGTTACTTATCTTTAAAAAATAATGGATAGAAAGAAAACTAATAATTATCAGAAACTGTTGTTTGAGTTGCAGTGGGATTTCTAAATGCAAATTACTTTCATGACCTGCAATTTGTCATGCAAATTAATAATATGCAACAATAACTGAACAAAAAAGGAAAAAATATTTTTAACTGTTTTTGACAATTTTATATTTGAATGAAACACTAATTTGTCTGGAAAACGAGTAGGCAATATAGAGTTGTGACACACTGTATTACATAGTTAAGTACTCGTATAACTGAAGTTGTTCGTCGTTTCTTCATCTATTATACGAGTATGTTGTTAATTTTTCTTGCATATGAAATGTAAATGTGTTGGAAGCAAAACATGCGAAAGCAATCTCAAAAGTGTTTTCGGAATCTATGAGATGTTAGTACTATCAATTTTAGTCGAAAGGCAAGTGGGACACAATATGAAAAATAGGATTTTTCATTTGACAAAATACAGATAGAAAAGACAATAGAGTCGAACAAACAAACATCATCATCATTGCAGATATGCTCCATATCTTGGTAGAATATTACTTTCTATGATAACAAATTGACAAATAAACATCAGTGCATATGTATGTATAGTACAGAAATATGTATGTATGCATGTATGTATGTATAGGTAGGTACATATTAGACAAGTTAAAAAAGTTGGCTGTGTTATTTGAATTTTCCATTTAATATGATAATAATGAGTTTTCCTCTCACTTCTTTTACTTTTCTTTCGCTCTACGATTTTTTTTTGTACAATATTTAACAACAATTGTTGTAATCCAACTCGTATGTGAACTGCAAACATTGATGGATGAGTTTGAAAATGAAAAACTTTTTCATAAACTCGTACAACTTCTACGAGCTGAAGTTTCGAGATAAATTTATGTTATAACTATATGTATGTCTGTATGTCAGTTTGTGTTTTTTTTATTGTTCTCAATATGTATACATACATACATACATACTGTGATGCGTGCGAGTGTGTAAGTTGATATTTATTCTGTTAACAAAGCTAAAGAATTTCAATTAAATTTTAAAAGCTATTAAAGTGATAATTTTTCAAGTAAATACTCGTAAATAAATAAGATGAGTTTAAAAATCAATTTCATTGAAAGAATGATTATAAACAACAGATTGAGAGAATGGCCACATCAGAACATTTAACAAGTGAAATAAAATTTTTATGGAATAGTTTTCATTTAGTTTAATTGTACTGAATATAACGAACGGACATCTAAATTGATCATAATGCAGTTTTGCAAAGTTCTAGCATTCTTAAATTTATTAATTGTGTGCACGTCTGCAGAAACTTATTCCAATTCAACTCAAGTTTTAAGTCGTCGAAAACGATATATTGCATTTCCTGATGGTTCTTCCGTCTCGGTAAGTCATTCTCCGCGCCAACTTGATAGATCAAAATCATGGAAATTAATTAATGAGGGATTGCTTTGTTTAGGCTGCCATCTGTTTAACCATTGGAGTTGTGGGAAATCCTTCTGTAAATTATTTAAGTTGGGCTGTAAATTGGGGCGTAGCTTATAATTTACCAAATTATGCCTGGGCACGTAAACATGCCCAGGGATTTTCCAATATAACAAAAGCCATAATCCAAAGACGTTCTAGAAGAGATCTGTATGAGAAACTCGAGTTAATGATAGACAAGTAAGTATTAGTATTTGATTTCGTTTGTTTGTGAACTATTTTATTTGACTAGTTTTTGTTTTTACTTTCAGTATGGGATTCAGTGGTAATACCTGCATAGCGCGAGCTCTTTGCGAAAGTGCTCAAATTTTGCAGCATTTGCGTCAGAGACGTGGCAACATGATTGAGGAAATTGTCAAAACAATTTTTAGGTAAGTTGCAGATTGGAGATTAGGTGCCATAAAATACATACATACATATGTAACTTTTAACGTTTGTTTCACAACAGTTTACCAACAGCTCCCGTGGAATATCATGAGCCAGAAAAACATCATTTATATGATCGAGTCTATAAACGAGCTAAGCGTAACGAAATTAATTGCGCCATGCAGTATTCCTCATGTCGCTTTTCATTACTTGAAATGGCTTTGGGCAAATATTCAGTGGGATCAACGAAATTAAGTCCGGGGTTTGTTTTTATGTAAAATGCATTCATTCAAAAGTTGGTATATGAAATAAAGTCAACAAGTTTTGTAAAAGAACAGTTCGTGCCGTTTTAGTATTCTGCTTACTCTAAGAAAAACATGATCATGGTCTTTGTGAGCAATAAAGAAAGTCAATTGCGTTAATGAACAGAACATAGGGTTCTCTAGTTTCTTCTAAATCGGACTAAACAGTTTTTAGATAATTAATGTTATTGTAAATATCCATTATATCTGGTATTTTAGGAGTTTATCCCACTAAGTTTGAAGCACATCGAAATATTGCTCGTAGAATATTCTTGAATCATGTAAAATTCTATGGGAATCTAGCTATGTCTCTTTGTCTGTTCGTTTGCTGAAGGCTTGGTAGGATTTCTTGGGAAGGTCGCATGATATGGTAACTACATTAATTACTATAGAAAAGTAGAATCCATATAAAATTAACAAAAATAAATTTCATTGGGTTTTTTGAAGATCAGAACTCTTGTAAATGTCGTTACTGAGATGAAATTAAACCAAAATAAGCATTAAAAACGACAAAAAGGCATCCGAAAAATACAATGAAGCTTATCTATGTATATCGATAAAAAATTTAACAGAATTTCGTTTCAAGTACGCATAAATCTCACTGTTTGATCGATACATCCGCAAATACGCCCACCGTATGAATATCTAAAGGGTGTTAATAAAATTTTAAGACAATCTAGTTATAACCGGCCGTCTGTCATTATTTTTATGGTAGGGGAGAGGGGGGCACGTTTGAACACGAGGCACCTTGGAACAATCTTGATAAAATCTCAGTTTAACATTTTCTCCGACCCTTAACCGAGTTTTTCACATGGAAACCTTGTTTTTTTTTAGTAACGTCAACAACTTTTAGTCGTATACCGAATGTAGTTGGGTGAGCAAGTTTTCGCAGTGCCATTGTAAATTTTTTAATTTTTTTTTGTAAGAGTGTAAGAAGTATTCAGTGATCGTTTTCTTTCGTGAAAGAAATTTATTGCAGTCCAAAATTCATTTCAAACAAAATTAAGTTAAGTTATTTGATATCTATGTAAAAAAAAATATTTATTATAAATTTCCGTGAAATGGCAAGCCAGTTTGAACAAAGAAAAAGGGGGCACCTTTGAACATGTTAATTTAACAATCGAAGTACCAAACATTGTTGATTCTCTCTTATTTTCTGAAAATGACGAATCCAATGCTGATCATGTAATGTCACCTGAAATCGCAAGGCCTTTTCCGTCTTAATAATATAAAACTTATTTTTGATCTGATTTTTTTTTTATTTCTTAATTGTTAATGTTTATGTTTTTCTTAATAAATATAACTGTTTATGTTATTTTTGGACATACATAAGTGCTACAAGAAAAAATTGTCGTTCAAAGCTGCCTCGAATGGGTGGCACATCAATTACAATCAAACTAAAAATAAGTTACTTGTAGACTTAAACCAAAGTTTATTTGCTTACATATTAGTTAAATTATGTAAACAGTCAATAATTCAAAAATATAAATTTTTATGTGGCTAGAAAGCAAAAATTGTTCAAAGGTGCCTCCTCTCCCCTATAAAATTTACCACTGTATGTATAGTAAAAAAAAAAATAGAAAAGTAACCAAATCGGGCGAACCAGATAAATATTTTTAGCTGTGACTGTTTTGCTTTAAGCGAGAATGTCACTACTGATTTCTATTTTATTTCTGTATGCGTCGGATAAGCGACAAAATTGTACTGAAATTACATTTCGTACAAATTAATTGAAAAGACGTTTTTTGATTTTTTTTTAAAACAAATTATTTTTCATTTTATTTTTTGTTCATTTTTTTATTTAATAATAACGCGTAACATTTATATAATAATTATTTTATTATTAATTTCATTTTTTTTGTTTTCTTTTGGGGTTTTGTTTTCTATTATTACGTTTTACCATTTTATATTTTTTTTATTCATTTTCATTTTACGTTTTTGCTTGTTTTCATTTTAAGTTCATTTTGTTTTTGTTTTTAATTTATTAATTTTGTGTTTGTTGTTGTTTTTTTAATTTTATTTTTAAGAATAATGCCATAATTTCTTACAAATTGTAAATGATTTTATTACTTTGTTGTGATTTTTTTTGTTTTTTGTTTGTGTATTATTTTTTTAACATTATTAAGTTCAAAAAATGTTTATATTATTAATGAATTGTTTTGTCCGTTTATTCATTTGCAATAATTAATTCGAAATAAATAATTCATTATATAGTTAGTTGTTAATTTTTATTTTTATTATTATTATTATTACATATACATGTACATATGTATATGTATGTGTATATGTATTAGTCTATAAAACGTTTATACACATACAGTTTTCTTTTTGTTAATAGAGTGTTGTTTGTTAAATTTTTTAAATTCAATATTATTTGTTTGCATAATTTTTGAATTTTTTTTATATTTAATTGGTTTTCATGTGTTTTTTTTGTTTGTTTGTTTTGGAATTTATTAAAGTTTTCATGTTTTTTGTTCTATTATTTTCATAATTACATAGGTAGAATTATTTGTTGTTTGTGTTTTTTTTTAATTGTAATTGTAATTCATATGTGAAATGTAAATGCATTATTTTGTTTACCTAGTAAATAATTTTAGTTTTTCCTTCTTTAAATTTCAATTCGTGTTGTTATTATAATTGTTTTCATTTTGTTGTTGTTGTTGTTGTTAAAATTACATTAAACATTTGTGTTTAATTGATTTTGTTTTTGTTTTTACTAAAGATCATTGTTTGTTTTTTAACTTTTTTTTAATGTTGTTGTGGTTGTTGTTACTGTGTGTGTGTGTGTCAGAGTGTTTTCTTTAGTTAACTAATTTTTTTATTTTAATAATTTTAAATTTAAAAAATAAAGAAACTATATATTTATATATGTATGTATATGAATGTATGTATGTATGTATGTATATGCTATTATGATTATTTATTTTTTATATGAAGTTCTAAAATCAACCAAGCCATAATAATTGGAAGTACTTTTGTTCAAAGTGGTTTTCTGCATAAATAAAACAAAATAACAAAATTAATTAATTCAAATTGAGTGATTTCCAAAAAAATAAAATTAAAAATAATATAAGTTTACAAAAATTCATAGCAATTCATCATAGTAACTAATCATGGTAGTTATTATTGTATATGAATAGAATTTAAAAGATGTCATTGAATATTATTTCCAGTAGAAAATAATAGAATCAATAGTTTTAAACATGATTCTATGTTCGCTTATGTTTTCAATTGCCTTTAGTCTAGAAACTTAAATGATGTTTTGCACAAAAACATAAAAATATCGTTCTTAGTATTTTTGCTCAACAAATAAAAATTTTCAATTAACTTATGACCATTAAAGAGATTTAGAGAAAGTTTATCAGTATAGATTCACTATAAAGCCATCATTAGTTTGACAGTAAGAATTAATAAAGTGTAAATTTTTAAGATTTTCTTCTTTGCATTATTGAAAATAAAGAAACTGTTTATATTCAGGGTTGTCATAGAAACCAATATTGTCAGAATTGGTTTTAAAACCGACAAGAAAATATGCTTTGGTGTCATAGAAAGCAGCTAACAGCTGGCAGTTTTCATTTTTGCGCTGTTTTTTAGCTTTTATTTTTTTTGCAGCGGGATATTTTTTAGAAATGTAATTAAATTAATTTAATTTAATATTTGCTTTTTTTTAAAAGAGAAGTAACACTCAGGCAATTAATGTGCCTATATATATTTGCGTTACTTTCCTTGAAAAGGGGATAGTTAAAGAAGTAAAGGTGGTGAAAGAAGAAAGCTTTTTATATCACAACTCTGCAATTGCGCATTATGTTTGTTTTTAGTGCAGAATTGCAGCGCCTCTGGTGGTGAGTAGGCGCATTAATGTTAAAGCTTGATTTTATAGCCTTTATTTTAATTATTTTACTTCGGTGGCATTTAAATGCTATACCACCGGAGGAGGGCGCTGTGATAAATACTAGTTATGATAGAGAAGAATACTAATAATTATCAGAAACTGATGTTGTTTAAGTGGCAGCGGCTGGGAAAGGAACACTGGCTGATTCACTGAATAGTGCCGGGCCACCACAATTTGACGTGAATGGATAGAAAAAGGTAAAGAAAATTTTTTCCACAGAACAAATTGTTATATGAAATGTCCTTTTTATTTGTACAGAAATCGACAGAGTGGAAGAGCGAGGTAAAAAAGACTAGCTCAAAATAAGACAGAGTCTAGGGCAACTGGCAGTGGACCGTTTACTAAGCATCACCTGACAACAACAGAAGAGGCTATAGTGCGGCTATGTGGCATTTCGCAGTTGGTGGAAGGTGTTTGCGGCGTAGCAGTTGGTCTCAACGAAGATGTAGATGCTGCATGTGAGAAAAAGTGCCCTCTACACCTTCAAAACGGCCATTGTCTCCAATAACAAAAATGCTACAACTGCTGATGTCATTTTATTTTATTTATAAGCACTTATCACCTTTTAATTATTTGATATCAATTATTTTCACAAAAAAACACTTTTACTGATATTTTTATGAAAAAATATTATATATTTTGTCAATTTTCTGCAAAAAAGTTAAATAAAAAATAATAAAAATGTAAACAGCAGCTGTTTACATTCGAAATTAACAAAACCAACTTGGTTTCGTGATACCAAATGAAACCAATATTGTCGGTTTTCAAAACCGACAATTAGCAAAAACAATATTGGTTTCTATGACAGCCGTGATTATTTTTTCCAACACTGTGTATGTATGTGTATGCAGGTATTTTTAAAGACTAGAGCAAAATAGAAACGTTACGCAAAGAAAATTGTAATCATTAACATTCACAACATTTTCCACCTGTAAACAGACGTCTTGGTTTATTCCACAACTTTTTTATACAATTTTTTTTTGGGTAATTCTTGCATAACATTAAATGTTGAGATTTTTCACAAAAATACAGATTTTTCTTACATTTGAAACTACAGTATGAAATCATCGAGTCGCCATTTTGTGTATGGAAGATGCTACAGCAAATACGAGTAGTGTTGAAAATATTACTCTCCACAATATTATAAACCTGATAGACAACATACTTTGAATTTATATTATAATCACTATTATAGATATTTTGTTTTTCGTATAACTATTGAACATTTAAATTTCATTAATAAGACTTGGAATCGTTTAGAAAATTTTCTTGTTTCCAATTTAATTCATGTTTTAACAAATAGAATAAACATTTGTGATCACTCATTAGATCCACAACATTTATATTTGTTTAATGGAAAGTCGTTTTACTTTTTAGGATTCACTCAAATGATAATTTTCTGAAGTTGGCCGTTGTTTTTTAAATCAAAATACGTGTTTTTTATGGCTGTGGTTGGATTTATTATGGTGTTGTTTTCCCCAGTGGTGTTAATGACGTTTATTGTTTTGTTTTTTTTTTTAATTTTGTTTGTTTTTATCTTATGTTACAATTTTAAAATAAGTTTTTAAAAAATTTTCAAAATTTACAACAAATATTTAAACATGTTTTCTTTTACTTTTCTTTTATATTATTCTAAGATTTTTGTGTTTGTTTTTTTTTAATTTTTTTCGTTTTTTTTTGTTTGTTTGTTAATTATTGAATGCATACAAAAAATATATATATTATTTTATCTAAGTTTTACTTAAATCAATGTACATTTATAGTTTTGTTTTGTTTTGTTTAAAAAAATCTCATTTTAACCTAAATATTAAGTTAAGTTGTTGTTGTTGTTGTTTGTTTGTTTTTACACTCATAAAAATTGTTTAGTTTAATCTAAGTTATACAAAGTGAAGAAATACATATTTTATACGAGTATGTATGTTGGTTATGTATGTGTATGTATTAGTTTAAATGTATGCTTGTGTGTGTGTGAGTGCGTGTGATATTAAAACAATTACCAATGAAATATTTTACAAAAGTATGTGGTAAAAATTGTTTAATAACTATGGGTTGTTCTCTGTCGTCAAATAAAATGAAATTGGAAAACGAAAGTCAAAAAAAAAAAAAAGAGAGAGCATTTTTGTATAAATTTGCATCACAACCCTTAGAAAAATGAAATACATACAGCTAAAAAACTTTGATAAAATTTACCTAAAAGTACCCGTTTTTTATTATACATATTATTTAAATTTTATGTTTAATTAGTTAATATAAATTTGTTTGTTTTTAATTATTCTTTAAACTAATTTAAGCATTTTAATTTGCCATTCACGTTTTTCTTTTCCGTTTGTTTTACTAAAAGCATTAATTTTACGAGTGTTGTGTGTGTGTGTGTGAATTTATTTTATTAAATGTTGCTGTTTTTTTCTTCTTTTCTTTCATATGCATGTACGAGTATGTGTGTATGAATTATTTATAAACGAGTATTTGATGTTAAACGTTGTTAGTCATTTGTTGTTGTTGTTGTTGAAATTGAAACCGATACAATCCAGTGCTGTATTTTATTTAGCTTTTATTTATTAAAAATTTATAACAAATATGCAGAATTTGTTGCTGTTGCTGTTGCTTATTGCAATAACCAATAAAAGAACAATTTAACAAATAATTTAATCAAATTAATACAAATTAAAACTATTTCTTTTATACAGTATGTGATTATAATTAATTTATTTACAATTTGTTTTTTTATTTTATTTGATTTTATTTTATTCTATTTTAATTTCGTTTTGCTTTTGCGTCAAGTTGTATTTGGTTTAATAAATCATTTGTGTTCTTATAATAAATATTTTTGCAACAGAATTCTTATAGAAATTAATAAATAAATAAATTTTTGAAAATGTGCCATTTTTCAAAGGAGTAGGAATTGGTTGATGTGGGAGTGTTTTCATGTGTATGGGCAAATTGCTGTATTGAGCTTGAAAACCGAGTGAGTTTTTACTTCTATTGCTTCTATTGTCAGGTACTTTAATAATTAATAGTGGTTTGAATCCGATTTAAAAGGTTTATTTGCTTTTCATTTAGAAAAGATGCATAGGGTGAGAATTAATTTCAGATCTTTTAAACATTTTCAAAAACAGGCTCATAAAGCTTAACTAGTAATCAAACACTTGATGGTTTTATTTTTTATTTTCTATTTTTATTTTGCATTTAAGAAGTACAACTCTCAAAGTTTTTGTTTGTGTTTTTTGTTCGATATTTGCAATTATAAGTAGATACCAAACTCCTAGGAAAAGCAACTAAAAACATTAACAGATGCTGTGTGCTGGTATATATTTGTCCCTTTTTGAATAAATAAACCAAATGAAAGCATGTACGAGTAATATGTAAATATTAGAAATGAAACTAAATGAAATTAAAAACAATTCTCCCATTTTGGTTGTGGCATGTTTATTTTATTTTCGTATTTGTGTCGCTTTTTCGTCTTTTTAAGCAATAAAATGTTATTTTCTTTATTTTTGAATTGATGTGATGTGACTGTTGGTTTTAAAAAATTCTACGAAAAGACGACCTTTTATTTGGAAGACTTTTGATTTTTTATATTTTTTTTATTTATTTTAAATCAAGTTTATGCCGCATATTTAAAGTTATTTTTAATAGTATTTTATTTTTTTGGTTTTTCTTTTTCAGATTTTAATACGAGTTGTTAAAAACAAAATATATTTAAATAAACAAAAGTTGAAAAAAAAAATAAAATACAAAAATGTCATCAAGTTGTGATATAAATAAAGTAAATGTTAAATAATTTGTGTAGATTATTTCATTTTGTATTTTTTGTTTAATAATAAATTTCGTTGTTCATTAATGGTACATTCAATTTTAATGAAATAAATTCATAATTATTCATTGTTCTTTCAATAGTTGTTATTTTTGTGTTTATTGTGTGTTTTTATTTCAAATGAAACTTAAAGAAAATTATTATTTAACAGTTTTTATTAGAGAATATTCGAATACAAGACAAAATGTGAAATTATGTTTATTTTTTGTCTGCCCCGTATGAGGGGCACATTTGAACACAACAAAAAATAGAAAAAAATATAAATCGAACTAAAAATAAGTTACTTGTAGACTTAAACTAAAGTTTATTTCACTACATATTAGCTAAATTATGTAAAAAGTCAATAATTCAAAAATATAAATTTTTATGTGAAAGCAAAAAGTATTCTAAGGTGCCCCCCTCTCCACTTTCTCTATTGGTTAGCTGTGATTTATTATAATAATAAAATCTAAGCAATTAAGAAACTTTTAAAATTTTGTATTTTTTTTTAAGGAATATAAATTCTGATTCTGATAATGCGCATTGTAAAATGATTTATGTTTTTTTTTTTTAAATGCAATATTAATTTCAATAAGTTTTTCTATAACAACTGTTATTGAATATTGAGTAATATTGAGTATACTCAATGGAGTAGCGAAATATTGGAAATCGGAAAGGAAAACTAAGCGGACTATTAATAACTATTAAAAAAATAAATTTTGAAGAATTTTTGCTGTTTACACGAGTTTGAAGCATTTTGAAGAGCAATTTTGAAGAAAATTTCAATCGTGTAAATCTAGCTTTAGATATCATTTCTGAATATGCGCCAATCAATTTACAAATAACTAATGCAATATTTCGCTAT